>CM021101.1:374071707-374625426 GCA_007115665.2 Sequoiadendron giganteum
ATAAATCCTGATGGTGAAATGTAGTTGCTAAATGAGAAATGGGTGTGATCAGGATGGCACTTTTGAATGTTTGATCAATGATTAGATGAGGGATTTTTACTTGAAAATGTTGGTTTAAACAATTTTGCGATTTTGATTTATTTATTGTATCAACTGGTTTGGACAGTTGGAGTATTGTATTGTCGGTTGTGGAATGTAAGAATGACAAATGGGTTGACTATGATTATACCTTTGTGAAAGAGCTCTTTGTTGATAATAAGCTTGTGAGGATAAAGGCTCTAAACCAAAATCATCAGTGTATCCTCTATCAAAGTCATGATATCAATGGATGAAAGTTTGATAGTCAAGAAAGACCCTCCTACTTTTGTACAAGAATCATCTCCTTTTCAAAATTTTCTTATAGCTAAGTTGTTTCTTTGGTTTCCTGAATCTTTTAGTAAGGGATTTCTTGACAAATGTTGTTGATTTCCAATCCATTAACATAAAATGAGGTTAGTTTCAGATTTTGGACAAGGAAAAGATGTTGTTTGAGAAGGGATCTCCGAAAATGGATGTTTATTGGTAGATGGGAAGTCAAATTTAGCTTTCTATGTGCAGATTTATTGGATGCGCCAAAACAATGTCCTGATGCACTAAAACTCATATGTACTATAGAATGGTACAGATGCGCTATGGGAAGGATTGGATGTGATGGAACAGGAAATGGATGTGCTATAACAATAAATGAATGCACTGCAAAATGGCACGGATGCGCTATAACAAAGAATGGATGCACTAAAACAGTAACAGGATGCACTAGAACAGTAACTGGATGCACTAGAACAGTAACTGGATGCACTATTTTATGACATCCATGCACCCAAATAGCATTGGGATGTGCTAAAAGGTACAAGCTATGCGCTAAAGCAGTTAATGGATGCATTATTCTAGAAAATGCCTTCTGGTTTTTGGTAGTTTCACAAAAAAAATTGGTTTCAATAATGAATTTTTTAGACTATTTGGTTTGGATTTTCTTCTGAATCAATAGTTGGACATGTTTGTATGATGTTTGCTTGTATATTGGTTTAAAAATACATTGGTAAAGACACATCAAACAAGCATGATTCCTAGGTTGTGTAAGACAATATTCTTTTGGATTCCACACGGATTTTACTCCAACCACAATTATTCTTAGTGGGTGATTTAGAAGCTCGGCCGCATAGGCTCCCCCTTATAGTGCACTCACTTCTCAGGCCAACCAAGCTTCAAACTCCCATGAATCTCCCATGGAAAAAATTTCACCTCTACTAAAAACTGTGAGAATGTGGATGCCTTAGCAACGACCGTTGTTGCACCAAAAAATAGATAAGGGTAATTTTTTGGCTTACTACAACAAATGGGTTTTAGTAGAGGCATTTCATTTGTGGGGGATCATCCATGCGGAAAGAGACCATTGTTTCCCTTCTTGTTGGAACAATCCTCATGATACTCAAACTTTCCTTGAGTGCCCACATTTATATCTCGGGTGGAAGTCACTTGGCTTTAGCGTGTTCCTAGTTGGGTCATTCCCTCCTTTCGAAGTGGGTAGGTAGGCCCTCTAACATTCAAAAATGTAAATAAAATGAACGGGTCTAGCTTTTTGATCACCTAGTTAAGGGGAGAGCATACTCGCCTACCATTCCAAACACAAAAAACATGGTGTAAATTTATCCTTCCTAGTTATGCTAGGTTCCTAACTTAACCAAAGGAAATAACAACTAGATTTAACCCTGCAACCACTTTTTAGTAGTTTTATCCCATTATTCTTTGACAACATTATTTTATTTGTTTCAACAAGGTCTTTTACTACGTGTAAGGTTCATGTAGAATAGAAAAGCATAGATTAGTTTCGAGAATCTAGAAAATTTGCAACAAAAACCAAATGCACCATTATAGTAATTGAATGCACTAAAAATCAAAGTGAATGTGCTAAACTACTGAATGCGCTAAAAGAATGACCAAATGTGCTAAATTATAGACTGAATGCGCTAAACTGGAAAAACAAAATGAAATTAAAAACCCCCTAATGCACTGAAAGAATAGCTAGATGCACTGAAACAACAACCCGATGCACCAAAATAGAATTTGAATGTGCTATAAGAACCGCCAGATGTGTTGAAATAGGAACTCAATGCATTGAGACAAAATCCAAATGCACTAGAGAAAAATTTGTATGCACCATTTCAAAAAAATTGATGGAACTTATTGGTTGTTTTTACTGTAACCAGGTTGATCTTCTAATCTACCTATGGAATTGCCAATTCCAATCAAAGGCAACTCGAACGACCTAGACCAACTGATGAGGATTTTAACAAAACCTCCTACACTTCGGGCTCTGCAAGACCCGGGAGGGTGATCCCCTTAATGTGTTTACAACCTCTGTACCAATATTATAAATAACATTAACAATAACATATAATCTCATTTAATAGCTCAACACAACAGGATAATACCAAATAGAATTGGTTGTTCATCAATAATATCAACAATTTGGAGCATGAAATAACTACAACACTTCACAGTATAAAATAGTCATTGATTTGAAATTTGTAGCAAGCTCTAAACAAAGACAAACAAATATTGAACCTCACAAACAAGTACAACCTAGATCAGTGCCATATACCATTGGAGGAGGCAAATTCATAAGCATTTAAAGGTTTACGATAGATTTAACACATAACAAGTAAGATCTCTAATAATATTGCCTTATAATATCATCATAATGTATTCTAACCCAATACTTCTTATCAAATCCTTATATAAAACATACCCACCTATGATCCCATTCAAGCACTTTAATTAATTCATTGAATTAAAGCTAAACTGAGAATCACACACACCACAACAGTGAGATGAACAAAACAACCCTTGATTATTTTATTCAAAATTTTGATATGCTTATACAATGGAGAGACATGAGTTTGAAATAGCTTATTTTAATTCAACTACTAGTACTGTCACAAAACATCAAACTCCCATGAATCCAAAACCTACTACAGAATGACTCAAAACCTAAATTGCATTTTCGCTAAAACTATCCGGCTATACAATTTGCTCTGCAACTTTGCCTAAACTCAACCCAAAATTATCTAACTTGCTAACTCGTATTTTTGGCCTTGAAATCCTTCTTATAGAAAATGAAGGAGAAAACAAGCATTGGGCCAGAATTACACATGTCACCGGTCATTTGGATCGCCCTATGATATTTCAAAAATTTGTTACAATAGCTGAATCCTTGGGCAATCTTCTTATTTATCCCATCTACTGGAAAATGGTTGCTGCATTGGCCAAACTTCAAGAAACCTATGCCAAAACTACCGTCAAGACATAATCGGAATCTGTTATAACTGCAATGGCTGAGAAGTTAACTGCCAGTAGTCAACTCTGTCTTGTTCTTCCTTAGTTAAGTATTTATCCACCCATCTCTGATATTCTTCATTTGTCGGCCAATCAAAACTTACCACCTCATTCACCTTAGCATTATAAGGTGTGTATTTCATCGCTACCTGATTTGCCTCTCTTTCAAAATATTCCAAAAATGTGCTAGTGTTAATGATCTTATCCATGCTACTCACCAACAAATCATAGTCTGAGTCATCACAAATCAATTTGATTTGTGTGTTGATGACCTCATCTGCTCTATCCTACCACTGTTGCAATGATTTAACATTTCCTTGTGCATCAATTATGTCTGGAAAATATGTATCACTCCAATCATCAAAACTCTTTACCAATTCCTTAATCCTCCTACTCAAATCATCTGGTAAGGCTTGAAAACCTTGCAGTGACTTTACACAAATTTAAGTAGGCCTTAATGATTGGGGCTTGTTATTTGCATCAAATCTAGAGGCCTTATACATAATATCTAAGTCATTGGCCCTAGGGATCCACTTTTTAGTTAAGGGAAAAACTATTTCCCGATCCCTAGTAATGTTTTTTATTGCATCCAAGAATAAAGAATATAAAGAATATAATGATGGTAATCTACCATCAACCCTCTCATTTAGGTGCCTCGAAACTGTATCAACAACCTCATTCTACTTGGAAACTTCTCCCTCCTCACTTGCTTTTAAATCTTTATGTAACTATGTAATCTTATTTAGCATCTGCTTCTTAGTCGAATCCATAGAGTATTCAACCTCTTCTTCAACTGGCTCTAATGTAAGACTGAGAGCAGGAACCTGGATGGGGGATCCTGGAGTAGAAACAATTGGAAAAGTAGGAGGTACTAATCCTGATGTAGAAGGTAGTGTCATGATACCGAGAGCCCTAGAAGTCTCCCCCACTTGTCTATACTTCAACCTATCTACCTCAGTTTTCAGCTCAACATTCCTTTGTTGCATCCTACTGTACTCTCCAATTATAATATTATACTTCTCCATCAAGCTCTTCTCTCTCAGTTGTCTTCTAGGCCAATTTGGCAACATTTACAGTCAAGTTTTTAGCTTTTGTAGTTGAAGTTTCAGAATCTCTCTTGATTATTAACCCTCCCCTTAGGTTTGGGCTAGTATCAATAACATTTGGCTTTCTGCCCTGGGGTGCCAATGCCCAAATTTCTAGGGTCTCGTATTCCTCACTAAAGGCAGAATCCTGCAGTGCTGCCTTGACCTCCTCCTTAGTGTTTCTCATGGGATGGTTGGACTTTAAAATAGCATTGAATGCTACTGCATCTTCTATGTCCCACTCAGGAAAAATTAGGGCACCAACTTGAGTCACTAATTTCCTTCCCTCCTCAGGAGTGATGCTTTTAAATTCCTCCATCAATTCAGCCTTTACCTCATCATCATTCTCTTGATTAGACCTATCAAGCCTTAATTCTCTTCTCTTCTTGCATTTGTCTTGGTATTCTTCTAATTTCATCCTCCACACGGTCAGTTGCAAGAAAACTGGATTTTTCACAAATGCATCATCATCCAAGAATGCCTTGCATGCCTCCATTCTAGCATCTTGCACGCATTGTCCCTTCACATCCATATCAGACAGTACTAACTGAGTTGATCTGGAGGGGAAGGAATACCAACCTGCATGTCTTGATCTGTGACAATTATTTCATCCATCAGAGTCTCTTGTGCTTCCTCAACTCTCTGCCTCTTAGGGCTTGGCTCTAATGGTGGTAATGTAGGATCACCTTCCGGTGGTGAGTCCAAATCAATTATTTTTATTCCTCCAGGTGCTCTGATCTTTGGACTTGGTTGTGTTGATGCCTTCATGATCTTCTTTCCTTTCTTATCTTCCTCCTCCTCATCACCACTATCATTTCTCTTTCTTTTGTACAGAGGCCAATTCATTGTAGGTTGATATGTTGGCCTTGTTTCAGTAGGCCTCATTTTTGGCCTTTGTATGCCAAAATCTAACTCCAAGTTGACCTTCTTGGTCATCAAAGTACCCATGATCTCCCTAAATTTGTCCATCAAGAAATTAATTTTGTTGTGGAATGGAGTGAATTCCATTAATGGATCATATTTTGGATCCATTTTATGCACTATAGCCAATAGCTTCTCATATGCAATCAATTTCTCCTTATTCAATTCCTTTATGTTTAAATCAAATTTATTCCTAATTAGGCCCTCAAGAAAATTGAACTCATGCACAAACCTGCCACCCTTAATCCCTTACCTAAAAAGGGAAAAGAAACCCTCAAGTTCATGCTACCGCCTGGGACCATATCTCAAATGAAAATCATCAAAAAATCTTCCAAAGTGGACCCATCCTCCCTTGGAGAAAACAAAATTAGACACAACAGTATAATCAAGGAAAAGAGTCCCTTTTCCCTTCCCTATCAGGTTGTCTTCATGAATACAACCTATTTTCCACATGACCTCAGCAAACCCCATTCTTGATGGCACATTGAATGGGAGGATATGTGGGGCTCCCTGGAAGCCATACACCCTTAGAACAGTGTTGACTGGGTACAAGATGATGTCACCCCAGATGTGACAAAATTTTAAATTAGGCTTCCTCCCCTTTGGTCTGAGAAATTCATGTAGATCCTCAGGGATTCTAGGCACATTTACTATCAATCGAGCCCTGAGTCTGGAAGCAAAGCAATTATCAAATTGCACAAAACTGGCACTTCCTCTATTGTATAATAGATCTGCAGTCCAAACCTGCACCAGTAACCTTTCTCCATTTACATCCTGCCTTAACTCCATCTTCTCTGAGAAGAAGGCAGAACTCTTGTACAAGAACATGTACATTAATAGGGAATACCAAAAGAAAGGAGTGCTAGTATCCCCTACCTACAACTTCAACAATCCTTCATGTATCTTTCCTACCAGAAAAGATGCAAAGTTATAGATTATAGAGAAATTGGGGTGTTGTATTTGGGCCCCCATGAACATGTAGGCGATTGGCATCACATTGTTAGGGTTAAAACCCAAAATCTGGCATAGTGAATAGAATATGGCCAAAAAGTGATTGGCAAAGAAACTTATCCTGAAAAGCTCCTGGTCACTTGGGTTGATATAAATTTTCGAACTACCTACCTTAGCCAAATGAGGAGGAAGCAACTTCAATCTCAAAAGTGGCTTTGATCTTGCATACTCCTGCTTCATCTCCTTAAGATCAATTTGAACCAAAAAAGAGCTAGGTTCACTTAATTCAAACACTTGTTGAATTTCCTTCTTGCTTACACTTAACAAAATCCCACCATCATTATCCCTTATCACTCTCGTAACAGGGTCATTTGCCACCACCTTGAGCAGGTCCACATCGAGGAACACATTTGGCACTACTAGCTTCCCCATGTCATATCTCCAGCCATTAGAGAAAGGGTGAGGTAAATTTCATTGTCCATACCAAAGCCTAAACATTTCCAAACTATTCATAGGAACCCTAACATCTGCAATGTTGTAATTCTTGCATACGAGTCCTTCACCTAGGGTTCTTCCATTCATCAAAACTAAACCCCTCCTCCTATCATTTGTTGACAACGGGAATTGATCGAGGAAATCATCATACAAATTCCTTTGTAAATAATCAACATGATTGGAATGCTACTTTGGTGGTGCCATCTCAAATAAACTAGGGCCTCCTTAAAATCTCAAACTTTGAACAGATTAGAGCTACTTAGAAAATGAAATTATAGCAAAACCTTGCAATTTCCCACAATTCAACCAACCAACAACCCTATGACAAAAATCAACAAGTTTTCTGACAAGCACACCACAATTCTTCACAAAATCATAGTCAAATTAACCAAGCAATACAAAAAACAACTCATGGGTTTGATGCTTTGTAGAAGACCAAATTCTTGTTGTGATTGTTCGAAACTTCATTCCTAGCTCTGAAACTGCTTCGTAAAGGTGCTTGAATACTTTGTGGTAAAATAGATGAAGGAAAAAAAAAATTATGTCAATCGAAATGAGCCAGTAAACATCTCATCTTCCATTAAAGCTCACTTACATACCACGCCAATGGCTCCAATCACATTTGATGTGAATTAAAATTCCAACTGTCGATCCTTCAATTTTGTCAGATCATCAAATGACCGCCTTCAAAAAAGTTGACGTAACCTCCATCTAAGCACCAAGGGCCCACCAAATTATGCATCGCCAAGGAAGTACACATGGCAATTGCCCGTGATATTGCAATCAATAAACACCTTGCATCTTTGGATCACGTGATGGTGGGCAACCATTGATCTCCACCATTGGCAATCATGTTCATTCAAAACAGTCACCAACGTTGAACATAACCGTCGAGCAACTTTTCATAAAGGTTATAACACCTCCATTGATTTTGAGCATGTGCATCTCACAGCTACTTTATTAACTCACTATATAACATATTAAAACCCGATAGAAATATTAAAGCATTTTGATAATCTTTTCTGCATTTCCAGTTGAGACACGTGGCGCTCACCTGTGATATCGCAATCGGCTGAGACTCAGTGGTGGGGTCATCATGGGATTGCGAGGAATGGCTGAGATCAAACATTGGTTGATCAACGGTCATTAAAATTGCTCCCTGTAAAATACAAAACAATTATCAAAGGGACAAGGGGACACCACCTAGGCCGACGACAAATGATGGCTTAAAGTTATTTTTAAAACATAGGGCACGAGCCAACCTAAACTTAGGAAATAATAAAGTTAGGAAAAAATATTCAACTCTATTTATTAGAAGGGGCCCGACCTAGATGAAGCAATGGGACATAAGTCATTTTAAAACCCACTTCATAAAATTAATGGCCAAATAGATCCCACCCAAGTCGTAACATAGGATATTAGGATTTTCATGAAGGCAAAAATGAAAAACCCCAACCTTAGGTTTCTTCCAAATAATATGACAAACCAGAAGAAAGGCAAGATAATAATGGAATTCAAAGAACAAAATTTGAAGCTCCATCAGAACCTGCAAAGAAAAACTCAATAGAAAAGCAAATTAAAGAGGGGCTAGGCCCCACAGTGGGTGCCAATTTATGTGTGCTAATAAAATGTGTCGGTGAGAGTAATTAATCCTAACTAAATACACACAATCAATGAAATGTATTACATCTAATGAAAGAGAAATAATAAAATAAACTATTATAGCCCTGCATTCGAAATCATTCCATTGTCCTATATCCTTGGTGATTCCTCAATTCATGCTCTCATAATTATTCGTTGCACATGAATCTGTGAAATGACAACCTAAGAAACAAGAAGCTATTATGTAATGATACTACAATACCTACATTGTTATATTTTTGTGTTTTTGAAGATAAATGTTGAATGATTTATGATGGAGTGTTGATGTAAATAAAATGATGGCTAAAACTAATTATGCAAATATAATGATGAGGTTGTAAAAAGATACAAGAAACTAAAATGCTAAAATGGAAATGCCATCATAATTCTAAATGAACTAAAACACTAAAATGCAAACTACAATGCTCACTAAAAATGCTCTCTAATTGCAATGATATTTATGTAGCATAAACTTTTCAAATTATCCTCTCCAAAAGTTATAGAAATGTATTCTATTTATAGAATTTTCCAAGCTGAGAATGACAGTGATGAACGGTCGAGATTGTGATCCTGAGGCATCAACGGTTGAGCACGAAGAGGTTGGAGAGAATCATGGAGGTGGTTCCCTACAAGAGAAAATTTTTCCATGTGTTGAAGGTAATCAAAGGAAAGAACAAGCCATGTGTCTAAGTTGGTTTCAAATTTGTTACAAGTTGTTGATGGAAAATCCACATTTTATAAATTAGAAAAACTCAATTTCATGTGACACATGGTGAGATGGTAGGTGAGGTGGAAGGAAGTTAAAAGAATATGTAGAAATGTGCCAATTTGAATTAAAAATTCAAATTTAAATGAAGAGGGGAAATTAGCTAAATGAAAAATTAGTTAATTTGTGCATTTAATTAATTTAAGAGGGAAAATAATTTTGGATAAGAAGAATATTTAGAAGTGAACCATATAAATAAATTTTGTAATTTATTTATAAGTAGAGGATTTAAGATTTTATTAATTAAATAATAAGTATTTAATTAATTTGTGCTCAAACCATTTTTATGTGCATACACTATATATCAAGGGGAGTTGGTAGTAAGGGGGAGTCTAGAAAGTCATATAGGTGTTGAGAATGAATTGTTGTTGCTAGGGGGAGTTGCTTTCATTGCTTGAAGAAGATGTACAAATGTTGTGCATGTGTAGTTGTTGGTCAATGGGGGAGAATTTGTTATTTCAAATGAATGTCTTTTGCCCTTTGTCCTTGAAGTTAGAATATGTATTTTTGTTTTGTGTAAACATGTTTGGCCCTTTGTCCTTGATGTCAAAGAGGGAGAGTGAACAGTTCTGTGTTGCCATCAATTCCAAAGGGGGATATTGTTGGAAGATGTTGTCATTGATGTCAACACTTGGTGAATTCATTTTGGTTATCACTACTTGAGAAGTGGGAGAGGTTGTTGGTTCTGTTTGATGTCAACACTTAGTGAGACTATTACATATACTTGTGAGATTCTTGGCACCCAATTTTCATTGATGTCTGCACTTGAGAAGATTTTTCTTGGTGACATGATTGCCAACCCTTTGGAAGATTGTTGTGTTGGTTATCATTGTTAACAACATTTGGTTTAGGCTAACATTTATGTATGGTTAAGTTGCTAAATTTCATGGTTGGATGTCATGCCTTATTTGATGTTAATCAAAGAAGTATTGAGTATAGTTGCTATCAGTAGAGTTGGTTTCATAATGATATATTAAGATGAGGATTAGAAGTATCTCTAATCATGGAGAGATATTTTTGATAGTATATTATATTTTGTATTCTCTCTCCTATTATTCTTGATCAAGTATATGTTTTTGAAAGAAATTTCTAGCCTTTGTAAGTTGATTGAGTGTTTTTGTTTCAAGAAGTTTTGTTGAGGACTGCTTGGGAGAATGCTTTGCATTCATCCGATATTGAAGACATTTTATTTTGGTTTTGGATTCAATTTTTGTCCTATTTAGATGTTGTACTCCTATCTTTTCAAGTCACCTATGTTGTCAAGGAGGTTTCTATAAATTATAAAAGTTTGGTAGTGTTGTTGGCTGTCTGGACTGGTCTGAAAAATGCTCTACATTTCTCCACATTGATGTCTCTACTCTTGTGGCTTGGTGAATGTTTTCTCAATGTCTATGCAGTATCTTAGTTCTAATTTCATGTGATGAAATGGTCTTCAAGTTGATCTGTTAATGTTATATCTTCTAGCTAGTTGTTTTGTGCTTCTCAAATGAAGTATTTTGTTCCTATTTGGTCTACAGTGGTTGCTGATATCATGATAGAATAGAATATGTGTCTAGAAGTATTTTTGGATGTTCATGGAACATCCCCATGTGATCTACATGTTAATTTTTTATCTCTTTGGTGTCGAATGTTGTGTTGAGTTGGCTTTCTAGGTAATTTGTGTATATCTAGTCGACAAGGCTTGTTATGTGTGATTGGAGGTTTGTGTCAGCAAATGAAGATGTGTAATGATGAAATTTAGGTCTTGACCTATCTTGTTGGGGACCACATTATGTTAATTCAATTGGAAGTGTGATTTTGGGCCTTGTGGTTATGTGCTTCACATTTCATCTACATGTTTCCTTATTGTCGACTTGGGTTGATGTGCACCAAGATGTGAAGTGTTTTGGATCACACTAGAAGATTTAATAAGATTTTTTTTGTCCTCTCTATCCTCGTGATAGGACCGTAGTAGTTTTTTGTGGTTGACTTGGGGAAACCATGTTTTTTATTCTTTTTTGGCTGACCTAATTGAATTTGTGAAGAGTTGTGATGGATATAAATGCAATAGCATTTCAATTACAAAGGTATGGAATCTTGAATAAGTGTGAAGAGGTGTGAGTGTGGAATGTATTGAAAATCTAACATATTTAGTGCTAAAAGTGTAAAGAAAAAAGATTAGATGTGCCTTAATGCCTCAGCCAACAAAGTGAATTGTTGACAAATATTGTGAATTTCCTAAATCCATTTTGTATCCTACTCTGAGATAGTTAATCTCATTAGGTCCTTGTACCGTTCCCTTGGAGTTGTATTTTCTTTAGTTTTCCATTTTTTTTGTATCTTGCTCTAAGGTAGTGTGCCTTAGTTTGCAAGTCCTTTTTCGCAATGATCCTTTATATTGTGAGTTAAATCTCACTGTGGTTTTCCCTCATCAGGTTTTACGCATAAATTTGGTGCCATCTTGTGGATGTTTTTCTTGTTTCTTTTCCATTTTTCTTATCTGATTAAGGATAAAATTGTTATATCTTTCATTGTTGAAATTGATGAAGGTTTAAACTACAATATCTTTTATTTCTGATAATATATTAAAGGGTTAATATTTTCTTAAGAAGCATTGTGCTAAAGAGTTCAAGTTTTCAAGAGGTTTAATTTTTTGCAGATACTAATTTTCACCCCCCCTCTTAGTATCTTATGTGTTCAACAAAATGAAGAAATTTTTTTTTAGTCTGATAGAAGAAAGAAAAATACTAGTACCACAACCCCATTCCACACCATCGGAAGAAGTAAATGAATATAAGGAGTGGATGGAATGGGAGGTAACCAGGTCATAAAGATATTGTCACATGGTATAGGAAAAGGAAGAACAAACATCGTATATAGAAATAGGCTAGGGGGAGAGGGAAATAGAAGAACCCACCACCCTAAAACAAAAATATTACAATGAACCTATTAAACTGAAAGAAAAAAACATTACAGTAGAGGGAGACCCTAAACTATAATTCATAGGTGATTATTGGGATGAAAAATTAGTTGCACAAATTATTGAATCGTTAACATAATTCCACTCAAGGAAGGTTCCAAACGAGTCTAGAAGTGACCATATAGATTAAACCCTAACATGAAAAAGAAAGTAAAAATTGAGATAGATAAGATGCTAGCTATCAGGATAATCAAATCGGTAGAAGATGTGGAATGGATAATCCCGATGGTAGTACAAAATAAAAATACTGGAGAAATCAAGGTATGTGTTGACTTCTGAGAATTAAATAAGACATGCATACATCACCCATTCACCACACCTTTTACAGATGAAATAATAGAGTTAGTATCCAGAAGGGAAATTTACTTGTTCACCGAGGGCTTCTCTGGTTACCACCAAGTAAAGATCAAGGAGGAAGATCAACCCGAAACAGTCTTTGATACCAAATGGGGATCCTATATGTACACAACCATTTCATTTGGATTAAAGAATGCTCTGACAGTATTTAATCAAATAATAGTTAATGCTTTGAAGGAATTTATTCATGATTTTCTTGAAGTTAATTTAGATGATTGGACGGTTTACAACCTAGTGAAATACCATGTTCAAGTTCTCTAGATGATGCTAAACCAGTGTAGAAGCATGCATATTTCTTTGAACCTAGAGAAATGCACATTTGCAGTACCATATGGGACACTTATAGGCCACATCATATGCAAGGAATGATTAATAGTAGATCCAATGAAAGTGGCCCTAATCCTAAATTTCCCACCACCGAAGAATGCTTTGGAAGTCAAGACATTCTTAGGATACACATGATATCATAGGAATTTCATCAAAGGTTATGTCGGTATTGCATCTTCATTAGAAGAGCTCCTAAAAAAGAAGACCGAGAAAAGTATAGAATAGAATGAAAAATCCCACAAAGCCTTTGATACTTTAAAGTAGAATATTAGTGAGGCACTAATCCCAATCTTTCTAAATTGGAAAAATCCCTTCTACGTCCATGTAAATGCCTCTGGAATTGAAATAGGAGCAGTACTCACCCAACCAAAGGTAAATAAATATCATCCTATAGTTTTTTCTAGTAGGAAACTATCTGTAGCAAAAAAGAACTACACTACAATAGAGAGAGAAGCACTAGCAATGGTGTATGCAATACAAAAGTATAAACATTATTTACTATCTACACCATTCACCTTTACAAATCATGAACCCCTCAAGGATGCCAAATATTATGGTGGACAACATTACACAAGGATGCTAAAGATTTTGCAAAGGGGTGTTATACCTGTCAAAGGGTAGGGAAACCTACCACACATGATCATATTTCATTGAAACCGATTCTAGCCCAAAATCCTTTTTGAAAAGTGGGCAATAGACTTCATAGGGCCAATTGAGCCTCTGATAAAGCACTCAAAAGCTAGATTTATTATAATCAGTGTAGAGTATCTAACAAAATGGGCGAAAGAAAAACCAACTAGAGATTGTACCACAATTACTATCATAAAATTCCTATATGAAAATATCATCACCAGATATGAATTATCGTTAAGCATAGTTAGTGATCAGGGCAAACACTTTGTAAACAATATGATAAAGGAGCTACTACAAAAATTTATGGTAACACAATAAAATCTCACCATACCATCCACAAGCCAATGGAGCTAGTGAATCCTTAAACAAGATAATTGGAAAAACATTAACTAAGATGTGTAAAGGGAACTAGACAGATTAGGATATCAAGATACTTGTGGTACTTTGGGCATTACTACACTACCTATAAAAGAACTAGCAAATTCATACCATTTTAATTAGTATATGGTTTGGATGCAACAATACCCATGAATTTCATCATCCTTAACATACATATTGCACTAACTCTACAGTTAGAAGAGGATAAATCCTTGATAATGAGAATAGAAGAATTAGAAAAAATAGATGAAATTCGTTTGACTACTATGTATAAACACCAATTAGAAAGGAAAAGATAGAAGGCATGGCATGACCAAAACTTGTAGTTGAAAACATTCCAAATAGGGGACCTAGTATTTCTATACGATAGCAAGTTTAAAAAATTGAGGAAGTTGAAGATTTGATGGTTAGGACCCTATTACATCCATCACATAATCAAATTTGGAGCAATCAAATTGTGACAAATAGATGGTACAATTGTAGCAAATAATATTAATGGAGCATGATTTAAGAATTATTACTTACCACCAGATTGAACACATTAAACCATAGAACATGAAATTTATACTATGTACCATAGTTTAACCCTTAGGAAAATTAAACATTAAAAATATAAATGTCACCCAACAAAACAAAAAACCAACAAAACGAGTAGAGCATTAAATACATAGCTACCACCTCACTATGCCACAACTCACACCCCACTAACCAAATTCTATATAAGACCATCCCCCTATTTCAATCCTCACAAAATTGATTACGAGCCAAGTTGCACTAAGCATCCACTAAGAAATTTAAGAGTTCCCCATAAAGCCTTCTAAAATCCTCCGTGCACTAAAAAATTGGTTGCTCCCATAGTAATAGAAGTCTTTGAAAAATCTTGGCCCATCTTCAAATGGTACCCATAAAATGAAATGCAGACCGAAAAAGATGGAGCATTCTCGTCAATATCAAACAATGTTGTCCACTTGGAGGATGTTCAAAAATACATCCATGAATAGATAACAGAGATTAATCACACCAAGATGGAAGACCTCCACTACCAACTAGTGGAGAATGATGAAAAAACCTATAAACAAGACTACATGGAGATTGGCCAAAAAATCTAGATGTACGGAAATATTAATCGAATTTTTGTGACGAAGATGAATGGGTTTGAATTGTGTTGAGTTTGGTGCACGATAAGTTTATAAACCTAGATAAGCCTTACAAAATTACAAAGGAATCTATCCACGTAGTAATCAGGTTGAGAGTGGTAGGTGGGATTCTAGCCAAAAAGTTCATTAAGAATAGTTAAGTAGAAAGGCTGACTAAAGCAACATTCGACGACAAGAGCTTAAGCCTAAAGATAATCAAAAATCTTGGATTTTGGTATATAGCAATGGGCATCACCTACAAGATATACTACACCAATCGAGAAGACTCTGCAACCGCCATTACCATTCACACCACCTACCAAATGGTAGCAGAAGGAAAGGACTTTGACTTATGTGAAGTTATGAGGGAAAAACTAATGGAGAACCTTCAAAAAATAAAGAACTCCAAGTACCATTTCTTGTATGGTACACTACTCATCTTTTTAATTTTTTACTTTTTGAAAGAACTACCAAACTTCAAGGGGAAGGTTTGGAAACTCGACCAGATCATAGTACTCAAATCAATTATCATACCTACCAATTTTAGGACCTAAAGTCATGTAAAATAGCATACTAGGGGTTTTCTAAAGCCTTCCAAGAACAAATGCAACTAAGGGAAAGGGTCCCCTATGCATCAGCTCGGCAATATGCCAACACTATAACATTCTTGGTAGATAAATACTGTACATATATGGAGGCGATTGAACCTCGTAGCATTTGGATTCAAACATTTCCATATGAAGTCTCTCCTAGGAAATAGATGCATATGCAGTAACCTTGCTCTAACACCCCAAGAATTCAAGAAGAACTTGGAGAAGAAAAAAATAAAATTGTATAAACAATGGGGCATACCGGAAGGAGGGTTTGAACAAGTTATGGCTACTGCAACACAATCAAAACCTTCTAAGAGAAGAACACCAAGATCCTAGACCACTCAACTAGAGAAATTTGAAGGACCTTCCACATCGGCATCAGGGTTTTCTCATCCATAGAAGCCACCACAAGTCCCAAAAAGAACTCGATATGCACGGCCTAAACAAAGGGACAACAAGTAGATAGAGGAGGAGGAAAAATAATCCTAGGTAGAGGAATTATCATAAGATGAAGAAGAGTTCAAGCAGCCTCTACAAAAAAAGAGAAGAAGACAACAAACTTTGGTCACCCCTCCACAAAGAAAATTGGAGCAACAAGAAGAAGCTCTAGAACAACCATAAATAAATCCAGAGCAACAATCTTTGGTACTTCTGAAAGATCCAATTAATGTGATAGAAAATTTTAATTCCATCATTCACCACAGGATGCTATTGCAGATCCTTCAAACATACAAGGAATAGAATGAGGAGAATAAAGATAAAATAATTCAAAGTTTGGTGTGAAATGTGAACCACTCAAATAAAAGCCTCGAAGAGGTAATGAAAGGATTTCTATAAGGGATTGCAATAAAATAAGGGAAAAAATGACTAAGTCCTTGGTCTAGGATTAAGAAATAAAGGAACAAGCTATCTCATCAATAAACCCACACATCACAGAAGAACAAAAACAAGCTTTGGCATAAGCATAAGCATAGGATCTCTGAACCAAGCATCAGCTTGACAAACTTATGACAGATGATCTAGAGGACACAGAAGCCATCCGAAAGGAGATAGAAGATGCTACCCAAAATCTCTATGAAGAAATCACCAAGGACCAAGAGTAAGTCGAGGGTCCGACTCCAGAGGACACCACTCCCGATGCAACAAGGACCAACATGGGTGAAAACATGGAGAGAAAAGACGAAAAAGTAAAAGGCTCCAAAGGAGGAGGTAAAAACAAAGAAGACTCCAGTGAAGTATCTACCCCATTAGATACTATCTCCACCATCAAGATCTTTTTGGTGCAACACTAGCAGATCCAAACAACACCTTCTTCACAATTGTTGCACATACCACTAATAGGGACTCAAGTAAATTTATCTGAAATGTCACCCATCCAAAAGATTCAACTAGGGGACTTTTTCACACAATCTCCCAAGAAGAGCTTGTGCAAGAACATGTAGAGTAAGCAGAGAAATTACAAGAGGCTATAGATACACTCTAGGAAGCAATTCCACACTTTTCTTGAGATTCATCCCTGTCCTTACCTCAATAGCTCAAAAAACTGGTGATCAGACTATAGACAAGATTGACATCCCAGAAGGCCAATATAAGAAACGAGGCCCAAGATGAGATGATTAAGCAAAATACCAAGCAGCTCATCAAAAGATGTGCTACCGCTTAATCCCAGCTCAAGCAACAGATCAAGAAAATCGAGGACAACATAAAGGAGGTCAGGGTGATATACCAGTTTTGTTTAGAGTGGTTGAATACAACAAAGAACCTCCAGATCAGATCATTTAATTAGAGAACCAGATAACCCAAGCAGCCTATGACCCGTTACAAGATCCAATCGGAGCAACAAGGGATCAAGTGGAGAATCGACACCTCTAGATACAATAACTCCATATACGAAGGGAACTATTGAAAGAGCAACTACAACAATTGAGAGAAGCTATCAGTAATGATTTGAGATTCCCGTAACTCATTTTAAAGGAGGCAAAAAAAATAACTTCCAAAATTTCAACTCCAACTACTCTCTGAGAGGTAGAACATACACTAGCATAAATATAAGGACAGATAGGCACACGCCTCCAGGAATAGGAACATTGGACTACCACATTGGCTAGAATGAAGATTGAATATCAGAACATCCTTCCCAACTAAGCAACATGTTTTGAGGACAAGACATTATTTTAAAGGGGGGATGATGTTAGCAAATCAAGAGCAAAAATAGAGCATACCACAGGCTACCAAAAGAGGTACATAGTATCGAGAAAGGACATTAGTTGTTGTTAAGAATCATGTCCCTTCAAGGGAATACATGTATATAGGCAATGTAGATCATATTTAGATAGACAAGATAGAGATATACAAGATAGAATAGAAACATACATATACCGGAGCAGAGACTGAGACCTGTCCTTTTGTACCTGTTATGATATAGTTAGCCGATAGGCTTTTATTGTGGACTTGCCATTCCACAAGCCATCGGGATACCTGTCTCACACATCCGGTAAACTTGTTGGCGGCCACCAGAAAACAATTTTGAGGTTGTTAAAATATATAGGTAAGCAGCTGTAGGTAGATTTAGTAAACTTCAAACATTTATTGAGTCTGACACACATTCAATGACATTTAGCTGGCAACCAATCTTTTCACTTAAATCTCAAATCAAATCAGATTTTCCTAAATATTTTTATTTTAGATCTACGTTAAGGAGATATTTGGTTGAAGCAGCAACCGAAGGGGATATTGTCGTGGTAAGGTTTCATAATTTTTCTTTGCGAACTCTACCCATTTTTTCTGAGCAAATTGTTAACAACAAACACAATTTAGGCAAAATCCTCAGGTAAGTCACTTGCCATGGTTTTAGCGAGTTTTATTGTTTGGAAGCTGTATGCAGTTAGATTTACACAGAATCATGAGGTAAGTCACTTGCCATGGTTTCAATGAAATTTATTTTTTGGACGTTGTATGCAGCTGGATCAATTTGTTTGTTGTGTTTGCAGTGCCTTAATATTTATCGTGAATAGTGCTCGATTATTTTTCTATAAATTAGATTGTATTCCCTGTAAAATATCAAACCACTTCTCGATGGAAGGCCTCTCAAAAATTCCATTGCAGAGGTAGTCTTCTACTTTTCTCCATGAACCACATCATTCCTTTCCTTTTCGAGATTTGATATTTCTTGTAGAACCCATATGAATTAGGTATATGTCTATTTGAACCGGTTTTGATGCTTTTTTATTTTTTTATTTTTTGTTGTATTAGGGTTTTGTAAATTCTTCTTGCAAACTCTAGTCATTTTTTCTCATCAGCATTGTGGAAAGTTTTACACAATTTGTGCAGAATCTTGAGGTAAGTCACTTGCCATGGTTGTATGAGTTCTATTTTTTGGAATCTATACGAGGCTGGATCTTTTATTTTCTCTGTTTTATTTCTGGTCAAAAGTTTGAATTGAACTCCAACGTCCCTATATATTTGTTTCCATCCCCTTCCCAATCTCCTAGAACATTTGATAACCAACAAAGTATAAAAAGTTCAGGATGGAATCTGTAATAAACTTTAGGGAAAACCGATGTGTAGCCTGTTGATCCATGTGAAGTTTTTTTGATAGTACACTATGTTCTTCACTCATAGCCAAACAAAATTATTTTATTACCACTGGCTTTAATAATAAATTTCAGCCAAAGGATTGCCTTTCAACCCAGACTTCTCCTTTCCTCCCTATGGCCCCTACTGGAAATACAAGGAGAAGGTTTACATGAATGAGCTCCTGAGTGGTAGGCAATTGGACGCATTCTTGCCTGCTAGAGACCTTGCATCAGTCTTTGACTCAATACGTCGATGGATAAATTAGACGAACCCAAAATCAAACTCCCTACAGATTTTGATTCAATTTATTCACAATAAACAAAAAATAGGATTGGGGTTTTATACTTACTAGATTCTTGAGCTCGATACAAGATTTTTGCAACCACTTAAACAAAAATTTTGATTGCAAGTTAAATTTTTTTCATGCATCAGACCAATCTCCTTATAACTGGTTCTTCAATAATGCATGGCGATGAGAACAAGGATCATAATCAATGTGGAGTACTCTACAGCCTCAAACGTGGGAGGCATGCAACTGCCAGTTGTCTCCCTGTGGATCCTGTTACTAATATTAATAATATATAAACCCTGAGTTTTAGATATAAATTTATTAATGTGTAACATTTTGCTTTTGAAAAAAATATTTGGAGTTGGTATTCATTTTACTGTATGTTAACAAATAATTCAAAATTTGATACACTTAACTGGCTATTGTGCATGATACCAGACTTCAAAATATTTTATTTGACTCAAATTCTTTAGTTTTCAGCTGAATCCTAAGTAGCTTAGTGGAAACCAACTAACAATAATTTCAAGAATCTTGGTTAGGCGAGCTTTCTACAAAACCCTACACCAATTGCCAAACATAATGTGCTTCTAGGTATGTGTTTTATTTGTTCTTGTGGCTGGAGTAGTTTGGTTATTTGTTACCAATGGGTGCCATTTCTTGATGAAGATTTTTTTTCAATAAATTTTTTTGCCCATGTTTGACTATAGGCTAATTGCAAAACCTTTGTGGATGTGATGTTGGAGCTCATATTTAGTAATCTCGAAAAACCTTTCCCTGAATTGAAATTTGTGCAAAAATGATATTTATCCCGTGACATTTATATGCTTTTACTAAACATTTGGAAAATTTGTAAAAACTGACATTTTTGAAAAAAATGAACATTGTTAAATTTATTGCGAGTGGATTCTCTAATAATAATAGGTTTAGCCAACTGTCACAAATAGTGGAAATGAATTGTTACTGATGAGATCTCTGAAAAGATACTAGGGGAAAGGACCTAGTAGTTGAGCATGTTCCAATAGTTGTGATAGTAGTTGTTAATATAATGTCTAATAGTTGTTTATATAATGCTCAATAATTGTTTATATAATGCCCAATAATTGTGACATAAATATCCTAACTTAAACAAAATGTATCCTTTAGATCTAAAAAACAACCAATCATGTGATGCCACATCAACGCTCAACTACTCATGATGTGAATGCACAAGTATTGGTAACACTTTTTTTTTGGGCCTTTTTAGACACTTTGACAAAAAGCATGCTGATGTGGCATCATATTTGATGATGTGGCCCTGAAATGAAAGTTATAAGCAAGGGACTTGCCATGTCAGCTGCTGTAAAAAAATTGGAGTGATTCGAAATTTTCACGTAGGATTTTGGGAAGTGTGAAGTTAGGGTGCACAACTATTGGGTCCTCTCCCCTAGAATATAGCTGCAACATATTACAACTTACTACCCTTCTACCATTGGTGGTTTTGAATTGTTTTAGGATGCATTAAACTCCCATCTTTCCAACCACAATAATGTGTAGTTTCCTTACATATATATGGTACATATGCACCAGGTATTGGTAATGATTCCTTTGGGTTGACATGGGAACATTGATAGAAATGATATCCTACTATAATGGTAGTCTTTCATTGTCCATCCATTGATGGAGAAAAATGTCCAAAAAGGATTCCACGTGTTCCGTTAATTATATCACTTTGATCATAAAATTAAGTCTTTGTCATGTGTCTATACTAGCATTTTAGGACTTAAAGTTGCACTAGCTTATGCACATCAATTAGCACTAAATCCTTCATTGGAGAAAATTGTTTATGACTACTTGTGATTCTTCCCATTTTACTGTGAATTTTTTATTTAATTTTAGCGTGTTCATTTTATGCAAGTTTGGGACCCATGCATCTATTACTGATCTACATTTTGTTGTAGCAAAAATGAGTACTCCATTTTTAATATGTAAGAATGATTCTTCCCATTTTACTATGGATTTTTTATTTAATTTTAGCTTGTTCATTTTATGCAAGTTTGAGACCCCACGCATCTGTTGTTGATCTACATTTTGTAGTAGCAAAAATGATTACTCTTTTGGTCTAATAGAGGGTGAGATGGATGAAAGAAGCCCCAAGCCCAAATTTAGGTGAATCAATTGGTCCTCTATCATATTTTAATATATTTCTTTTCTTAGACATCATTTTCATTTCATGTTTGGAATTCAAGACATTTTCTTAGAGCTTAAATTTTTTATTAATATGTAATTAAATTGCATTCTTCTCTAGCCTTTTTTGAAAATAAATTATTGTGAAAAATATGTAGGCATGGATAGGTAATGCAGAGCTTATTGCATTGTAAATAGCCTAATAGATATTGTAGGATAGCTAGATTTAGGGGAGAGGACCCAGTAGTTGTGCACCCTAACTTCAGGCTTCCCAAAATCCTACATGGAAATTTCAAATCACTCCAATTTTTTTACAGCAGCTGACATGGCAAGTCCCTTGCTTATAACTTTCGTTTCAGGGCCACATCATCAAATATGATGCCACATCAGCATGATTTTTGTCAAAGTGTCTAAAAAGGCCCAAAAAAAAAGTGTTACCAATACTTGTGCATTCACATCATGAGTTATTGAACGCTGATGTGGCATCACATGATTGGTTGTTTTTTAGATCTAAAGGATACATTTTGTTTAAGTTAGGATATTTATGTCACAATTATTGGGCATTATATAAACAATTATTGAGCATTATATAAAAAACTATTGGACATTATCTTAACAACTACTATCACAACTATTGGAACATGCTCAACTACTGGGTCCTTTCCCCTAATAGATTTTCTTACTATGCCATTTCATTGTCACACTTGTTTAAAAAACCTTTTTTTTATATATTTAGAAGTTTTAACACATAAGTACTTTTTTCCAGGGAAAATATCCTATCGATGAATCCCTTGAACCTCTTGTAGGTGCAAGTGCTAGTATAAATGATTTATAAGGATACATGTGTACAATGGATGTATGAGTATCTTATTTTGATATTATAATGTTGTATGTTATGTATTCCTTCTTGATTGTTACCGTATATTCTTGTTTCTCTTACTATACCCTCTAGGGTATAAACATACTGCACGAGGAGTGTTGGGGTACAGATCTTTGGGTTGTACTTACCCCATTTCTCTTTCCAACAATGAACATTTCAAAGATCCATTGACGTTTCATTTGAAAGTCTAATTGATAAAATAATGGTCATTTTTAGGATGATATTATTTGAAAGATACAAATGATTGCTAAAAAATTGAAGTAAATCTTCCAAAAATGCCTAGAATATGGGATCTCTTTTAATCCCAAAAAATGTGTATTTGGTGTGAAAGAAGGTAAACTATTAGGACACACTATGTCCAAGGATGGAATTAGGATTGAATTACAGAGGGTAAAATAAATTAATGTCATCCCTAGGCCTAAGACAGTGAAAGAAGTTTAATTATTCAAGAAAATTAACTTCCTAAGCTTATTTGTGCAAAATTCTTTGGAGAAGACCAAAAAATTTCTAATACACTCAAGAAATGGAGAACAGTTTCATGTATATAGAAACCAATAGATGAATTTGTTGGGACTAGTCAAGCTATCAATGAGCATCAATTTTATCAACCTTGATAACTCCAATTTATTTTAATTATTTTTATTTTCTTAATTTTCACATCATTTCCATAGTATTAATTCAAAAGAATAAGGATGGACATGAAAAATTAATTCTATTATTTAATAAATCCTTGTAGTGATCAAATTTAAAGTATTCAATAATGGAAAATCATATGTATGCCCTCATAAAATGTATGAATAATTATAAGCCTTATTTGGTTGGAAATAAGGTGATTGCATGCATACCTCACATAGCCATACAATATATCCTTACTCAATAAGAATCTTCAAGAAATAAATATGAATGGATAAGAAAAATCCATTAACATGACATTGAATTCTAAGAAACCAAGTTGGTAAGAGGTCAAGGTTTGGAAAAGTTGATGGAAAATGCATACCTAGAAGCTACTATTTAGTAAATTAAGTTGATACTAATCACACACATGTTGATTTCCCATTTAAAGATGATCCTTTGTACAAGGCTATTCTCTTTTGTTTGTTAAACATTAGGTGCTCGATTGGGACGAACGAAATTCAATAGATAAATTTGAATCTAAAGTAACAAAAGTATGTTCTAACCAATGGTCGTTTTATGTGGAAAGACCCAAGTCAAATATGTACCACTTACTACCAGACATTTGTAATAGTTAAGGTGTGTCATTTTCTCGCAAGGTGATGGAGATGATAGAATTGAATGAAAATAGAAGGGTTGCACATCAAAGAACTTTTTCAAATAAGAAAATAAAGAAGTGTTTGTTTGATAAAAGTGAACTTAAAAGGGACTTTTAGGTCGGATATTTAGTCCTCATATGGAATGCAAGATCTAAAGACAAATAAAATCATGGTAAATTCAATTGCTTATGGATAGGGCCATATCAAGTTATAGAGATTTACGCAAGAAATTTCTACCACTGGAAGGATTTAATAGGGAATTTGATGTATTTTTCCATCAATGGCCAATTCTTGAAGGATTATTTCATTTGAATAATGCTAAGAATATTTTTTACATACTACTTATTATCTTTGTGTTGTGTTTTATTTTGTAAATACCTTATTGTGTTTGTGTAGTCATGACCCTTATTGTCGTGATAAAGTGTAAGTGAGTCCTAATAATTCTTTTGATTTCCCATTTTTATTCTACAACTCGGAGAGTTGGATCTCATTGTTCCTAAAAGAAACACATGTTCCCAATCAAATCATATTGGGACTCAATCTCATAATGTCAATATCTTCATTGAATCCCTATTTGTTTGTCCACTTAGACTACATTTTCCCCAGTTTATAACTAGTTTGAGAAAATTGTCTAAGGGTATCCATTCCTAATTTTTTTTATTGTTATTCTGTGTGCATTTCTACTATTCAAATTTTCATAATTATATGAAAATTCTAAGTATGATATATTTCTATGTCTTACTTATGTTGTGTCAGAGTTTCAAATTATCATATTTTCCCTTTCCTTTATGCTAATCATATTAGCCTTGTCATTTTGACCAAGTGCCTTAGAAACATTTTTATTGTTTGATTATCAGACTTGTTCCTACCCCAAACTATTTCATTACCACCCCTGATCTCCGATCCCTAAAGTTTTCCACTAAAACTGACCAAGTCTTTCCCCTTCACTTGGATGTCAAACTAACCTTTCCCAAAGTAGCCCTTCCACATTCACCTTATTATCTGAACCTCCATTATAAAAAATTCATTTGAACTTTTAGAGTTAAATTTATGGCCTTTACTTAGCCTAGGCACCTATTTCATGCCAACTCCAAAAGCTTAAAACTCTGCTAGTTTCTTCATATAACCTACTAGAGTCAGAGTTTTAGTCATCCCCTCATCTCAATAAAAATCACAAGGTCTTCCTAACCCTCCAATTATAACATACTAAATTCTTTTACCTTTTCAAGGTTCCCTTTTTGTTCTTCCCCCTTTCCACATTCTTTTTTGTCATAAGCTCCCCACTATCCTAACCCTAATACCCTAAACAATGACATGAAGTATGAATTTTCCCCAACCATCGATGGTTCAAGATTCCTTCCATTTTCTTTGTCACTCCCACCTACTCCCCTACATGAACCATAAGGTTATTTATGTCGAATTGTGTTGTCATAATTCCTAGAATAGTATTTTTATAGCCCAAAATTCACTATTGACCTAATGAAGATGGATTTTCATGTCATTTCAAAAGGCATTGATGGAAATGGCCCATATTTTCTATTCAATACATAATGATGACTTCTAAAAACACCATTTTTATTGAGTCAATCCCATGATGATTTTTTATTTTTCACAAGTGGCTTTCAATAGGATCAAAGTAAAAACAACACACCTAAGTTAATGCAACTATTAGGGTTTCTAGAACTCACTACATTCACATCATTCTAAATTACTTCTTAGTGGATCTTGGAGATTCATTGTAGCTCTACACACTCAAACCCTCTTTCCTTTGCTACTCAAAATGATGGTGCATGCATTCATGAAGATTTTTGTGTGTCTCTATGCATCTATGTGGATCTCAATGGATCTATCAGTATGTGTGCGAATTAACGAAAATAATAATCGTGGTTTGAGCAACCCTACAACACAATGACACCATGTTTCTCTTTTCAAATATAATTTACCATACTATAAATATGTGTGTATGAATTTTTTAATTAATTTTAGGGGTTAGATTTTTGGGTTTTTGCTAATTAGAGTTAGGATTCATACATGATTTTAATTTTTGATGGTGTATCTACCATTAAAGCTACTCTTAGAACTTGTAGAGAGGTGGCTACTGAAGTGATTTTTTTGGAACCATATGTCTCCTTGGCTAGTTGAAAGAATTTTTTTAAGGTTTAAAATAGTGGAGCACGATAGGCTCCTTACTTGTTTGGAATTTTTTCCTTCACCATATTTGTTTGTGTGATTGTAACAGAGATTGCATGTGTTGTATCATTATTAAATCAATGCAATCCATTATTAGTCTCTTATTTTTCTATATATGAATGTTTATGGGTTTGGAGAAGGATTATTAAGTAGATGTGGTTACTACTCATTAAAAATTTGGTATAACTTCTTGTTTGTTTTTCTAATGGTTGGATAACTCTATAACCCAATAAGCCATGAGTATTGAAGACTCAAACCTTCCACACACACTTTAAAACTAGAATTTGTTCATAGGTAGCCATAGGAAGTAGATTAGGATCAATATATGCTACTCATGATTTAGTGACATAAATCAAAGAAAATATCAAGCAAAACTTATTTTTTTATTCTTAGAGAATCATGTTCAGTAAATCCCTACTTTGTAAATTTATTTGAAACTTTAAATGAAACTATCTCAAAAACTTACAACATCTCATTATTTATAGATATGTGTGTAAAGTATTGAATCAATTTTAAGAGAAGTATGTGTAGTTATTAGATCTTAACCTAGTGATTGAAATGGGGTTCAAGTATATAATTTGGGTCTAGCTATTTTTTGTTTTGGTTGTCTATTATTTTATTTGAATGTCTACTAAGGCATAGCTCTAGGAACATCCTCATAGGTTTAATCTAAGATTAATGAGTAAAAATATTTACCCACTCTTGTAGTTATCCTTGTTAACCTTCCTAAATCTATAGATGAGCCTAAATTTACCTTCATCATGACAAACCCTTAGCCTTGTAGGTGAAGAAAATATCTTGGATTTTGGACCTATTATTTCAAGACCTAAGAAATCGGTGTCATTATTGCAAAATAAGTTAATCTTAGTTTAATTTTGTAAATTTTACTATGTTACTGGTTGAATAAATTGGTGTGTTTATAAATGTGTTGATTAATTAAATCAAAGTCTCTTCTCAATAGAGAGTGGAAACTATGTGGTGATTATAGCTTAGAAATAGAAAATATACTTATATAAATATCAACATGGATAGAGAAAGGAAATATGAAGAGTAAAGAACAAATTAATATGTACAAATACAAAGAAACAAGTCCCATAATACTTAGTCTCATAGAACATAATTGGTTGGCCCTTCTAGTAGGGATGATATTTTTATTGACTTAAGAGAGAATTACACATATAATGATTTGTCTAATAATGTATTGATAACTACTAGGAGGCCACAAATTCTTAAGTCAAAATTAGGATAAATAATGCACTCATAGGTAGACAATATAGAGTTGATTCATAAAAATACAGATATGATGATATTGATGATGTAGAAGATAAAATTGTTTGCTTGTATATGGATTCTCCTAGTGCATCACAAAGAGTTGAAATGGACCAAGATCCCCATTTTCCTTACACTAATGTAGTCATGTAATCAAAACATGATAGAAGAGAAAGAGAAGTAGATGATAGATTGAATATAATAGATTAGCTCAAGGAAAAGAAAAGGGATATTGAAGCTCAAATATCTCTACAGTAATCCTAGAACATATATTTTCATAATTTGTATTAGCCTAATCAATATATAAACCCACAAGTTGTTCAAAATTTACATCATCAAAACATCTTTGGTCAAAAAAATGGATTGTATGGGAACAATAAGATGAATATAGAGAAAAATATAAGAATAGACCTAAGAATAATGGCCCAAATGTTTCCTCCAATTAGATAGCCTCTCATAATCAAAAAATATATATAGTTATATTTTTTATAATCCTTAGTTAGCCAAATCCTATTCCAACTAAGATCGGAAGAAAGATACCAAGATTTTGGGGTAACAATGTAGTCACAAGTGAAGAGAATATTAGATAATTCAACAATGTTACTAATGAATATGAAATTGAGGATGAAGATGTAATGATAAAAAAAAACTATGTAATCCCTAAAGGATCTAGTGGAAAGGAATGGTATAGAACTCTCCCTAGAAGTAGTATTGACACATGGGAGGAATTTATGAGAATATTTTGGTCAAATTATGGTGATAGGGTTGACGTTATGTTTGATATTTATTAATACACCACCATTAAGAAGGGGGTAAATAAAATAGTGGCCAATTTCAATAAAAAAAATTATCATGAGAATGAGAAATGTGTCTCTAAAAATCAAACCTAATGACTCTATGTTCCTAGTGTTGTAATATGGTGCATTTGATGCAAAAATTAGGTATTGCCTCAAAGACAAGAGTCCAAAAAATATCAAATAATATTATGCTACTACTATCAAAATTGAGAGTAACATGGGAGCTTCAAGTAAACATATAAAAAGGGAGATTTTATGCTAACTCAACTTGACAATAAAGCCCCTACTAAGCCATTATATTTTTATGATAAATTAGACAAGTTGATGGGTGTTGTAAAAGACCTATCCTACAAAGTCACAAGAAATGAGAGGGTTTTTCCACCTCCTAATACAACAACTCATTATAATTAAGGATATAATTTACACAAGTCCTTATAATTATGATTGATCCAAAAGATAACTGCAACATGATAGGTAGAGGGACTTTAAGAAAGTAGGATAAAGGAACACCAGATCCACTTAGAAGAGATAATGTGCACTATAAAAATTATTCTCTCAAGTGTAAAGGCTACTACCTTCCCCATGATCCAAAAAAATATGTATCTATTCTAACATACCATAGAAATGAGGAACTTCCTTTTGAGGGTCACAATGTATAGTATTGTGATAAGGATATTGATCAATTAAAATATTTTTAATAGTATTTTAGTGATGAAGAGCGAATATTATTATCAGTAAGATGTTGGTTAAATATTCCAAAATAATCATATTGTGGGTCCAAGATATGAATTTCCAAGTGATGGTTTTCAACACCTAAGGGTGATGATGAGACAAAAATATCAGGGAATAATACTATAAGAAGATGAAAAGAGGATTTTTGTTGATGTTGAATACATACCTTCTTAGAATAGCTATCAATTGAGAGGCAAAAATGTTCCCCCAAGAGACAAAAAAATTGTAGTGCTAGAGATGGATTAGCCTAGTTCAAAAAATAAAGGAGTGTTATATGGAATAATACCAAGAATGATAGTCCTAAGGGGAGGACAATGAGAAAGGGAGAATATCTAGTATAAAAACCATCAATAAAAAGAAGATTCATTCCTAAATATGGAAAAAATGTATTACTTGCAAATGTGAAGGATGCTTCAAAAGGAAAGAATCCTATTATGAAGTAAAAACACATTCATTCCCAATTATTTTCCATGAAGTTGCAAACAAATGGAAGAAGGCGTATGCAAAAGGTAATTATTTTTTATTTACTTTTAACCAATGTATTTATTTCTCAAGCAAGTGATATAATAGATATGGAATAAGATATTCAATTTCCATAAGATATTTTATTATTTTTATTACTTTTAACCAATGTATTTTATTTCCATAAGATATTCAATTAATGTATTTTATTACTTTTATTCAAGCAATGTATTTTATTACTTTTAACCAATGTATTTTATTTCCATAAGACATTCAATTTCCTATGTATATCCTTATAGATATGGAATAGGTTATAATCAAAATCAAAATCACTATCCCTTTCGATGAAATATGTAGAATTCCTTAACATTGAATGGGTTTTTGTCAAAAAAATTGAAGTAAAATAAACTAGTCAGTCTTATGTAAACCTTGTTTCCAATATTGTTAAATTAAAAAAAGAGACAATTGAGGTGTACATAGGAAATTATTTATCAAATAATTAAGCACATTTTGATCCCTTTTACACCACATTATTGATAATTGGTTGGTTACTCCATAATTGTATGTCAGACACCGGTACCTCAAGTAATATTAAAACCCTCATTATCATGAAAAATCTAGGGTTGAATTTTTCTAAGTCCTATGGAAAGTGTTTTTTCATGGATTCTCATGAAGTTATTATTTTTGACATTGTCAAAAATGTAGAAGTTAAACTGGCCATATATCCTAAGAAGTCATTCTCAATGGATATAATTATTGTTGATTACCCAACTAAGTGAGGCATTATTTTATCAATAAATTAGGCTTATTCAATCGGTGGTAGTATCCAAATGGACCTATCTTATGCTACTATTCCATTGGAAGGTGAGATAAACTATATAAAGAAAAGAATGCATGGAACATAGAAGAGGATCAATACATGACAACTGAGAAGTGCATTACATAAACATTGAACCTAATCACTTTGTTTGATTTTGTGAAGAAAACAATAGGGTTATAGAACCTCTTACTATTTTTTTCCCTTGTGAAAATGTTGATGATCTATGGACCATGTCATTTTCAGTGAATTTTTTAGTGGCTAATATTAGCCAATTGGCTAATAGTTGAAATTTGGGAATCCAAATTTGGCTAATATTTCAAGCTATAACGCAGCTTGAATCACCACTTTGTAAATTTTTATTTTAGTCTTATATTTAAATCGCCAAAGAATTTATTTTATTAAAAAATTTAACTCAAAAAATCACCACAATATTTGATAAATGATTAGATAATATTCGCCTAAATTTTATAAGTTATAGCAAAAATCTAAATTAATTCACCAATAGTATATCATAATTATTAGTTTTTTTAGGGCCATATTTCCAATATTTAGTTACCACAATTGATTTAAAATATAATCTAATGACCCTCATTTTATTCCATGAGATAAAATTTACTTAGGATCTCTAATGCTTATGGGGCTTAAAATTTCTTTTGGATCATTGATCTTCATTCATTAAGACCATCAATTCAAAAGAAATTTTAGGCCCCATCAACATTACAGATCTCAGGTATATTTCACCTTGTAGAATACAATAAGGATCATTAGATTATATTTTAAATTAGTGGCAACAACTAGATATTATAGATTCTACCACTTAAACCCATTGATCTTTCCACCCTCGGGCCCCTACTTTTCCATAAGAATTATTTTTTTTAAATGGAAGGATTCACCATCATAATTAATGAATTTTCTTATTATTTTCCAATATTTGCCAAGATTTTTATAACATTTTAACGACATAAAAAATTGCCAATAATTTTTTATTTTTTGAAAAAAATGAAAGATTCACCAATTAAAATTAATATTTTTTTCAAAAAATGGAAGATTTGACAAGATTTTATATCTTTTCTTGATGGGGGTTTCTTAAATTTATCATTGGTCATTTATTGGTGCATGTTCGAGAGAGGCTCCAAGGGCTGAAGTTGTTCTTGTTTTGCCTAATGTGAAAATTTAAATATGATTGCAAGTTAATATTTAAGCATACAAATAATATTGCAAAATAGGAAGCACTAACACTTAGCTTGAATATTACACACACAAAATAGAATTAAATGCATTAATGTCTTAGGAGACTCAAAGCTAATCACACTATAGATAAGAAATATTTATGCAACAAAATATGATCCTCTACACATAAGGGTGTTAATTCCTAATTTATTTCTATGTGTTGTCCTCTATATGCATTTATAGTGTAAATTTTCTAATAATTCTATGAAAATTCTAAGTATGGGACATTTTTTGGGTTCTCCTTATGTTTTAACAGAGTTTTAAACTATCAGTGTCTCCCTTACCTTCATGCTAATCACCCTAGCCTCGTCATTCTGACCAAGTTCCTTAGGAAACTTTTTATCACCATAGAATTGGACTTTTGCCTACCTTAATACTATTCCATTACCATCTTGAATATTAAATCCTCAAAAAAGTTACTAAAAATGATCGATTTTTTCCCCTTCATTAGGATGTCAAACTCCCCTTTCCCAAGTACCCCTTCCACCTTTTCCCCACCATATTAACATTTTTTATTCAATTTTTTTCTTTTTTAGAGTTAAAGTTTCAATCTTCCTTTAGCTCAAGTACTTGTTTCATGCCAACCTGAAAAGCCTAAAAATCCATTGATTTCTTCATATCTCTTATCAAAGTCAAACTTTTGTACAACACCCTCATCTTAATACAAATCGTAATATTCACTTAACTCTCATTCTAGCATCCCTAAACCTTTCACCTTGTCAGGGTTTTGCTTTTAGTCTTCCCCCTTTCCAAATCATTTTTCACATAAGTTCCCTACTATTTTGCCCTCAACAACTCGATCAATGAAATGAAGTATGAATTATCCCTTACCCTTTATGGTTCAATATTTTCACCATTTTATCTATCACTCCCACCTAATCCTTTGCACCTCATAAATTCATTCATGACTATTTTTTCCACTTTAATTCTTAAAATAGTAGTTTTATTGCCTAGTGTTGGAGTAAATAGGTCATCACCTAATAATTAATTAATCATTAATTAATTATTAGATACCTTTTTACTTTAAGTTACTTAAGCTAAACTTAGGATTTATTTTTTATTATTAGATTGAGTTATGTTTATCACATGTCTCATTGCATTAAATGATGGAACTTGTCTCAATATAATCAAACCCCCATATATGGTTTTATTTTTTATTTTATAAGAATTCACCTTTCATTATAATGTTCATTTAGTATATTGGATCAATACAATTTCTTAGGTTTTTGAGCACATCATCTTTCTTTGATCTCTCTTTTGTGATGGGATAATTTCTTGTAGGTGAATTTTGGGAGTTGTGGGGTTCAATCATCAACTCTAACATGGTATCAGAGCACCAAATCTACAGCCTCCTATTCAAAATTTGAGGGATCCAAGCTTGAGAAAAAATTTGGTGCACCTTGGAGAAAAATGGAGCTCACCATTGCATTTGAAGTGGCAAAAACCTAAGAATCGACTATCATTTCACAAAAAATTGAGGCATTTATTTTTGGGGGCATAGGTTTTGAGGCACATAAATCCATATAATCGTATGGATCCATATGTCCATACAAGCCATATAGTGCAATATAGGTATGGTAGCTAACGTAGCATAGGCCTAGTAAAAAAAAGAATTGCAAGTGCAGATTGTTAGATGCAAAGGATAACTAAGAGCGGGGTGAATCAATTGTACATTAAAATATTCAATCCCTCATTAACTTTCAAACCCTTATCACACTTAAACCCTCATTAAGCATTAATAGAATGTAAACATATGAAACAAAAATGCAAACACAACCAATACAATATAACACCAGATTTGTGTGGAAAACCCTAAGCAGGGAAAAACCACGGTGAGGATTAGCTCACATATATATGAATAGCATCACCCAATACAATTAGGCTCACTACCTAGAAAATAAGAAAGACTCACTTCCAAGGATTCGCTATATCAAAAGAAAGAATAATAAAAGAAACTATTACAAAGAGATTCACTATCTCAAAGCAATAGGAAAAATCCACCACTACAACTTCGCACCATATGCAACCTTTGGCTCACTACCTCCAGCAACTTCTGGGACACTCAAAATTTAGACACCTTATGCTCACTGCATCTAGAGTCATAGGAATTTAAGCTCACACTCATATCACCACACTTGATCACATTCATATCTCTTACACACCACATGCCATCTCCAACAATTCACCTTACATTTATACCATCTGCAACCTAAACAACTCCTTAAGGTCTGCCTGAATGAAACATATGCACCTCAAACATGCAACACCAAATAGGTCAGCACCAAATACTTTCGTGATGGAAATAAGTGAATGTAGACCATGCCAAGGGTTAACTAGGACCCAAATCTACACTGAAACACTTCACCATGCTTCCTCAAACAATAAATAATCTTTGTAAATAGTGCTAGCATGACAAGTCATCCAAACCTACACTAACATTAACAAGCAACCATATGCATGCCTCTCCAATTATGAAAACAACATGCGGACCATAAAGAAACACTTCACAACATCCACACAACATCCCAAAATATTCCAACATCATGAAAATATTATGTAACATTGCCGCAGCCACCTGCAACTGAGAACACTATCATTATGTGCAACCAGACATACTACCACTAAACACAGCTTATAAATATAGACTTGAAAAATAGTTGAACACTAGAAACTTCAATGAAAGGAAATTATAGACAATATGAGCATGTTCCCAAATCGGCAAGATAAGAAACCACAATGCAGAGAAATGCAGAGCAATCTCATCTATCCCAAACAATCCTTCTACATAGGAAGACACGTTGTCAAACACATCTTCAACTACTGCATGATCTAGAACCCGAAACTTTGGATATAGCACCTCTGAAGGTCTCTAACATCACATCCAAATTGCACAAGCATATCTTCAACCATGAAGAAATGTAGAACTCAACATAGAACACACCTTTGTCACTGCACATTCTTTTATTCATTTTTTTTCAAAAGCACTTAGAAACCAAGTGAGCCAATTGCAATAGCAACACCAAAAACACCTTATCATCATGGATACACTAGAGATTGGCATAAAACCATAATATAGATGATAATATATTGCAACACTCTCAACAACTCCAACAATATCATACTAGGGGTTGGCATCAATGTGGCATCAAACCATAACACATCCACACTTGACAGAGATGATAACACTACCAAAAAACTCCAACAAATCCAATACTATGGCTTGACATCAATGACAACACCAAAACTATCCAACAATCTCCCCCTTTGACAATGATGGCAACACCAACTCTAATAAAATATCAACAACAAAATCAATTTTGCATCAATTATTACTCCCCCTTACTATGGCATCTCTTACACTTCTTTTCCTTATGTCTTTCAACCACCATTCTCTCCCTTTCTATTCTATCCCCCTATCTTGAGTATTTTTTCAGATATCACTCTCCCCCTTTAACATCAATGGCAAAGGGAAACATCTTCCCATTTGGCATCACCTATAGACTTTCACTTTAGTCAACACCAAGTTGCATTGCTCTATCTATCTCCCTCTTAGGGACACAATATTTGCTCCCCCTGACTACACCAACCAACAATACCACTAACTACTCCCCCTAAGGGTTAGCCTTCATCATCAGTCCAGAACCAAGAATGTATGTTGAAATACTTCCTAGACAAATGCACACTCTTATGCATCTAGTTGAAAGAGGGAGGGGAAATAACCCCTAACTTCTTCTAGAGATACTCAAATGTACCTTTTGGAAAAGATTTTGTGAAAATATTTTCAAACCGATCCTTTGTAGGAACATACTCCAAATTCACCTCATTATCTATAACTTTCTCTTATAGAAAGTGATACTAAATAGAGATATGTTTTGTTCTTGAATGAATTGTCAAGTTATTTGAAATATTGATAGCACTTGTATTATCACACAAGATAGAAATAGGTTCATCATATGATACTCTGATATCCCTCAATGCTTTTTTCATCCCCAACACCTATATGCAACATGATGCTACTACTATATAGTCTACCTCTACAGTAGATAATGACATTGAATCTTGCTTCCAAGAAAGAAATCACCTCCACTTGTACTTCTTTTTTCATCTGTACAACCTACCCAATTTACATTTGTATATATACTGAAGGAAAAATTAGTATCTCTAGGATTCCATAAACCAAATTCTAGAGTGCCCTTCAAGTATCTAAATATCCTCTTCATTTTTTCCACATGTGATTCTCTGGGATCTTCTTCAAATCTTTCTACAAGACACACTGCATGCATGATATCTATTCTAGTAATAGTTAGATATAGTAGTCCACCAATCATTGATCTGTACTTTCTTTGATCTATCTTAGAAGATTCATCATTCTTGCTCAACTTACAACTAGTGACCATAGGATTACATACTAGTTTAAAATCCTCCATTCCAAACTTCTTCAACATTTCCTAACATACTTTGACTGAGAAATGAAAATACCTTTTTCCTAATTTCCTGATGTGTAGCCCAAGGAAGAAAATCATTTCCCCAAACATTAACATCTCAAACTCTTTTTGCATCTCCTATTCTAACTTCTTACACATACCTTCATTTCCTCCAAAGATTATGTCATCAACATATACAACCACAATCAAGATTTTATATCCTTCAACCTTGAAGTAAAGGTTTCTATTTGCAGTACCCCTTTTGAATCCTTGTTGCAATAAGTACCCATCTAATCTTGCATACCAAGCTCTAAGAGCTTGTCTAAGCCCATATAAGGCCTTATTCAATATAAAAACCATATTATCATCATTTGATAACTAAAAACCTTTTGGTTGTTCAATGTACACCTCTTCTTCCAACTCACCATTCAAGAATGCAAACTTGACATCCATTTGATATACCTTGAAGTTTTTATGTGTTGCAAATACCAAAAACATCCTAATAGCTTCCATCCTTTCCACTAGAGAAAAATTATCTTCAAAATCTATCCCTTCCACTTGTGATTAGCCCTTACACACAAGTCTAGCTTGTTTCTGACAACTTTTCCATCCTCATTCAACTTGTTCCTAAAAACCCATTTAGTTTCTATCACATTCTTGTTTACTGGTCTTGGGACCAATTCCCAATTTTGATTCTTCTCAATATGTCCCAATTCTTCTTCCATAGCTTTGATCCAATTATCATTCTTTCATGCCTCAATTAATTTCTTAGGTTCTATCTTAAAAAGTAAAAAAAAAATTACTTGTTCCTCTCTCATAGCATCTTTTCTTCTTTTCAACATACCTTTTCTCTTATCTCCAATGATTTTATCTTCAAAATGATTATTTTGCACATACTTAGGATTCTTAGGATTATTTTCTAAAGCTCATTCCTCTTCAACTATCATCTCTTTCTTTTCCTCTTCTTCTTGTCTTCTTTACTGCAAGGGGGTTCATTAAATTCATATCCTTCTATTAATACTGAACTCTGCAATGGTTCTTCATCCACTTTGAAACTTGCACTTTCAACAATTTTCTTCAATCTTTTTCTATAGCATTTGTATTCCTTGCTCTTTGTAGATTATCCCAGGAAGATTCCTTCACCGGATCTTACATCAAACTTTCTTAAGTTTTCTTCATCTCTTTTGATATAGCATTTACTTCCAAACACTCTAAAATATTTCACAGTAGGAGGTTTACCATACCATAACTCATAGGGAGTCTCTAAACTGTTCACTCTTGCTTGACCTCTATTAATAATATAGACTACAGTATGAATTGATTCTCTCCAATAGACATTTGCTAGATTTTTTTCCTTCATCATGGTTCTTGCTACTTCTTGAACTGTCATGTTCTTCCTCTCCACAACTCCATTTTGTTGGGGAGTGCTAGGAGCTCACAAATACCTCTTTAACCCATGATATTCACAACAATTGTTAAACTCATTCAAATTAAACTCACCACCTCTATCAAACCTTGAGCACTTAATTTTTCAGATCCATTTCATTATCAACCATATATTTAAATTCCTTAAACTTATCTAGAGCTTCTAATTTTTTTGATAAATGTCATGACCCAAGTCATTCTAGAGTAATCATCAATCAACAACATAAAATACATGTCACTATGAGAGATTCTAATTATAGTAGGTCCACGTAGGTTTGTATGCACCAACTCCAAAGGACATGTGGTAGAATATTATTTATTATTGAACCTCTTCTTTGTATGCTTTCCAAACTGACATTCTTTACAAATTACATTGATAGTATTTGTAATTTTTTTCAAATCTCTCACAATATTAGTCAAATTGATCTTCACTAGGCTATCAAATTTGATGTGACCCATTCTTTTATGCCACGGCAAAATTTCATTGATTTGAGGAATAAATAACTTAACCACCACCTTTGAGCTGATAAAAATTACCTTTTATCCTTGTTCCTACAACAACCAAAGTATCAAATCTTTTTTTCCTAATTTCATAGCCATCATTTTGAAACACCAAGTTGTATCATCTACTACAAATTTTTCTTAAACTAAGAAGATTATTTCAGAGACCCTTGACATAAATAACATCATTTATTTTATGCTTGTCATCAAAACTAATTGAACCTTTCCATAGATCTTAGAAAATGTATCATCACCAAACTTAACAAGACCACCATCATATTTTTGAATTTTAACAAACTTACTCTTATCACTTGTCATGTGATTTGAGCATCCACTATCAATTATCCATTAGTTCCCCTCCTCTCTTGCATGCAAAGAAGTAATCATAGTTCCTTCAACCTTGTGACCTATTTCTGGAGAACTTTCCTTCACACATATTCCAGGATTAGTAGAATTAGTTCCAATGTTTAAAGCCATGAACAAGAATTCATCACTACCTTCATCAATATATTTTGATTCCTCATCATAGATAAACCATTGTCGTTCTCAGCATAATAACTCTTCTTGATAGATTTACCTTTATGATCCTTATGTTTGTTGTTTGCAACTTTGATTGGATATGTAGAAGCATAATGACCTATCTTCCCGCAATTTAAACACTTAAAGGGTAACTTATCTTTGTATTTTTCAATTCCCTTTTTCAATCTCCTTACAATTTTTTTTGTTTACTTCATCAAGATCATCATGATCTAATTTGTCATCCTTCTCTACCTTGCAAACTTTAAAAGAATTTTCTTTATTTGTGGAATCTTGACCAAACTCTCTCAATTCATAAGAAATTAAAGCACCAAACATCTGATCTCTAGAATATTGATCTACATTTTTAGCTTCCTCAATAGCAGAGACTTTAAAACTATGAGATTTAGGAATAATTCTTAGTACCGTTTTCACAACTTCACTTTCTTTCAGCTTTCCACCAAGACCATTGATGGCATTGAAAACTTAATCCACTATGAGCATGTAGGTTGTAATATATTCAAATTTAGACATCCTTAGGGTTTTAAATTTTGCTTTGTAGTTTTGCATAATTGCTTGCTCTACCTTATCATCTCCTTCATAAATGCTCTATAGCTTCACCCAAAATTCTTTAGTAGTTTTAAGATATCACTTTTTCCAAGTTTTGAATCAAAAAGACCACTCAGAATAGCATTCCTTACTTTTCCATTATTCTCATAATCCTTGATCTCATCATCACATGTCAGATGATTAGCAGGCATAGTATATTTTTTTTTAACTGATTTCCAAACACCAAACCCTAGAGAGACAAGGATCCCATCCTATCTTTCAAATAAGAATAATTTTCTCCATTGAACATAAAAACTTTGGCACCCTTCATGTGCACCATCTAGATCTACCTCAAGTGGATAAGCTTTTTCCAAGGAACCACAGCTTTGATACCAATTTTTAAATGCATAATACAACTAAGAGGGGGGTGAATTAGTTGTACATTAAAACATTCAATCCCTCATTAACTTTCAACCCCTTTATCAACATTTAAACCCTCATCAAGAATTAGTAGAATGTAAACATATGAAACAACAATGAAAACACAACCAAACACAATCGAACACCATATTTACATGGAAAACCCTAAGAAAGGGAAAAAAATGGTGAGTATTAACTCACATATATGAATAAATGCATTGAATACAATTAGGCTCATGTTGCAAGTATGAATGAGTATGGTGTTGTTGTCATTGACGTCAACATAGTACAGGTTGTTGCAGTGAAAGGGATCATGTGATTGTAAGTGGTACATGTATAGTTGAGATACTGTATAAATTTTGTGAGTACATAGAGCTATCTTTATGGTGTTACAGGTGTTCTGATATGATGAGTTATCAAGTGCTTTTGAGAAAATTAATAAACAGTAAAGACAAAATTGTGTGTGTTCAAAATGTGCTCCAATAATGTGCTCTACATTTCTTCTATGTTGGTCCTATGATTGTTTAGATTTGTGGTGTTTTTTATGGGCATCCTTGGGTGATATATCCTAGATTATAGCTTTTGGTTTGAAGAGTGAAAGTTGTGTTCACCAATTTGTGAATTGGTATGGCAGAGTTGTTTGTCTGTGGACTGGGAGAAATGTTTTTGCTATGTATTTCTCTGTTGGTTTTTTTGAGTTCTTATAGATCTAGAAGAAGGCTAATAATGGTGGTATCTATGTTCTAACAAATTTTTTGTGGTTTGGTGCTCTGGAAGATTAGTTCCATAGTTACTATGTGTGTGTCTATATAGTCCAGATGGACAGATGGAAAGTAATCTCTATATGAAATTTGTTGCAGTTGTTGCAGATGAATCTAAAGGCATATAAGAGGTGTTCCAGTGTATGGTGAACTATTTTATGTGGTCCACATGTTATCTTTTTGTTACGAAGCATTTACTTCAATGTTCATTGGTGTTTTCATTAGGTTTGGCCGACCTGGTGCTTACACATTATACAAAGGATAAGTATCAATTAAGGAAGTGTGTGATTGATCCAAGATATTTTTTTTGGTCTTGGTTAAGTATTGGTTTGGTCCACTCTCATTCTTATGCACCACAAGAATTTTGAGTCACCGACCTAATTTGAATTTGTAAAATAAAGATTTTTTAGTTGACCTTGGAGAAAGTTTCCAAGATCGAAGATGGTATATAAACAAGGAAAGATGTTAAGGTTTGAAAGCCACAAGAGTGAGAAGTAAAGTAGATGTGAAAGATTGTGTGAAATTGATCTAAGGTAGCGATAACTTCAATGTGTTAGAATCCTAAAAGCAGTGAGTTGATGGTGTTTGCAATTCTCTTATTAGGTTGTGAACGTGTGGAAGTTGCAGTGGTGGATTTTCTATTGCATTGAGATCATTTTCTCTGTGTAACATTCTTCTTTATATGTTTTTTTATCCGTAGGCAGTGAGCCTCCCATTTTGACAATGAGTCCTATCTAGACAGTGAGTCTTATCCTGGGTAGTGAACCCTTTGGCAGTGAGCCTTTTTGTATCTGGTTTTGCAATTACTCTTATATTGCAAGTTAATCCTCATCGTGGTTTTTCCCTTATAGGGTTTTCCACGTAAATATGGTGTGTCTCTAGTGTTTGCTTTCTATTATGTGTATCTCATGTTTACACTTAATAACAAATTAAAGGGAAAGTGGAACTGTTTAAGATTTGTGGTGAATGTGATTAGTTACAACTAATTCACCGCCCCTCCTCTCAATTGTCTTGTGCATTTCAAAAATTGGTATCAAAGCTTTGGTTCCACGAAGAAGAGATTAATTGCTTGAGGTAGATCCGATGGTGCACAAATTGATACCCTATGTTTGATGGATCCGACTACAGTGTCTAGAAAGTGTAGATGAGAGGTTACCTGATCTCTCTTGGTTACAAGACTTGGAAATTTTTTGGGACAAAATATGTTGAGCCAACAAGTGGTCCTTCTTCTACAGATGAGATTTCTACCTATGAAGAAAATGAAAGAGAAAAGTATGCAATCTACAGTGCTTTATCTAAGACTGAGTTGACAAAAATTATTTCATTAGGCACTACTTATGAAGTGTGGGAAAATTTGAAAGATATCTATGAAGGAAATGATAAGAGTCAAACTATCAAAGAAATCAATAGCTAAGTGGAGATATGAGAACTTGAAAATGGAAGAAGGTCGAGACATTGCAATATACTTTTAGAGGGTTGATATTGCAGTAAATGAAGTAAAAAATCAAGGTGGTACTTTGACAGATGAAGATGTAATGGAGAAGATATAGATGACCCTACCGAAGAGTTATAGTGACAAGGTCTCAGACATTGAGGAAGTGTATGATCCAAATAAATTCACTAGAGAATAGATATTTGGCACCTTGACTGCATTTGAAATGAGGAAGATTGGAAAAGAAAAGGAGAGAACAGAAACAGCCTTCAAAGCAACAAAGTCAGAAGATGATCTGGGTAGTGAAGGTTTAGAGGAATTGGGAACAAATTTTACAAGGAATTTGAAGAAAGGTACAAATAAGTACAAAGGTATGTTACCCTTTAAATGTTTCAATTATGGAAATATTGGTCACTATGCTTCAACATGTCTAAATAGAGTCATAGACAAGAAGGGAAAAGACAATAAAGACAAAAATTTCAAGAAATTTTATTATGTTAGAGAAGATGTTGGAATTTTTTATGATGAATCTGATATTGAGGGTGGTAAAGATGAATGCATGTTTCTAGCCTTAGAGAATAAATCAGTGTCTACTAACCATGGAAGATGTGTAAAGGAATGTGGTCTAGAAAATGAGAAGGAAGAGATGGAAAACACTCTGGTTTCTTCCTTCCATGCTAGAAAAGACAAAGACTATTGGGTAATTGATAATGGCTACTCAAATCATATGACCAAAGACAAAATTAAGTTCACTAAACTTAAAAATTATGATGGAGGAATAGTCATGTTTGGAGATAATTCTAGTGCAAATATTGTTGGAAAGCAAACAATTTTCTTTGATGGAAAACACAATACTAATGATTTCTATTATGTTAAGGGCTTAAGGCAACCTCTTGAGTGTTGGAAAAATGTGTAGCAAAGAATTTAAGCTTGTGTTTTAGGATAATACTTGTGAGATCATAAAAGAGTCTGGAGATTTTGTAGTTGCAGGAAGAACATATGGAAACATTTATCAGCTTAAGGGTGTTGATGGTTGGTGGTTTGTGTCTCAAATTAATGAAATTTGGATATAGCATCGAAGGATGGTACATGTAAACTTTGACAACCTAATCAATATTAGTTCAAGATAAGTTGTTAGGGATCTACCAAAAATCACAAAGCCAACCTATGTTGTTTGCAGAAGTTGTCAGTTGGGAAAACAAACAAGTTGCAGCTTTAAAGGAAAAGAAAAATCATCTACCAGAATGTTGGAATTGATTCATAGAGACCTCTGTGGTCCTACAAGAACAAGAAGTCTTAATTGTGACAGGTATTTTATGCTTTTCATTGATGATTACTCCAGAATCACATGGGTTACTTTTCTTAGGGAGAAAGCTCAAGCTCTAGATAGATTCAAAGTTTTCAAGGCTATGGTAGGAAATGAAGTGAATCTGAAAATCAAATTTTTAAGGTTTGATAGAGGTGGAGAATTCACCTCCAATGAGTTTAATATGTTCTGTGAAGAGCATGGTATAAAGAGTCATATTTCTACTCCTAGAACTCCTCAACAGAATAGAGTTGTTGAGAGGAAGAACCGAATAGTTCAAGAAGCTGCAAGGACTATGATGATGAGGAAAATTTCCTGAGGTATACTAGAGAGAATAAATTCACACTGCTATCTATACTCTTAACAGAGTTCAGATCAAAGGCAACAACACAAAAACTCCTTATGAACTATGGTATGGTGAAATTCATACTGTTAAGTACTTTAAGGTGTTTGGAAGCAAATGTTATATCAAAAGAGATGATGAGAATCTAAGAAAGATTGATGCAAGATGTGATGAAGGTATTTTTCTTGGATATGCAACCAAAATCAAAGCATATAGATGCTACAATAAGATATTGAGAAAGATTGTTGAGAGTGCAAATGTGAAAGTTGATGAAAATATGCACAGGTCAATTGAAATAAGTGAAGATGAACTAGATGAACCTGTTTGTGGACAAGAGAAAGAGAAGGATAAGGAAGAAGAAGAACAAATTGAAGAAGAAGAGACTCTAGAACCAACTCCTAAGACTCCAAAGTATGTACATAAAAATCATCTGGAAGAACAGATAATTGGAGTCAAAGGAAAAGGTGTAACAACAAGAAGTAAAGTGGTAGCAGTTGAGGTAAATTTGTGCCTACTTTCCAAGATAGAACCTAAAATAGTGTGTGAAGCATGCAAAGATGAAAATTGGGTTAGAGTCATGAAAGAGGAATTATAGCAAATAGAGAAAAATCAGACATGGGAATTGGTTCCTAGACCGGTAAACAAGAATTTGATTGGTACAAAATGAGTATTTAGGAATAATTTGAATGTAGATGGTGAAGTAGTAAGAAACAAATCAAGGCTTCTTTGAAAAGGTTATTCATAGGTTGAAGGAATAGACTTTGAGGAGACATTTTCTTTGGTGGCAAGAATGGAGGCCATTTGGATGTTTTTTGCATTTTATGCTCACAAAGATTTCAAGGTATACCAGATGGATGTTAAGTCTATATGCTTGAATAGAGAATTGGAAGTAGAGGTTTACATGAAAAAACCAAATGGATTTTAGTTATCAGATCAACCGGATATGGTATGTAAGCTGAAAAAGACACTATATGGACTTAAACAAGCCCCCAAAGCATGGTATGCAAGGTTGGATAGGTATTTGACCCAACAAAGGTTCAGCAAAGGCTTCATAGATAGTAATATTTATTTAAATATTGAAGGAAAAAAATCTTTATAGTAGTAGTGTATGTTGATGATATTATCTTTGGAGGAAATGAGGGTATGAGCAAGAAATTTGCAGATGAGATGTAAAAAGAGTTTGAAATGTCCATGATTGGTGAGTTGAATTTCTTCCTTGAAATTCAAGCGAATCAAACTGATAAGGGCATATTCATTTCATAATCAAATTATGTTAAAGAATTACTAAAGAATTTTGGAATGGATGACTCCAAACCAATCTGTACTCCTATGGTGACTGGATGCAAACTAAGTAAGGATGATGAATCTCCTAAAGTTGATCAAACCAAGTATAGATCTATGATCGGTGGACTACTATATCTTACTGCTACTAGACCAGATATCATGCATGTAGTATGTTTGGTTCCCAAATTTCAAGAAGAACCCAAAGAAACACATGTTACAACTGTGAAAAGGATATTCAGATATATAAAAGGGACTCCGAATTATGGTTTGTGGTATCCTAAGAATATTGATTTTACTTTAAATGCTTACATTGATGTAGATTGGGTTGGTTATGTAGATGAATTAAAGAGTACAAGTAGTGGTGCATTCTTTCTTGGATGTAGGTTGGTTTCATTGCTAAGCAAGAAACATAATTCAGTTTCTCTATCCACTGTAGAGGTTGAGTATATTGCAGCAGCATCTTGTTGTACATGGGTACTATGGATGAATCAAACATTGAAGGATATAGGTGTGATGTGTGATGAGCATATCCCTATCTTTTGTGATAATACAAGTGCAATAAATATTTCAAAGAATCTGGTAATACAATCAAGGACAAAACATATATCTATCAAATATCATTTCTTAAGGGAGAAGGTATTGGAGAATGAAGTCAAGCTTGAATATGTGCCTACAAAGGATCAGATTGTAGATATATTTACTAAGGCTCTTCCTAAGGATACTTTTGAGTATCTTTGGGAGAATTTGGGGGTTAATACCCCTCCTTCTTTGAACTAGGTGCACATAAAGGTGCATCGGTCCAGTGGATCTATAGATTCATCATCTGTCTGGACTGATGATTGGGGTCTACTGCTCATGGGGAGTAGAGAGTATCATTGTTGTTTTATGATATGTGTGTTGTCATGGGTTCACTCCTAAGGGGGAGTGATCATAATTTTATATGTCTGAAGAATCATGTAAAAACTTTTCTTTTCTATTGATGTTAAAGGGGGGGAGAGAGTCATGTGGAAAAGTCTATCTATATCAAAAAAAATTGAAAAGAAGAAAGAATCTTGTAAGGAGAAGAGAGTGCAGGAATGTTTTGTAGGTTGTCTAATATGAAAAAAGGGGAAGAGTGTGTATGTTTTCATTGATGGTTTTTCACATCATGTGTTGCCATCAATAACAAAGGGGGAGATTTTTGCAAGTATGAATGTGTATGGTGGTGTTTTCATCAATATTTTTATTGATGTCAACATAGTACAGGTTGTTGCAGTGAAAGGAATCATATGATTGCAGGTGGTACATGTATAGTTGAGATACTGCAGAGATTTTTTGAGTACATGGAGTTATCTTTATGGTGTTATAGATGTGCTGATGTGATGAGTTATCAAGTGCTTTTGAGAAAATTAATGAACAATGAAGACATAATTGTGTGTATTAAGAATGTGCTCTACATTTCTTCTGTGTTGATCCTATTCTTGTGTGGATTTGTAGTGTTATTTATGGGCATCCTTGGGTGATATATCCTGGATTATAGCTTATGGTTTGATGAAGAGTGAAAGTTGTGTTCACTGGTTTGTGAACTAGTCTGACAGAGTTGTTTGTCTATGGATTGGGAGAAATGTTTTTTCTTTACAGTCCTCTGCTAGTTTTTTTTAGGTCTTTCAGATCTGGAAGAAGGCTAATAATGTTTGTATCTATTTTCTAGAAAAAGTGTATGTGGTTTGGTGCTCCAAAAGATTAGTTCCAAAGTTACTATGTGTGTTTGTACAGTCCAGATGGACTAATCTGGAAAGTGATCTCTATATGAAAGTTGTTGTAGTTGTTGTCTATTAATATAAAGGAATCTAAGAGGTGTTCTAGTGTATGGTGAAGTGTGTTATGGGTTCACATTTTATCCTCTTGTTGTCAAGTGTGTACTTCAATGTTCATTGGTTTTTTCACTAGGTTTGGTTGACCTGGTGTTTACACATTATGTGAAGGATAACTATCAATTAAGGAAGCATGTGATTGATCCAAGATATTATTTTGGGTCTTGGTTAAGTATTGGTTTGGTCCACTCACTTTATTATCCACTACAGGAATGTTGAGTTATCAACCTAATTTGAATTTTTAAAATAAAGAATGTGTAGCCGACCTTGAAGAAATTTTCCAAGATTGAAGATGGTATACATACAAGGCAAGATGTTAAGGTTTGCAAGCCACAAGAGTGAGAAGCTAGGTAGATGTGAAATATTGTGTGAAAGTGATTGGAGGTTTAGGGTTTAGGGTTTAGGGTTTAGGGTTTAGTTGGACTCTTGAAATTAGTTAGTTGATGGTGTCTACAATTTTCTGATCAGGCTGCTAATGTGTGGAAGTTGTAGTGGTGGATTTTCTATTGCATTGAGATAATTTTCTCTTTGTAACATTCTTTTTTATATGTTTCTGTATATGTAGGTAGTGAGCCTCCCATTTGGATAGTGAGTCTTATCCTGGGTAGTGATCCCTTTGGTAATGAGCCTCTTTGTATCCAGTTTTGCAATTACTCTTATAATGTGAGTTAATCCTCACTGTAGTTTTTCCCTTATAGGGTTTTCCACGTAAATTTGGTGTCTTTAGTGTTTTCCTTTTGTTATCTACATATCATGTTTACACTTAATAACATTTTAAAGTGAAAGTGTAATTGTTTAAGATCTATGGTGAATTTGATTAGTTATAATTGATTCACCCCCCCTCTTAGTTGTTTTGTGCATTTCAATAGCTCACTACCCAGAAAAGAAGAAAGGCGCATTGCCCAAAGGACCATTATCTAGAAGAAAGAAGAATAAAATAAATTATTACAAAGAGATTCACTATCTCTAAGAAATAGTAAAAATCCACCCTGCAACTTTGCACCATCCACAACCTTTGGCTCACCTCCAGCAACTTCTAGCACAATGAAAATGTAGACACCTTCTAATCATTACATCTGGAGTCATAAGAATTCAAGATCGCACTTAGATCACCACATTTGCATATCTTACACACCACATGCCATCTCCAAAAATTCATCTTTCATTTATACCATCCACGACCTAAACAACTCCTTAAGGTCAACCTCAATAAAATTTATGCACCTCAAATGTGCAACACCAAATAGGTCGAAACCAAACACTTCTGTGATAGAAAGAAGTGAAGACAAACCATGCCATGGGTTAACTAGGACCCAAATCTACACCGACGTGCTTTTCCACACTTCCACAAAAAATAAAAAACCTTCACAATTAATGCTAGCATGCTAGGTCAACCAAACTTATGCTAACACTAATAAGCGACCACATACATGCCTCTCTAGGTCCAAAAACAACATGTGTACCACAAAGCAACACTTCACAGCATCCACACAACATTCTAAAATATTCCAATATCATCATAATATTTTGCAACACTACCACAACCACCTGCAACTGAGAATACTGTCATTTTATGCAACCAGACATACTACCATAGAACACAACTTATGAATCCAAACTTGTGGAATAGTTGAACACTAGAAACTTCAAGGTAAGGAAATTACAGACAATATGAGCACATTCCCAAATTTGCAAGACAATAAACCACAATGCATAGAAATACGGAGCAATCTCATCTCTCCTATATAATGCTTCTACACAAATAGACACACTATCAAACACATCTTCCACTGTTGCACAATCTAGAACTCGAAACTCTAGATAAATAACCTTTTAACACCTCTAATTATCACATCCAAACCACACAAAAATATCTTCAACCGTGAAGAAATGTGTAACTCAACACATAACACACCTATTAGAGTAAAGGTTTTAACTTAATTATGTTGATTAAGTTACCTTTATTCCCTTCTTAAGATTTCACTTCAGTTTGCATAAAGTGACATTTAATAATTATATTAATTATTAAATATTTTCCTATTAGGGTTTCTTTTAGGGTTTGCATGATCTCCTTCTTAAGGATTGATCCATTGTATATTTCACAATTCTTTTTGTTCTGATAAGATAATTTCTCCATTTTTCAGAGCTTCAAACCCTTGTTTCTTTTCTCCATCCATTCTCTTCCTTGTGACAAGTATCCATTTGCATGCAGGTGTTCTTGGAGTCTGAAGTTGATTTTGACAACTTCTACAACCTTCATCACACTGCACACTCTTTTATTCAAATTTTCTCAAAATCACTTGGAAACCAAGTGATCCAATTACATCAACAACACCACAAACATCTTCTCATTATGGATACACTATAGGTTGACATCAAACCATAATATAGATGAAAACATAGTGCAACACTCTCAACAACTCCAACAATCTCCACACTAGGTGTTGACATCAATGTGACATCAAACCATAACACATCCACACTTGACACTGATGATAACACTACCAAAAAACTCCAACAACTCCAATACTAGGGTTCAGAATCAATGGAAACACCAACACTATCCAACACATGTTAAATTATTTCAAGTGAAAAAATTACAATGGTGACTTAATTTAATCGATAACCAGTGTTTTTTGAAATCTAGTGGGGTTTATTAGTTGGAAAAGGAATATTCCCATCATTCACAGCACACCCCCACCAATCAAGCCATCACAATGCCATTATTCTACAACCCCTGTGTCACTCAGCCATGTCACTTCACCTCAAGTGCTCTAGCATATGCTCCTTTCCCTACTCTACAGTCACATTTGTGACTATGGGTCAATTTCAATCACTCAACACCTTATCCCCAATGACCACATATTGTCGGCCCAACACTTGCCTACTAGCCCCTTGGTCTACCATAGGACCAAGGGTTATTTTTATAGCCTCTAGGTCACCTTCAAGGCCAAATTGTGCAACTTTCAGTAAATCGAGCATAAATCAAGCATATGATCTCCATTTTCACAAACTTTATATTTTTGGAAAGATGGTTTTGATCCCAATCTAGTGGTGTCGGTGATTTTTCTAGATATTTTCTTGATTTATTATATAGGCCTCTAAAGTCGGATCAATCTATTTTTACTCAAGAGGTCATAACTTTTGACTCGATTATCATTTTTTCATGATTCAAGCAGCATTGGAAAGTTAAGTTGGTCCTCTTCATAGATTTCAGGCCTATTTTCAAGAAAATTAACTAGGTATTGGTTATTTCAATTAGATCTCGGATTTTCTTTTTTGGTTATTTTCTTGGAAAATATGTAAATAGGTCAATTTTTTGGGGATAAAAGGGGAATTTTATCGTATTAAGGGTGTCTATACTACTTTATTAGTTCATTTATATATTTTTTCATCATGGATCCAACACATATTTCTCTACTCACTCCATACAAGTAATATGGTTGGAAAAAATAAATGAAGATACATCTGAAGAAATCAGGGCTATACAAAGTGACCATGGGTAAAAAAATTGAACCTATAGGTTTTGTTGAGAAGAGAAAGTGTTTAACATGTGTGATGATGATTTTGGGACATTATGCATGTCTATGTCTCCTAATATTCTCTTTCATGTTAATCTTGCACCACACCCAATCTATAACACCCCGCCATGCAAACCCCATAGGACACAACAATTAAAAATAAACGAAACAATTTTTTTTTGAAGTAACACCAATTACATTAACCATAATTAAATAATTAATCAACATTAATGTAATCCATATGACATCAACCTAGTCCCATAGGGTAACGTGGTGCGCTACTCAAAAATGAACCCAACCAACAACATCATTAAACGAATCCAAATTAAATTAGTAATAGAAGCATGAATAAGAAACGACATAAATAAGATAGATAAAGAAATACATGAATATCCTATTATTGCATTACAACTTCCAAGTTCATTATTATATTCGTGGAACATATTTCCATAGATACAACACATTAAGAAACCAGTAATACATTACAAAGATTCTTCCCTTAAAATAATGGGAATTGTACATCATAATCCAGAATGATACAATAATGAAGAATTGAATACATAAATTGGTACAATATTCTTTCATGTGAAGCTTTGAGATCTCTGCAATTGCTTCCGCATCACGATCACCACCTGGGAACCCAATGGGTGCGTAGCACGTTCCACCTAACCTTGTGGACCCACCCCTCATGCAAGGAGTCAATAAAAAAGGACCCAGATCCAACAAGATCAAAACATAAACGACTAACACCACCCAACACAAAACCACATAAAAACATAAACAACCACAATAATACTCCAGAGGCAACAAGAACAAGGGAAAACAATGGGCACAGTGGGAGAGTTTCATCGCTACCTAACACTAGGAGTCACCTCCATCTATGGTTAACTAGACAGCCTACCTCAAGGTGCCACCCCATAGGGTGACTCATGCAGAGCCACTTACCTTTCGCAAAGACAAGACAGTGACCTTACCAACCAGGTCTTCCCACCCAACCTTAGCCTTTGAGAGAACTAACGGTATGAGTGAGGCACATGTTTAGTCTTTTTATTAGTTTAACTAACCCAACCCACTAGATACATTAATTAGGTTATCACTTATTAAGGGAACTCTTCCATGGGTTACCCTGGTCTAGACTCTTTGTGCGCTGGCCCCCATGAAGATCCACTCTCCCTATAGTTACCCAAACCCAAATTCAAGCAAAGGGGTTTACCTCATCACTCAAAAACATAAAATACATTATTTAAACAAAACACATGAGGCATGACCATCTCGTGACTACATAAAGTATCAAAACCATGAATCAAGGAGGTACCACCCATGCACACATCCTCAAGATAAAAAGATAGATATATAAGTACAACAAAAAAATGTGCAAACACACAATTTCCCTTAGCTTCTGGAGGTAAGTAAGCATCTACCCAGGGACTAAAAAGACACATGATTCCTCGAAATCACAAAAAATTAAATCAAAATTCCAAACATACAACATATAACTCTTCTTAAATAAATAAATCAACAACCAATTTTCTCCTTTATAAACAAAACACATTTAAACGATACATCATTCCAATTAAAATAATGTTTCCAATCAATATAAAATTTAACATAAATAAACATGTCATATCAAATAATAACTCCATCATTTTAAAAGCATTTACTATAGATAAACTACAATATTTACAAGTCATTCCAACTCACAAATTCATTACAGAAATTAAATACTCTAACTTAAATTATGGAAATAAACATATATTTTGTATATATTTTCAAAACTTAATCTACACAACATTAACTATTTCATCACATTTATTTTACCAAATCAGAAAATCTGAATTTACATATTTGTTTCTAAAAAGAGTTTTATAAAATTTTACTCTAAAATCTAAGTTTTATAAAAATATATTTTTTGTTCAATTATTTCAGATATAGAAAATCACAATTGCACAACTATATATATATACATATACATGTATATACATATATGTATATACATGTATATATATATATGTATATGTATATAAATGTATATATATGTATATATATACATATATGTATATACATGTATATATATACATGTACATATATACATATATGTATATACATGTATATATATATGTATATGTATATACATGTATATATATGTGTATATATATATATACATATGTATGTATATGTATATGTGTATATATATATGTATGTATATATGTATGTATATGTATATATATGTATATATACCTAACATATTAAATCATTTAATTATGTTGATGCTATCGTAGCATATCACCAAAAAAAATAGATTTAATAAAATAATACCTCCATACAAAATCGACATATATATAATAATATAAAAACTCAATTTAAATATCCATTTCATATATCACTAAGATTATAAAAGCAAAGATTTATTGTAACCATAGACCTCAAACCAATATATATATATATAACAATAAACCCACAGTAAGCACGGTAGTAAGGGATGTGCCCCCCTTTGATGGTTGCACATAGCAGCTTAGTGGTTGTTGTGCAGCCATCAAATAGAGAATGGGGTGTTGAACATTGAAAGCACAGCCACCAAAAATAACAAAAAACCATGCAAAAAATTCAATACACCAACGAAAGATAATGCCATTCTTGAACATATATATATAATAGACACCCAAACAATGGAATGCAAGTACAACCCAGCATATAATAACATCGAAGAATCCAAGAACCAAAAGCTGAAATGCAGCCAAAAATTAAATAAGGAAGATCTCAGATAAAAAGATATTACAATGCAACTCGTTGAGAAATAACATTGGACAAAACGGACTCAAAACGGAGACAAATTATACAAGAATGAAAAGAGTTTCCAGATGCTTTTCCAGCCAAATTTATAAAACTAAATTAATTAATGAAATGATGATGGATAGAACAAAGAGGTAGATGCAATGAAAATATTGTAGACGACATTTAAACAGCATATCAGACAAATGGGTTTGCAATAACAACATTTCAAAATAGACCCAAGCTCACAGAGATACATTATTCTTTGCACAGAATTTTGACAAGCAAGCATAATACAATTTCAAAATTTCATTTCTCTTTTAACAGAAAAGAACAAGGATAATAAATTTTTTTGTTGCTACCTAGAGTCCTTCGCCTGATAATTAATCGGAGACAAATTTTTGTGTCGAATGCTTCTAGCGAGCTACGTTCTTCCTCAATTTTTTTGAGATCCACAGTTGTTGAATCCAATTTCGAAGAAACAATGTCCAGAGCAAGCTAATATTCTTATTTTTTAAAATTATTTTCAAAAACAAATACCGAGATTACAATTTTTCTAGAAAAACTCAAAAATGCGAATTGTAGAGAAAATTGCTTTCTTTCTATCTCCCCTTTTCGAAAAGCCACCAAAATGGATATAAAATCTAGAAAAAGTAAAAATTAGAAAGTTGCTATCAATTTCTGAAATTTACTCCACATGAAAAATAGCCACTTGCATTAAATTTCATTTTTTTCCAAATTTCATTTTCTATCTATTTCTTCAACAATTTAAACAATATAATTTCATGTTAAAATATAATTAACTTCAAGACAATATATATCATTTAAAATAAATCAATAAACCATTTAAACTATGCAACATTTAAATTTAAAATTTAATATTAAATTAATTACTCAATGTTAGAATTAATCATAATAATTATTATTATTTCAAATGTCTTAATTAAATATCTAATAAAATAATTTATTAATTTACATATATTTAAATTAGATGGTATTCCCATCAATAATTTAAAATATGTAATATTAATAAGGCAATTAATTTCCACTTAAAATAATAACATTATCTAGCACATTTAATTTTCTAAAATAATTAATGACATTCACGACAAATACAGTTTAATCATTTAACTATCATCATCGAAGAATATCATTTAATTGAAGCAATTATTTGACATCTAAATAGTCATATTCAAAACCTTTAACAAACATTACTAAAACCATGGAAGTAAATAACTCAAAAATAAAACAATACCCACACGAACGAAGTATGGATAGATGACATGGACAATAATGACTAAACCACGAACATAGATGGAGGTACTTTCTTATCAAATCCCTAACCACATCAAAACTATTGGGGATGTAGGGCGTGCTTAGACCCGACAATGCGGGTGGAGTCGACACCCAGTACTTGCAGTCCTACATAACACCAAATTTCGAACAACATATACATATACATATAAACTCATAATCAAGCTCACTGTGAAAGAGAATTGTAGTGAGGCAGGGCGCTCATGAATGAGTGATGCAACACTATCTCTCTCACCTGAATCATAAGCAATAATTAGAATCTAAACAACATCATCATCATAAAGCAATCAATAACAACAGCATAAGCATAAATATCCAGCACATGTTTCTACATATCATAAGCAAAGAAGTAGAACTGCCTGCCAACCATACAACATGACGAAACATATGTCTATCAAAGTATCAAGTATGCATCAGAACATAACCAGAAACCAAACAGTATCAAAACACACACAAAACAGTATCATAAAGTATTAGAAACATGAGAGGAACTACACAATCAAATTTGGACTCAATTGGAGTCTTTGTTTGGGAAGTAGGATAGTTTAAGAAGATTTTAGTTGGAGGATGAGCTTATCAGCTTGAATCCTCAATATTTTGATAGAATCCAAGACTTCTTCATCAAATTCAAGTATCTCATATTACAGCTAACATAGTTTGATATTTAAAAAGATGGCACTTAGTTGATTCTTTCCATCCTTTCCAAGCTTGGTCCTAACTATTCAAATTTTTTCTACCTTTTATGCTACTAGAGATGCACTTGGTAATAGCTTCACTATACCTTTTCTAGATTTTTTTACTACATCACTCACTTGGGAGCAAGAAAATTTGGTACAGATGGGCTCATTAAAGTCTTCCAAATATTAGTCTCTTATTGCATCACCAAGCATTAGAAATTTGAAGGCTTCAAATGGAAAAGAAAAGAATCAAAAATATAATGATTCCAAGTCACATGAGCAAGCCAAGGAGTCACATTTATAGGATACCTTAAATTCTTCTTCCTCTTCTAAGGGGGGCTCATCTAAGAATAATCAACCAAAATTTGCATATTGCACAAAGATAGGACATGATGAGCATCAGTATAATGTAAAGAAGATTGATGAGACCTCTTCTTTTGAGAGAGTTTACTCTACACTCACCATTGGATGTGTTTCTTCCTAATGGGAGAAATAATGTTTGTCATTTTTGGATCATATTTAGTATTATTCTTTGAGCATTCACTTTTGGTAGAAGATATTCTTCCATTTGGGGGGGATTCATTGTCTCATCTTTTCTCTCCTATGGAGGGGATTTTGATTGTACTTAAGTGACCGAAGCAACACTTGGGTGGATATGTTGATTCCTACATTTCTTTTTCACATGTACACTTTCATTTCTTATATCTCTTTTAGACAAGATGTTTTTCCCATGAGGTTTTCTCTATTTCTCTGGTTATGGGAGATTTCAATTGCTTGTTCATGGGTACCTCATCAGGCCTTGTAGTTAGGACCCATTCTATAGCCATCATTGCATCCTCTCAATTGTTTAGCTTATCCCTAAGTTAATATTAAGGGGGTATTTGGATTAAATAGGTCATCACCTTATAATTAATTAATCATTAATTATTAGACACCTTTTTACTTTAATTACTTAAGATAAACTTAGGATTTTCTTTTTTATTATTATATTGAACTATATTTAGCACATGTTGTCTCATTGCATTAGATGATGACACTTGTCTCAATCTAATCAAACCCTCATTTAGGATTAGCTCTTTTTATTTTATAAGAATTCACCTTCCATTGTAATCATTCATTCAAGCTATTACATCAATACAATCTCTTAGGTTGTTGAGCACATCATCTTGTGTTGATCTCTCTTTTGTGATAGGATAATTGCTTGCAGGTGAATTCTGGGAGATATGGGGTTTAATCATCAATTCTAACACCTAGAATACACTATTGACCTAATGAAGACATATTTGCATAGTGTATTAATTGATAATGATAAAAATGACCCAAATTCGATTTTTAATGCATAGTGATGACTTCTGCAATCATCAGATGTGATTGGATTGAGCCCATAATGATTTTTTTGCAAGTGTAGATTTAAATAAGATAAAAGGAAAATCACCCAAGTTAATGCAGTTGTTAGGCTTTCTAAAACTTGATACTTTCATGGCATGTCTATATTTTTTCTCAATGGATTTTGTGGTTGTACACACTCAAGACCTCTTTCCTTTACTACTTAAAACTATGGTGTGTGCATCAATGAAGATTTTATTGTATCTCTATTTATCTCTATGGATCTTAATGGAATTATCCATATGTGTGGGCATTAAATAAAATGATGTTGGGGGTTTGATTGACCATCAAAAATGATGCCGCCACATTTCCCTTGTCAAACATGATTTCCCACGCTATAAACATATATAAGCATGGGTTTTTTCTTATTTGTAGGGGTTGGATTTTTGGTTTTTTTTCTAATTATAGTGTAGATTCGTAGTGTTTCAGCAATTAAGATAATCCCAAAATTTTGAAAAGAGATAGCTATTGAAGCATATTTTTAATAACCATGTGTCTCCTTGTCCAATTGTAATAATTTTAGAGGATTTTAAATAGTTTGGTATGATAGGTTCCTTGCAATTTGAATTTTTTTCCTTCACCATATTTGTTGGTGTGATTGTAATGGAGATTATATGAGTTTTGCAACACTATTAGATCAACGTAATCCCTTATTTTTATTTTTCTCTTCTTTTTTTCATATGAATATTTATGATTTTAGAAAAGGATTATGTTATTATTTATCTAACCTCTACTATAACTTCCTTTTTATTTTACTAGTTGGATATAACTTTCTAATCTAATAAGGCACTAGTCTTAAAGACTCGGACCTTCCACACACACTTTAAAATAAAAAATCACAAGTAGTTGTAAGTATTAGATTAGGATTAATGTATTCCACTCATGGTCTAGTAACATAAACCAAGGAAAATCTTAAGAAAAACATAATATTTATATTCTTAGAGAATCACATTTAGCATATCCATACTTTGTCAATGTATATGAAAATCTAAATGAAACTATCTTGAGAGCTTACTATATTTTTTCGTTATTTAAAAATATATGTGCAAAGTAATGAATCACCTTAAAGAGATGTATTTTCAACTATTATATCTTCACCTAGTGAAAAATGAGGGTCAAGTATGTAATTTGAGTTTTTTATTTTATTTTGACTGTCCATTCTTTTTTATGTGGATGCATGTCAAGGAATACCTCTAGTAACACGTCCTAGGTTTAATATAAGATCAAATAAAATGAGAATTTACTCACTCTTGTAGCTAGCCTTTAACCGTCCTAAATATTTAGATGGGCCTATATTTACCTTCATTATGACAAACCCCTATCCTTGTAGGTGAAGGAAATCTCTCAAATTTTGGACCTATTATTTTAGGACCTTAAAGATTATCACTAGATTAAAAGACTAACTACATAAAACCTCTTATATATTTGATAAGGGAATCATTACATGAGGTACAAGATGAAGGAAAGTATACATGATTAACTATGATGGAAAAAATAATAAGTTTTTTAATGGTGTTTCCATGTTTATAATATTGAAACATGAACTAAAAATACACTAACACTAATTTCAAGATATTGGTTAAATATTTTCTTGTGTAAATAATATGATTGAATCACTTCCTTCCAAGATTGGTTCCTATACAATGGGTAACAAAGTTACAATTTATTGAAGGAAAAAAATAATTGAAGCATACAAGAATAGATCTAGGCATGAAACACATCAAATGAGAGGCATCAAATAATAGAACATACTTAATCATCCAGAACTATACTACAAAATTTCATATGCAATGAAAAATCGACCCTTATAAGATTTGTAATGTATTAAAATATTGTTACTGTTACCAATTTTTCACCTATTGCTCAAATTGGCAGAGCTGAAATAGCTTATGTTCATTTTAAGGTGAAAGATTTCAATTTATTATTGCTTTTCTTAACCATTGCATATATTGAAGTTTAAGAGAAAGAGTTCAGTTGTTTAGTGCAATGTGTTTCATAAAGAGAGCATTTAGTTTGCCATTCAATGATTACAGCATAAAAGAGAAAAAATATTGCTCTCATTCATCTTGCAATGATTCATATACTTTACAATGTTTTCATTCATTTTTCAAGAAAGATACATATAAAATTGAACAAGATTGCATAAAATGTTATTTTCATGTTCATTGGAAGGAAAAGAGAGAGCAAGTGTCCCACACAAGCCATAGGATTAGTTGAACAATACATCATAGGGAATGAACTATGCAATTGAAGATGAAAAGGGAAAACAAGCATATAATGTGAATAAATATCCATCATTGCCCGGTTTGGGTCTTTAGTTGGTCTTTATTGTAGCTGCTCCTACTTGCTCTCGATCTTGAGTGAACCTATATAATGATGAGAAAAGTTGTTAGAGCTCCAGATATGAATTTCACTATGCACTCTATCAATATAAATATAGTGCATTTCCCATAATGCATTGAATCAGTCGAATAAACATCTGAAGTATGTAAGAGAGCCTGAAAAATAAAATATCACAAGGGCATTGAGCTTCACTCTTTTTATCTAACATGTTTGTTCATTGTCCAGGTATAGGAGAAATCATGTCGTTGATCCATTTTTGAAGAAATAATAGCATGTGGTGCAAAAATGGGCTCCCACGATGGTTGAGTCCAACATGTTTCCCATTAACTTCAAGAGAGGTTTGAGAAAGCAAATATACATCTGAAGGAGTAGATCATAAAGTTCTATAAGAGCTCAAGCAATTGATCACTTAGGACAGCCAAACCCAAGAATGCAATGAGTTTAAAATCACAAATGATCAATTTCTCATATGAATAATCAAAAGAACTACATCATCATGGAGTGATAGTGAATAGGCATACATAACAAAATTTCACAATCAGAAGAACAACTGAAGTAGTTCGAGAAGTTTCTAGACTTCATCACAAAAGTGTCATATATTTCAAAATCTTCTATGAATGTGAAAGTTTGGATAAGAAATGGTAGTTTTTCATATGGAACGACATCATTGAAGCTATATAGAACACATAATTCAATTCTTGTTTCAGCATTATGACATCACATTCATGAAGGAAAGCTTCATTACATTGGTTTATGCTCACAAAATGATGAAACAGTGATAAGGAGTGTAGGTATGAGTACATTTTCAGAATGCAAAATAATTTCAACCTATAGTATTAAAGCTTCATAGTTCTTGAAGAGTTGAAAAAATGGTGAAACAAAGAGTGGGAAGTTCTTTTCTTAACAAGACTTTCATTGTTTGTTTTGAAACAAACTTGAATCAAGCCTAAGTCAAGCTCCTTCTACACAAGAAAAGAGGCAAATACAACTGAAATAAAATACATTGTGGGTTCTTATGGTCACACTCTGTGAACATTTTTTCCTTCACCAAACATTGAACCCACTTGGGGTTTGCTCAAAAATCAAAATGTAGAAGATAATAGAAAGGATTCAATCTCATGCGAGCTTTGAAGCAACTCAAAAATAAGAAAATGTACAAGGTATGGACATGACCTATACAAGAGAGAACACATAGAAATTCATGTATTCCTTCCATAGTAAGAAAAATATGTTCATTATTTTGTTTGAATGAACTCGAATTGAGCTTATTTAAGAGGGAAATGCAAAGCTCGAGCAATGAAATACTTACCCACCACTTGTTGGTGAAGAAACTCATGCAAAAAACCCATTGATATGGCTTCCAAATGCTCAAGATGGAGGTGTCCATGGTGACCCAAGATAATGAAAGCATCAACAAAGAAAATAAACATTAAAAAAATGCATTAAAAAAGCCATAGTAGCCGTAGCCTGGAGGCCAAAATACTTCAAAAAATGAAGGCCAACATTCATATTTTGTTTCATAATAACCTACCCTCTGCAATTTTCCTTGTGAAATGCTTCAATAAATTCCTCCAAATAGCAAGAATCAAGCTCATGAATTCAAAACCCTAGTCTCAATGGCAGCTCAAGCAGAGCTCTTTCTTTCCAAAACGTGGTCGATGAAAATGATGAGAAAAATTAGAGATTTGACTTGGTTTTGTTGCTAGGGTTTCCTTACGCCCTAAATTCGAATGGTATTTTTGTTACAATATTTTAACAAAATCAAATGTCGAACTAATACCTTAGTGCCTTCTATTGCCTATTCATTTTTTCCAAGCTTAGGAACTTTGAATTTGATTTATTTCATGTCCTTATCAAAAACCAAGTTGATGCCCTTGAGTTTCATGATTTTGCCTGTCTAAAATGCCCTAGGTTTCCCTTTGAGCTTTGAGTGGGCATAATATGACAAGTTCCTGAAATCTTTTTATGATTTTTTATCGAAAAATAAAATATATTGAGAGCCTTAGTATTTTCTTTTGATTTTTTCAAAGTATTAAAATTTTATTTTTATTGCAAAAATCAGGGTGATTGAAGTCAAGTCGTAAAAAACAATCAAGACTAAGGTGGAGCTTTCTATATTGTAATTTTCAAACTGCAAAATTGTAAAACATTGATTAAGAAATGTTCCTATAAATTGCTTAATCAATTGTTATTTAAATGTATTTTATTAGTGCACTTGAGTTCTCATTGAAACTTTCCATTTCTGAGTTTGAGTTCTTGGGTGAATTCGAAAAAACATGGGCAAATTGAACCTTCTATTTGCAGTTTTGAGTCAGTTTAGGCCTGATTTTATGGCTCTTTTGGATCAACCTTTTGGAGATAGAAAGTTTCTTTCTCATGCAATTTGGAGTAGTTTTGGACACTACTTTTTAGGCTTTTCTTTGGAGCTCGAAAATGGATCAAAATTGCTAATTTAGAGATGCAATTCAACTGGATTTTTCTATTCTCAATATTGGTGACACTTGGGAGATATAAGTTGGAGAAAATTTTGATTTTTCTCAATTTAGATAATTATTTCTTGCTCTCTTTCTCATTTCAAAGAGTATTGTAAACATATTTTGAGCTTGACACTCCTTCAGCTGTAATACAAATAGCAGATTTTTCCTTCTCAGTTTCTTGTTTCATATTTGCAATGTCAATTTGATGCTTATTGTGATTCAAAACAAAGAGTTATTTTTATGTCTTGTTAGTTTAAGTTTGTGTGCAAGAGTATCATATAATTTAGGTTTTATTCGGTGTTTAGTCTTACAAACCTTCATACAAATTACTATTGGATTGTATTTGTTGAGTGAGATTGTGAGAGTTGAAGTTTTGAGAGGTTGTGAATAAATTCATCAAAGTCTTTTAAATTTTTTGGTGAATCATCTTTAGGTTGTATGATTTCCATTTCAGTTTTCCTCCTAACCCTTTTCCTCATAAAAATATTTTAGATTAGGTGATTTTCTTAGGGGAACTAGCTCACTTTGGAGATTCACTCTCACTATAGATTACCCACAATTTAAGAGTGTTTCTATGTTTCAATAGGCTAGTAAAGTTTATCTTTACTAAGGGTGCAATCCTAATTGACAACAATTTTTGGCACACCCGGTGGGACTCTAAAACTTGTTTTCGGAGTAGTTTTTCAAGTTTTAAGGTACTGTTCTAGTATGTGCAGCAGTGTTTCCAGCCTTTTGGAGGTTTCAAAATATACCTGGTGACTCTGTTTCTTTGGTTTGCATGCAGATCTAGTGTAATCAATTATGAGAAGAGTGTAGACTGGTACAAGTACTAGTGATGGCGATACAGTTTATATTTGCACCATTTAATGGGGTAATTCCATTGCTTCTTGCAGAACATGATGAAATTCTACTTGCAACCCTCAAGAGCTTGTTGTATTTCATCAGAGAAGATCAGACCACTCTTGTTGATCATATTCAAGATGTGGCCACTTTGTGCTCAATTCATAATGTCAGTGAAGAGAACATAGCACTAAGGCTCTTGGTTGCATCACTGAAGGGAAAATACTTGTAGTGTATTATATTCCTTCTAACAAAATCTATTGCAATGTGGGACCAACTAGGTGATAGATTGCATAGACAGTTTGAGGATAAATCTAACCATTTCTCTTTGTTGGAGCAGTTAAGCAAAATCAAGAGAGCTCCTCACGAGCACGTCATATTTCAAATTTCATTTCCAAAGGACTTGGGATAGGATTCCCTTGAGGGTAAATCCTTCATCTCAACATGCATTTCTATATTTGTTAAAGGCTTTAAAAAGTGAAATTTCTATAATGATCCAATCTATGGGTGGGTTTACGCTCCCTAATGCCTTTGATATTGCAATTAGAGTAGAAAATTGTCTTATACAAGCTAGGAAAATAGCCCCAAGGCATCTATGCCCAAGTTTCCTAAAGTACAACCACCTATTCCCATTTATTTACCACCTTTAGTTGTTGTACCACCAGTTCCAGCAATAGGATACCAAGTTGCAGCTCAAGAAATTGTTGTTCTGGCCCAAACTCAAGAGCTTCAAGAGATTAGAAATATGCTGAAATTTTTTGGGAATTATTTAGTAAGTATTAAGAATCAAGTTGGCCAAGAGAATAAGCCTTATCAAGCCCCATATCAACCAAATAGACCACCTTTCCAAGTTGATTCTCAAGGCCAAAAAGGAAATTTTAATCCTAGACCCTTTTAGCCCTAAACCTAGACACTGCCAGCTCTTCAAAAGAACTCATTCCTATACAAAACTATATGGCACAAGAGTGTGATTGTTGTTATCCATGAAACCAGTCCCACAATAAAGATGCATGCATGAATGGTATGAGGAACCAAGCTTTAATGGTTCATAATAGTTTTGTTGGTTCGGAAGGTGTGTTAAATGAGAATATAGAACTGCAGAGTTTTCATCCTGAATATGGCTAGCATGATGTAACACTAATGAATTGGAAAGTTGAGGATTTTTGCAAGGTTAATCATACACAATAGGTTGAAAAGAAGCGAGAAAGGGGCGATGACAAGGAAGACTCTATATTTTGGTTCGACAAGCTACCTTCTTTTGTGGACCAATATGAAGAAAGCATGCTCATACCCATAGTGACTACAAGTTAGGAGCAAGAGAAAATTTTGTAAAACCAATATCAATTGAAGTAGCAGGATATTGACAACTATTTTGAGGTATCCAGTTGGTACATTGATGAGGAAGATCTTGAAAACCAAGAACAGTTGGTTGTTGAGATGGAAAAGAATGTTGAGGTGTCTATTTTAACTAATTTATTTGAAGAGTTGCCTTTATTTGTTCCTATTGATGAAGAAAATATATGTGAGCTAAAAAAATTGATAAGTTGTGATCAGCAAGATCCCAAAAAATAACTTTGATGGAGAGTTGATCCATGAAAAAATGGATGAGGGCAGCATTGTTGTGGAAGTTCAAGACTATGGTATGCTTGACAAACTACCTAAAATGGAGCATAATCAGGAGATTGTAGGCATGTTTAAAATAGAGAAAAATGGGTAATGCTTGAAGATTCAAGCAACAAAGGAGAAGCTAACATACAAACATTGAAGGTAGCTTCCCTCGAAGAGTAGTTAAATGAACTAATTGAAGAGAATTAGTCTTTTCAAGACAATATTTTCATTCAGTTTTGTTCTTGTTATGCTCGTGTTTTTGTTCAAGTTGGTAGATCCAGTATTTCTTCATGTTTTCTCACCAAACCTCGTGGATCTATGGTTTCATTGTGGACATGTTCAATTGCCTTACTCCAAGATTTCAGCTCAATTGGATCTTTTTCCAACAAGTTATCACTTCTGGATTGAGTGACAGTTTTTGAATTGGCCCTAAAATAATTTCAAAACCTAACGGCTAGTTTGATCAATTGTGGATCCTTCACGTAACTTGCAGATACTCACAGTGTGTTTCGATCTATTCCATGGAGTGTCCCCAACTTTAATCTTAGGTCCATACTTCATCATGCACATCTACCATGGAAGAAATTCAAATTTGAGGCCGACCTATTCTTGCACACATTACGTTTCCTTCATCGGAGATTGTAATGATCTTTGGCACACACAATTGTTTCTTGACACGTGGATATGATATAAAGCTTGTAATAGATCATTAGAAAAGGAGAAAAAAAGTTTAAGTAGAATAAGAAGAATATAGAGCTCGATCTATAATAATTTCACTCACATGTATGAGCATGGTATTTTGAGCACGTCGTATCAGGCCTGTGAGCCAAATCTATAAGCCCAGATGTGGCCGACTATATCTAATTGACATTTCTGATAATAAGAATTTTTGTATCTGTATTTTCCTCCAGATTCTCTATTGCTTTTGTTGTGTTACTCTAGTTGCATGGACCATATTGTTCTCTTTGAGGACCCTCCTATCATGACTGCACTAGATTGGTATCAGAGTGAGATTCGTTCCTTGCCAGATCATCAGAGTTTACGCAGTCTTGAAGATTTGTTGTGGGGTAGTAGACTAAGGATTTAACCTATAGCTCCAGAAGACTTATGTAAAGATGGCGGGAAGAAGAAATGGGAGAGGAAATAGAGCGCATGGAAATGCAGACCCGACTATAATGGAGATGTTGAGAGGAGTTTTTGCTAGATTGGAAGCAGTTGAAATAGCCTAGAGGAGAGATCAACCAGTTGATGATGTGAGTGATGAAGAAGTAGAAGAACAAGAATAAGTTGCAAGAGAAGAGCAACTTGGCCTTGATTAGGGAGAAGAAAGGTTCATAAGAGCCCTAACCAGAGTAAACACTAAACCACATTTCAATCCACCAGATTATAATGGTAAGTTGGATTTAGATGAATTCCTAGATTAGATAACAGAGGTGGAAAATTACTTTGATTTTGAAGGTACCCCAAAAGACAAGAAGGTGAAATTTTCTTGTACAAAGTTGAGAGGACATGCATCCCTTTCATGGGAACATTTGCAAACAGATAGGCAAAGAAAAGAAAAGGAGAAGATAAGATCATGGGATCGGATGGTGAATAAGCTGAAGACAAATTTCATGCCTGCTAACTATCAGATCAGTTTGTTCAAGAAGTTGCAGAATCTAAAATAGAAGGAATCAAGTGTGACAGAGTATACTGAGGAGTTCTATAAGTTGAACATCGGATCTAGACATTCAGAGGATGAGATTGAGCAAGTAGCCAGATATGTAAATGGTTTGAGGTCGTCTATACAAGATGAGATCATTTTGATTAATTTGTTGAGTATGGAAGAAGCATATCAATGTTCCCTAAAAGCATAAGAAAAGCTAAACAAAAGAAATGAGCAAAGACAAAGAGGAAGAGGAAGAGGAAGAGGTGGAAGATTTTAGAAATGAAGAATTTTTACTGGAGGAAGAGGATATTTTCTAGATTAGAACAAGGATAAGGAGTTCATTAAGAATGAGAATTCATACCAAAGAGGAGGATATGGTGGCTACCAAAATGAAGGATATAGAAAAGATGATAGAGGAGAAGAGAAAAGAGTATTCAGGGGAACTTGTTTCAAATGTGGTGTAGAAGGATATAGAGCCTTTGAATGAGAATAGGGAGAGACAAGCAGAAAGATTGAGAACAATAGAAGAACAACCTTTATTGAGGAGAATCATGCTGGAGCACCTAATCAACCGAAAGAAGGAGAAGTGTTGGTGAATAGGAAAGTATTGTGTCAAAGTGAATTGGATAAGGAACCATTGCAGAGAAAGAATTTGTTTCAGACCAGATGCAAGGTAGTTGGTAAATGTTGTAAAGTAATCATTGACAGTGGAAGCTCAAAGAACCTGGCTTTTGAAGAAATGGTTACCAAATTGAGGTTGGAAATATTGAAACACCCAAAGCCCTATCAGATAGTTTGGATTCAAGATGAGCATAAGATATTGGTAAGTGAACAATGTTTGGTGAAATTGAAGATTGGAAATTATCATGATGAAGTTTTGTGTGATATCATGCCTATGGATGCATGCCATATTTTCTTTGGAAGACCTTAGTAGTATGATAGACAGGCTATTCATGATGTAAAAATTAGCATATACACTATTGTTGCTAATGGGATAAAGTAGAATTTGTTACCCTTGGAGGATGATCCTAATGTTGAGGTTTGCATGACTACTAGAATTTTTTTAGTTGATGGTAGGAGATTTTTAGATGCACTGAGACATGAGAACATGTGTTATGCCTTGGTGCCTAAGAAGGTGGAAGACTTGAATCATGTAGAAGGAAAACCTGAGGAGATAAAGGAATTGTTGGAAAAATATGAAGCTATCATTTTAGATAATGTACTTGATGGATTGCCACCTATAAGGAGTATTAGTCATTGCATGGATTTGATTCCTGGAGCTAGTTTACCTAATAAAGTAGCACATCAGATGACATCAGTAGAGAAATAATAATTGAACAGACAAGTGCAAGAGTTATTGAGAAAAGTTTTGATTAGAGAAATCTTAAGCCCTTGCAGTACCTGCAGTGCTAGCACCTAAGAAGGATGGAGAATGGAGGATGTTTATAGACTCTAGATCCATAAACAAGATCACAATGAAGTATAGATTTCCTTTGCCTAGGATTGATAACATTATGGATTGTTTCAGTGAAGCTAAATGCTTTACAAATATAGATTTGAAGAGTGGATATCATCATATTATAATCAAAGAAGGGGATGAATGGAAGACAACATTCAAGACAAATAAAGGATTTTATGAGTGGTTAGTGATTCCTTTTGGACTAACAAATGCACCTAGTACTTTCATGAGGTTGATGAATGAAGTATTGAAGAAATTCTTGGGTAAGTTTGTGATTGTCTATTTGGATGACATCTTGATTTTCAGTAATACTAGAGAAGAACATTTGTAACATATAAGACAAGTTTTGTAGAGGTTGAGGGAAGAGTAGTTGTTGATAAACATCAAGAAGTTTAGTTTTATGAAGGAAGAATTGGTATATCTTGGTTTTGTGATATCTGTGAATGGATTGAAGATGGATCCTAAGAAGGTAAGAGAAATTGTTGAATGGCCTACACCTGAAAACATTGGAGAGGTAAGATCATTTCATGGTTTGGCTAGTTTCTACCAAAAGTTCATTAGGAATTTCAATTCTATTTGCAGCCCTATGACAAAAACAATGAGAGGAGATAGGAAGGCTTTTAGATGGAAATTTGGAGAAGACAAAAGTTTTGAGTTGTTAAAAAAGGTGACTAAAAAGCCTGTGTTGGCTTTACCAGACTTTCATAAGGTATTTCAGGTAGACTGTGATGCAAGTGGAAATGTGATTGGAGCAGTGTTAAGTCAAGAAGGAAGACCAGTAGCTTATTTCAATGAGAAGTTGAATGATGCAAGGAAATCTATTTAGTGTATGATCAGGATTTTTATGCCATAGTTTAAGCCTTGAAGAAGTGGAGACATTACTTGTTGTCTAAGGAGTTTATGTTGTATACCAATCATCAAGCTTTTCAATACTTGAATAGTCAAGGTAAGTTAAATCAGAAACACATGAGATGGGTGGAATTCTTGTAGAGTTATACTTTTGTTTTGAAACATAGAAGTGGAAAGTCAAATAGAGTTGTTGATGCTTTGAGTAGGATAAGGAATTTATTTACATAGATGAAAGTGGAGGTATTAGGCTTTGATGAATTGAAGAACTTGTATGAGGAAGACCTGGATTTTGCAAAACCTTGGAGAGCATGTAAAGAAACAATTTTGTAGGATAGAAGCTAGTGGTTGGATTATTTCATTTAGGAGGAAAATTTGTTCAGAGCAAATCAGTTGTATAAACCCTAGAGTTCAATGAGGGACAATTTGGTAAAAGAGAAACATAGTTGAGGATTGGTAGGACACTTTGGAATTGATTAAATAGTAGCATTGGTAAGTGAGAATTAATTTTGGCCCTAGATTCATAAGGATGTCAGGAAATTTGTGCAGAGTTGCAGAGTTTGTCGACTTGCAAAAGGGAGTAGTCAAAATGTTGGATTATACAAACCTTTGATAGTTCCAGAAAGACCTTGGGAGGATATCAGCATGGATTTCATACTTGGTTTGTCAAAGACACGGAGAGGTAATGATTCTGTATTTGTGGCGGTAGAAAGATTTTCTAAGATGGCACATTTCATGCCTTGTAAGAAGACAACAAATGCAATACATGTAGCAGACTTGTTTTTTAGGGAAGTGGTTAGATTGCATGGATTACCTAGGAGTGTTATTTCAGACAGAGATACAAAGTTTGTTGGTTACTTTTGGAGGACACTTTGGAAGAAGTTGAAGATAGATTTGAAGTTTAGTTATACTTTTCACCCACAAACTAATGGAAAGATAGTGGTAGTGAATAGGAGTTTGGGAAATTTGTTGAGATGTTTGGTTGGAGAGAAGACCGAAAGTTGGGATTTAGCCCTTGCAAAGCAGAGTTTCCCTACAATAATTCAATGAACAAGAGTACAAGAAAGACACATTTTGAGATTGTTACTAGAGTTCATACTAGAGGTATATCAGAATTGTGAGACATCAGTAAAGAAGATAAAAGCAGTGCAAAAGCGGAGGAATTTGCAGAACATATGAAAAAAGTGCATACTCAAGTGAAGTAGCATTTGGAAGATACGAATTGAAAATATAAGGAGTGAGCAGATGAAAAGAGGAGACATAAGGAGTTCGAAGTTGGAGATGAAGTAATGGTATGTTTGAGAAAGGAAAGATTCCCATTTGACACATACAGTAAGCTCAAGATTAGGAAGTTTGGACCCTGTAGGATTTTGAAGAAGTTTGATTCAAGAAATGTATATGAAGTAGAATCACCAGATGACATGGGTATATCACCTATATTCAACATTGCAGATTTACATAAGTACCATGCAGCAAAATACAGTGAAGATAGTAAATCGAAATTGGAAGAACAACTTCCTAAACAACAATCACATGGGATATAAAAGATTTTGGATGTCAGAGATGGGAGAAAGACTCGTGGAAGACAATACAAAGAATATCTAGTGAAGTGGAAAGGTAGACCAATGGAATATTCTTCTTGGATTTCTCAGGCTAAGGTAGACCATATTGCTTTCCCTTTGGTCCCAACAAAGTGAGGGACTCACTTTTCATTAACCCTGGATGTCTGATGCAGGAGCATCCTTGGTTCTTAGCAATCTTGCATCAACCAAAAATATTTTCATTCAATTTTGTTCTTGTTCTATTCTTGTTCTTGTTCAATTTGGTAGATCTGGTATTTCTTTGTGTTTGCTCACCAGACCCTATGGATCTATGGTTTCATCATGGACATGTTTGATTTCCTTACTCCAAGTTTTTAGCTCAATTGGATCTTTTTTTCAGCAATTTCTCACTTTCGGATTGAGTGACAGTTTTTGAACTGACCCCATAATAATTTGAAAACCTAACAGCTAATTTGATCGATCATGGATCCTTCTCATTACTTGTGGATCCTCACGGTGTGTTTCAATCTATTGTGTGGAGTGTCCCCAACTTTAATCTTAGGTCCATACATCATCATGTTCATCTACCATGGAATAAATTCAAATTTGAGGTCGACTTGTTCTTGCACATGTTACATTTCCTTCATCGAAGATTGTAATGATCTTTGGCTGATGCGGTTGTTTCTTGACCCACGGATATGATATAAATCTTGTAATAGATCATTAAAAAAGGGGGAAAAAAAATTTAAGTAGAATAAGAAGAATATAGAGTTTGATCTGTAATACTTTCGCTCTCATGTATGAGCATAGTATTTTGAGCATGTTGTATCAAGCCTGTGAGTCGAATCTATAAGCCCGAATGTGGCAAACTATATGTAATTGACATTTTTGATAATAAGAATATTTGTATCTGCATTGCCTCCAGATTTTGTTTTTCTTTTGTTGTGTTACTCTAGTTGCATGGCCTAGATTCTTCTCTTTGAGGACCCTCCTACCATGACTGCACTAAGAGAACTTGCTACTCTACTGGATTCTTGTAGTGAACCCAAGCCTGAGCCAGTGAATGAGGGGGACAACAAGGGTAATAAGGTAGTAGAGCAGAAAATAAGCCTTGATCATTTTCACATCAGCTTGTCAAGGGGGTGTCCCATTCGACATATAGCCCAACTAGAAAAGAGCAAAGAGGAAGAATTGGATGAGCAGCAAGGAGAGGAGAAGCAACTAACCTATCCACCTTAGAATGGTTGCACTTTCAATCAAAAATAGTGGGTATGTGTGTTTTTTCTATTTATTAAAGAATTTTTACCTAAGTTTCTTAAATTCCCACCCTTTCCACAACCCTTGTTGGCTTCTTTCAAGTAGGAAGGGCATATTCACTTGATCAAGAAAGGTAGCTACTTTGCAAATCCAGTTAATGGTTTTGTCTAGAAGGCACATTTATTTGTTTAGTATAGGGTAGGGTTAGTGCTTTCCTAATAATAAGTGCTTGAATAAAATTTTATTTCAGTTATTTTCTTTCCCTAAGTGTTATTGCACATGTTTTTTGGCCACAGGGCCTTTTAGTTTGCTTTTGGTTTGGTTCTATTTTTTTATGTTGTTGTTTGGAGTTTTGCAAGTTTGGTTTCATAGATTTTCAAAGTTTGAGAAGGGGTAGATTTGACTCCGCACTAATAGAATTGTTTAAGGAAACTATTATAATGCTTAATAGGAAAGCATTCAGTAGAAATCACCAAGAATGTTATGAATTTATCACCTACAACTCAAATTGGCAGAGCTAAAATAGCTTATGTTCATTTTAAGGTGAAAGATTTCAATTTATGTTTGCTTTTCTTAACCATTTCATATATTGAAGTTTAAGAGAAATATTTTAGTTTTTTAGTGCAATGTGTTTCATAAAGAGAGAATTTAGTTTTCCATTCAGTGATTACAACATAAAAGAGATACAAAATATTAATTTCATTCATCTTGCAATGATTCATATAATTTACAATGTTTTCATTCATTTTTCAAGAGAGATACATATAAAATTGAACAAGATTTCATAAAATGTTGTTTTCATATTCATTGGAAGGAAAAGAGAGAGTAAGTGTCCCACACAAGTTGTGGGAGTAGTTTAACAACACATCATAGGGAATGAACTATACAACTAAAGGTGAAAAAGGAAAACAAGCATATAATGTAAAACATATCCATCATTGCCTAGTTTGGGTCTTCAGTTGGTCTTCATTGAAGCTGCTCTTGCTTGCTCCCAATCTTGAGTGAACCTACATAATGATGAGAAAAGTTGTTGGAGCTCCAGATATGAATTTCACTATGTGCTCTATCAACAAAAATATAGTGCATTGCCCATAATGCATTGAATCAATCAAATAAACATCAGACGTATGCAAAAGAGCCTAAAAAATAAAATATCACAGGAGCATTGAGCTTCACTATTTTTATCTAACATGTTTGTTCAATGTGCAGGTATAGGAGAAATCATGTTGATCCATTTCTGAAGAAATAATAGCATGTGGTGCAAAAAATGGGCTCCCACAAGGGTTGAGCCCACCATGTTTCCCCTTAACTTCAATAGGGTTTGGGAAAGGAAATACATTCATAATTCCCCAAAAGGAAATATACATCTGAAGGAGTAGATCATAAAATTTTGTAAGAGCTCAAGCAATTGATCATTTAGGACAACCAAATCCAAGAATGTAATGAGTTGAAAATCACAAATGATCAATTGCTCATATGAATAATCACAAGCAGTGCATCATCATGGAGTGATAGTCAACAGGAATAGATAACAAAGGTTCATAATCAGAACAGCAATTGAAGCAGTTAGAGAAGCTTTAAGACTTCATCACAAAAGTGTCACATATTTAAAAATCTTCTATGAGTGTGCAAGTTGGGATAATAAATGGAAATTTTGCATATGGAACAACATCATTGAAGCTAAATAGAACACAAAATTCAAGTCTTGTTTTAGCATTATGACATCACATTCATGAAGGAAAGATTCATTACATTGGTTTATGCTCATAAAAATATTAAGCAGTGATGAGGAGTGTAAGTATGAGTACATTTTCAGAATGCAAAATAATTTCAACCTACAGTATTAAAGCTTCATAGTACTTGAAGATTTGACAAAATGGTGAAACAAAGAGTGGGAAGTTCTTTTCTTAACAAGATTTTCATTAGTTTTTTTGAAACAAACTTGAATCAAGCCTAAGTCAAGCTCCTTTTACACAAGAAAAGAGGCAAATACAAGTGAAATAAAATACATTGTGGGTTCTTATGGCCACAGCCTAGGAACATGTTTTTCTTCACCAAATATCAAACCCACTTGAGGTTTTCTCAAAAATCAAAATGCAAAAGAGAATAGAAAGGATTCAAGTGCATGCGAGCTTTGAAGCAACTCAAAAATAAGAAAATGTACAAGGTATGGCCATGGCCTATACAGGATAGAACAAACAAAGATTCATTTATTCCTTCCATAGTAAGAAAATAATGTTCATTATTTTGTTTGAATGAGCTTGAATCAATCTTATTTGAGAGGGAAATGCAAAGCTCAAGCAATAAAATACTTACCCGTCACTTGTTGCTGAAGAAAATCATGCAAAAAACCCATAGATATGGTTTCCAAATGCTCAAGATGGTGGCATCCATGGCGACCCAAGATAATGAAAGCATCAACAAAGAAAATAAACATTAAAAAATTGCATTAGAAAAGCCATAGTAGCCATGGCCTAGAGGCCAAAATATTTCAAAAAATGGAGGCCAACATTCAGATTTTGTTTCAAAATAACTTACCCTCTACAATTTTTTCTTGTGAAATGCTTCAGGAAATTCCTCCAAACAGTAAGAATCAAGCTCAAAAATTCAAAACCCTAGTCTCCATGGCAACTCGAGTAGAGCTCTTTCTTTCCAAAAGTTGGTTGATGAAAATGATGAGAAGAATTAGGGATTCGACTTGGTTTTGTTGCTAGGTTTTCCTTATGCCCTAAATTTGAATGGAATTTTCATCACAATATTTTAACAAAATCAAATGCCAAACTAATACCTTAGTGCCTTCTATTGCCTTTTTATTTTTTCAAAGCTTAGGAACTTTGACTTTGATTTATTTCATGTCCTTATCGAAAACCAAGTCAATGCCCTTGAGTTTCATTATTTTTCCTAAGTCTAAAATGCCCTAGGTTTCCCTTTGAGCTTTGAGTGTGCACAATATGACAAGTGCCTGAAATATTTTTATGATTTTTTATAGAAAAATAAAATATATTGAGAGCCTTAGTATTTTATTTTGATTTTTGCAAAGTATTAAAATTTTATTTTTATTGCAAAAATCGGGGTGATTGAAGTCAAGTCATAAAAAAAAATCAAGACTAAGGTGGAGCTTTCTATATTGTAATTTTGAAACTGCAAAATTGTAAAACATTGATTAAGCAATGTTCCTATAAATTGATTATTTAATTGTTATTTAAATACAGTTTATTAGTGCACTTGAGTTCTCATTGAAACTTTCCATTTCTGAGTTTGAGTTGTTGAGCGAATTTGGAAAAAGATGGGCAAACTGAACCTTCTATTTGCAGTTTTGAGTCAGTTTAGGCCTAATTTTGTGGCTCTTTTGGATCAACCTTTTGGAGATAGAAATTTTCTATCTTTCTCATACAGTTTGGAGTAGTTTTGGACACTATTTTTTAGGCTTTTCTTTCGAACTCGAAAATTGATCAAAATTGCTCATTCAGAGATGGAGTTCAGCTAGATTTTTCTATTCTCAGTATTGGTGACACTTGGGAGATATGAGTTGGAGAAAATTTTGATTTTTCTCAGTTCAGATTATTGTTTCTTGCTCTCTTGCTCATTTTAGAGAGTCGTGTAAACACAATTTGTACTCATATTTTGAGCTTGACACTCCTTCAACTTTAATACAAATAGTAGAGCTTTCCTTCTTAGTTTCTTGTTTCATACTTGCAGTATCAATTTGATGTTTATTATGATTAAAAAAAAAGAATTATTTTTATGTCTTGATATTGTAATTTTATGTGCAAGAGTATCATATAATTCAGTTTGTATTATGTGTTCAGTCTTACGAACCTTCATACAAATTACTATTGGACTGTATATGTTGAGTGAGATTGTGAGAGTTGAGGTTTTGAGAGGTTGTTGTGAGTAAATGTTGGCAACACAAGGGAAGACAACTGAGAGGGGGGTGAATAAATTTTCATAGAAATTATACTTATTAAACTTAATCTCAGATCTGATAAATAAACATGAAAGCATAAACCATCACCACATCAAAAACACACATAACACCAATATTTTTGTGTGGAAACCCTGTTAGGGGAAAAACCACAGTGGAGGTTAATCCACAAGATTATACTCTATTAAAATTATTACAAATGGGGAATGCACATTCATTTAGGCACACTACCTAGAGCTCACTACTCAAATACAAAAGGCTTACTACCTAAAGGAAGACACACTATCTTACAATCACATTCAGATTACACCCATCTGAGATATCTCGAACTAAGAAGATAGCATCTGCTAATGCCTAATTATAGTTTCGATTAAGCACATGAACACTTCCTTCTGCTCAATATTCTTCACACTTTACTTCTACCTTCGAAATATTAGAACATTATTCGCACATAGCACTCGTACATCTCACTTCTTGCATACCATTCTCCTCAAAACAATAGATCATATATATCTGCAATTAGGGATAAAATCAACTACATGTCGGCCCAACAAAATATGAAATGTGTACAAACTATCGGCCCAAATTAATAAACAATTTATCAATGTAAATCAAATAATGTCAGCCAAAACATAGCAAGGACCCAAAACAACATGTCTCAAACATAAAACACCTTAAATAATTAGCCTCAAAGATCCACAACATGCTACAATCACCCTGTCGGCCATGATCATGAAAAACATGAACTCTCATAAGAAAATCACCAATCATGAGCACAAAAATTGATGTGAACCAATAACACAGATAGAGAATGATATAGAAACATCCACAAGCATCATGAATCACCACAAAAGCATTCGAAACAACTCAGATTACTAGAATCACATCATCTTCTTTTAGGAACACTACCTACAACAACAAAACAACTGTCAGAACACTGATACTCATAGCTTGATCAAATATTCATGTGAACCTCTAAAACTTTAGGTGGATAAACTAGATATACTTTTCAACAAACCCTTTAATCTACAACTCCTTATCCTCAATATACTGAGCTAGCCATCATACCGAACTTCACTACATCACTGACAACCTGCAACTTATTTTATTACAATTTTCTCAATATCCTCGACATATACATCCTTAAAGACATTAATGCCAATAGTGTTGACATAAATGACAACCACATATCATAAATATCCAACAATCTCCAACAATCTCCCCCTTTGGAATTGATGGCAACACATGATGTGAAAAAACACCATCAATGATACTTTCTCTTAACACTTTCTCCCCCTTAGGTTTTGACTCTTTTCTCCTTAACTCTTTCATAGATTTTCACATGACTCTTCCCCCTCTTTGACATCAATGACAAAGGTACACATTAAATTTCTCCACACAATCTCTAAACCACATATCTGAACATCTCACTACTCCCGTTGAGTAGCAATCACCACAACATCAATCTGGATCACAGGATATGACTATGAAATGCACAGACTGATGGAAGTCAATACATCTTAATTCTGATGAGGGGTAATCAACCCTAGCTTCCCTCTGAGATACTCAAAATTATCCTTAGGCAAGGGCTTGGTAAATATATCTTCAATTTATTCCTTAGTAGGCACATACTCCAATCTAACTTCCTTTTCACTCACCTTCTCTCTCAGAAAGTGAAACTTGATAGATATATGCTTAGTTTTTGAATGCAACACTGGATTCTTAGAAATTTTAATTGCACTTGAATTATCATAGAATATAGCAATAGGTTCATCATACACAACTTTGATATCTTTCAGCATCGATTTCATCCACAATACTTGAATACAATTGTTAGCAGTGGCTATGTATTCTGCCTCTGCAGTAGATAAAGAAATGGCATTTTGCTTCTTACTTAACCATGAAATCAGCTTCCTTCCCAAGAAAAATGCACCACCATTAGTACTCTTTATGTCATCCACATCTCATACCCAGTCAACATCAGGAAAAGCACTCAAAGTAAGGTCATCTTCTTTAGGATACCATAGGCCAAAATCAATTGTCCCCTTCAAGTACCTAAAAATCCTCTTCACAGTTGTCACATGAGATTCCTTAGGATCAACTTGAAATCTTGCAACAATGCATATGACATTCATGATGTCAGGTCTAATTTGATTCAAATAGAGCAATCCACCAATCATGGATTTGTATCTAGTCTGATTTTTTTTAGGAGAATCATTATCTTCTATCAACATACATCCGATCACCATAGGTGTACCAACTGGCTTTTAATCTTCCATACCAGACTTCTTTAGAAATTCTTTTACATACTTGGATTGAGATATAAAGATCCCTTTAACTAGTTGAGAAATTTGCAATCCCAAAAATAAATTCATTTCTCCAATCATAGACATCTCAAACTCACTCTGCATATCATCAAAAAACTTCATGAACAAACTATCATCTCCTCCAAAAATGATATCATCAACAAAGACTTCAACAATCAAATCTTTATCATGATCAATCTTTAAATACAAGTTACTATTAGCAGTACCTTTATTAAATCCAAGCTTCAACAAATACTTTTCCAATCTAGCATACCATGCTCTTGGGGCTTGCTTAAGTCCATACAATGCTTTCTTCAACCAAAAAACCATATCTCTCTGATCAGCTAATTGAAATCCATCAAGTTGCTCTATATACACTTCTTCATTCAGTTCACCATTTAGAAATGTTGAATTGACATCCATCTGATAAAACTTGAAGTTTTTGTAAGCAGCACAAGCAAGAAATAGTCTCATAGCTTCAATCCTAGCAACAGGAGCAAAAGTTTCTTCAAATTCAATTCCTTCCATCTGAGAATATCCTTTCCACACTAGTCTTACTTTGTTTCTAAAAACTTCACCTTGCTCATTAAGTTTGTTTCGAAAGACCCATTTAGTTCCAATTACTTTTTTTCCTTAGATCTAGGAACAAGAATCCATGTATCATTCTTCTCAATTTGCAATAGTTCTTCTTTCATTTCTTCCACCCAATGTTCATCTTTGCATGCTTCATTGACACTATTAGGCTTAGTCTTTGAGATCAAATGGTATTCTTCTATAATTCTTCTCCTAGTTTTAACACCTTTGTTCTTATCACCTATAATATGATCTTTTTAATGATTTAGTCTTACATAGCTTGGAGTCTTAGGTTGTTCTTGAACTTCAAGCTCTTGTGATCTTACTTTTGAACTTTCACTAGTTTCCTCCTCTTGATTTTCCTAATTTTGAATTTGGTCTTTCTTTCCTTTATTTGTATTGTTATTCTGATCATCTAAATCATATATGTAGGTTCTATATGGTCTAAATGTGTCTTCATCAACCTTTACATTAGCACTTTAAATTACTTTCCTTAATCTCTTATTGTAGCATCGGTAGGCTTTACTTTTAGTAGAATAACCAAGAAAGATTCCTTCATCACTTCTAGCATCAAACTTTCCTATATCTTCATCTCTTTTGATAGAGCATTTACTCAATATTTTGAAGTATCTAGCAGTAGGCTTATGACCAAACCATATCTCATAAGGAGTCTTACTAGTATCACCTTTGACATGTACCTAGTTGAGAGTATAAATGGTAGTACTCACAACTTCTCTCCAGTAGATATGAGGAACATTTGCTTCTAGCATCATAGTCCTAGAAGCTTCTTGAATTGTCATGTTCTTCCTTTCCACAACTCCATTTTGTTGAGGGGTCCATGTGGAATATAATTGTCTCTTTATCCCATGCTCTTCATAGAAACTCATCGAAAGTGAATTCACCACCTCTATCTGATCTTAGACATTTAATCTTCTAACCTGTCTCTATCTCAACCATAGCCTTGAAAATCTTGAATTTCTCTATAGCTTCATATTTTTCCCTTAAGAAAGTAACCCACATCAATCTAGAATAATCATCAATAAGTAACATGAAATACCTATCTCCTTGTAGAATTCTAACTCTAGAAGGACCACACAAGTCAGTATGCACAAGCTCCAACACTTCATTTGAACAATGTTGTTTGCTTCCCTAACTGATATTCCTTGCATATAGTAGGAAAATCTCTCACTGCCTGAGTAGAACTTATCTTGATAATATTGTTAAAGTTTGCATGACACAATCTCCTATGCCACAGCCAACTTTCATCAACTTGAGCAATCAGACAACTTTTACTAGTAGTACTTAGGTGAAAGATATTACCTTTTATTTTTGTACTAGATGCAATCACATTTCCAGAACTCCCCAATATTCTACACTTTCCATCCATGAATTTAATATTATATCCCTTGTCAACCATATGTCCAACACTTAAATATTATGCTTCAAACCTTCCACATATAGAACATCATCAATATTATGCTTACCATCAAAAGAAATGGATCCTCTACCATGGATTACACCAGCTTTGTCATTACCAAATCTTACAACACCACCATCATACTTTTCTAGGCTTACAAATTTACTTTTATCACCTGTCATGTGATGAGAGCATAGACTATCAATCACCCATTCATCTTTTTCTTCCACTCTAGCAGCTAGAGCTTTCTCCACATTCATGCAACTAGTAGAATCAGTAGGTATAGGATTATTTTCCTTGATAGCAATAAATACCCAATCATCCTCACTTGCATTTCCTTTATCAGATTCATCATCTGTCACACCCTCATTAGCAACAAAATAACACTTTCTTTGGAATCTAGGCTTGTTATATCTTGGCTTATGAACTCTTTCAAGACACCTTGAGGTAAAATGACCTATCTTATTGAAAGAAAAACATTTAAGAGGAAATTTCCATTTATACTTACCTTGTCCTTTGGCTACCTTCTTGACAAGAAGTGCTTCAAGCTCATCTAGTTTTCTCTCTTCTTCTTCAATCTCTCTCATTTCCTGCTCATACTTGGACATTTTTATAGAACTTTCTCTTGGATCATATCTCTATTTATCTTTTCCAGAGATAGTAGCTTTGAATGCATATTTTATATTAGGAAGAGATTCACCAAACTCACTTAACTCAAAATTAGCAAGCTTACCAATCAACATGTCTCTAGCTACATTTGTCATAGTTCGTATCTCCTCAATAACAACAATTTTGTGTTTGTATGCAGCATGCAAGGATCTGAAAACTTTAGCAACAATCTTTGATTCTTCCAATGTTCCACCAACACATCTAATACTACACACAAGTTCATTCACTCTCTGCATAAAATAAGTGATGTTATCATCTTCACCCATTCTCAATGTTTCATATTTCCCTTTCAGGCTCTGCAACTTAGCAATCTTCACATGGTTATCACCTTCATACAAAGTTTCCAACTTTTTCTAGATCTCATAAGCAATCTTCAGCTCCATTACATTTTTAATTTTGGAATCAGTCATAGCACTCAACAATGCTTCCTTAGCCCTGATATTGTACTTGGCTTCCTTAATCTCACCTGCAGTAGAAGGACCATTCTATGGGATGATATATATTCTTTGTAATCATCCAGTAAGGTTCACTAATGCATCTCAGATGATACTCCATTTGAGTCTTCCACAGAGAATAATTTGTTTCATCAAATCTCATACTATCCTTCTTATATTTCACCATCTCGGATCACCTCAAGCAATCAAGCTTCTCTAGAGAAACCTGCTCTAATACCAATTGTTGGCAACATAAGGGCAAAAAACTAAGAGGGGGGGTGAATCACTTGTCATAGAAATTATACTTATTAAACTTAATCTTAGATTTGATAAATAAACATGAAAACACAAACCATCACAACATCAAAAACACACATAACACCAATATTTTTGTGTGGAAACCCTATTAGGGGAAAACCCATGGTGGAGGTTAATCCACAAGATTATACTCTGTTAAAAGTATTACAAATGGGGAATGCACATGCATTCAGGCACACTGCCTAGAGCTCACTGCTCAAATACAAAAGGCTTACTTCTAAAAGGAAGACACATTTTCTTATAGTCGCATTCGGATTACACCCATCTGAGAGATCTTGAACTAAGAATATAGCATCTGCTAATGCCTGATTATAGTTTTGGTTAAGCACATGAACACTTCCTTCTACTCTCTCTTCTTCACACTTTACTTCTACCTTCGAAATATTAGAACATTATTCACACATAGCACTCGCACATCTCGCTTCTTGCATACCATTCTCCTCAAAACAATTGATCATATATATCCGTAATTAGGGATAACATCAACTACATGTCGGCCCAACAAAATATGAAATGTGTACAAACTGTCAGCCCAAATTAATAAACAATTTATCAATGTGAATCAAATAATGTCAGCCAAAACATAGCAAGGACCCAAAACAACATGTATCAAACACGAAACACCTTAAACAATTAGCCTCGAAGATACACAACACGCTATAATCACCCTCTCATCCATGATCATGAAAAACATGAACTCTCAAAATAAAATCACCAATCACGGTCACGGTCACAACAATCGATGTGAACCAACAACATAAATAGAGCATGGTTTTAGAAACATCCCCAAGCATCATGAATCACCATAGAAGCATTCACGACAACTCAGATTACTAGAATCACATCATCTTCTTTCAGGAAGACCAACTACAACAATAGAACAACTTTCAGAACACCGATACTCATAACTTGATCAAATCTTCATGAGAACCTTGGAAACTTTAGGTGGATAACTAGATATACTTTTCAATAAACCCTTTAATCTGCAACTCCTTATCCTCAATATACTGAGCTAGCCATCATACTGAACTTCACTGCATCACTAACAACCTGCAACTTATTTTATTACAATTTTCTCAATATCCTCAACATATACATCCTTAAAGACATTAATTCCAATAGTGTTGACATCAATGACAACCACATATCAATAATATCCAATAATCTCCAACAATAAAGTCATCAAAGTCTTTTAAAGTTTTTGGTGAATCATCTTTAGATTATAGGATTTCCATTTTAGTTTTCCTCCTAACCATTTTCCTCAGAAAGTCTTTTAGATTAGGTGATTTTCTAGGGGAACCAACCCACTTTGGAGATTCACTCTCACTATAGATTACCCACAATCTGAGAGTGTTTTTGTGTTTCAACAAGATAGTAAAGTTTATCTTTGTTAAGTGTGCAATCCTGATTGACAACAGTTACATTTATCAAATATGTATTATATCCATACCAATAAGTGTGGTAAGAGGAAACCCTAACCAAATTCTAAAAGTTCCCCTCAATATACATAAATGATCTTTGAGACATTCAACTACTAGTACACTTTATAATATTTCAACCATCATATTTTTTAAACAATCTTCACCTTCCTAAATAACTAGATGAGTAAGATTAAAACCCTATAGTGAGATTTACACATACAAGAGAATGTGAAAATAGGAATGGCCAACCTCTCAAATGATGAATAAAATTGTATATATATTATCTTACAAAAATCTACACTTAGTCACCCATCAAAATCCAACATGCCAAAGGAGGTTGAAAAATTTAATGTAATCAATATTTGATCCTACCTATGGCTAAGGATGATTACTACCCAAAATGAATGGTTTATATTATTCAAAGAAATTTGGTAGTTGAGAAACTACCTAACACAATCATAGCACCTAGAAATTAGATGTAGTTGAGACTAGAGTGGTCATGGAATTAAAAAATTCTTCAACTCCTCTTCCCATTTTAAATTCATTAAAATAGACTTCATTTTCATGTTTCAAAGTCTTTGTCCTACATTGAACTTTTTTGTATGATTGGTAGGTTCAAGAACCTTTGAAACCCCCAATATCCTATCTTCATTGTCTTCATCAATTATTTCATCTATATTTGAACTACATCAATAGATAGGCAAGTTCATCAAATCACCAATAGCATGTGATCACTTCTTGACTTTTTAGCACTTTTTTATCCCTTTGAACTATTAGGTTTGATCATTTAACCCCACAACTCTTGAGGATCACATGTAATCAAGTAATTATCAGATAACAAGATAAATATCTAGACTATGGAGGCCAAAGGAAAAATGATCTAGAAAGATGAATCATATTGATTATACAAAATTATTGAATGAGTCATAATGATACAATGAATCCTCGTAAAGGAAAATATAAAGCTAAAAAATCAACCCTAAGGAAATCCTATGTGAGGATAAAATCATGGCATGTGTCCTCATCATATAACTTGAGAAAAATAAAATGACCTAAGTAAGCTTAATCACTAGAGTATTAAATTAATCTAACACCCCCCCTTAAATGCAACTTAAGGAGTAGCTAAAACCTCTAAATGTGAATTCATGAGATACAAAGGATGGGTCCCAATAACTAAGGCTCGATGAGGAACCCATGTATAAAAAATATATCTCACAACCAAAGAAATGGAGAAAACCTCATGGGAAAAACTCCTCTCCAAATGAGATAAATACAAGATCAAGGACTAAGAAGCATCCAAAATAATGTCCCAAAAATAATAGGAACATGAAGCACATCATTGAAGCACAAAGAATTTATAAAAAAATGTCAAATGATGACTAGTATAGTGCTAAAAAGAAGAACCTCCTCTAAAATCAAGATAAATATTAGGATAAAGAAGAAAAAAATCTACATGAGTGCCCCTAAAGACACTACTCATTAATGCAAGAAAATTGCAAGTCAAAATTATAGGTGCCAATAGTTTGAATAATATCGATCAACTAAGGATGGAAGGTCTCCTCCATAAAATAGGAATGCAAGAGTGTATATATGGTAAGTGCTTCATCTCACTAAAATACATTGGTAACCAGTCACTACATCCACCTAGTACATGGGAACAAAAACTAGATACATAGTTTACTCCAAAACGAAACCAAGAAAGCATTAGCAACATCAATAGAAACCCCCCATAATATTGACAAATGAGAGACATGAAAATTCCATTGAAACCGTGTTTCACCATGTATTTCATGAAGGAGAAGAAACAACATCTTAACATGCACAAGAAAGTACCTACAACTGAAAAAGGGTGTGCAAACCAAGGCACACACACATGAGGCAAGAATCACTAGGATTTGACGTTGTCTTGGAGGGACACTCTCTTGACAAAGGTGTGATGGAAAAAATAAAGCACTACACAACCCCCATCACACTTTATAATAAAGTATGAGTATAAAATAAAGTATAATAGGATGTGTGAAATCCCCAAAAAACATACACACAAGTGGAAATTTATGTCAATGCATCTTTAAATGAGAAAGTGCATTCAAAAGATGCTCAAAATTCCCAAAAAGGAAAAAAATCTATATACATGTAAATCAGCCCAAAATAAGTCATCCCAGGCAAACAAAATGTTTGTAAATTCCCAACATCCAAGTAATCAACCAAAATGTGAAAAAAATTAATAAAATGTATCTACAGAAAAAGTGCATGGATAGCCTACAAGAGCTCTAAAATACTTTTCCAAATTTGGATAATGTATGCCCAAGTTATGCCAAAAAGAAAAAATAGCTCTCTTAAGACAAAAAAAAAGGGCTAGGGGGAAAGCTAGGAGGGTCATTTGTATGGATGAAATTAGCATCGCATCACACTAATGTCAGAAGAAAAAAATTAGGTGGTGATGGAATATTCCCTTCTTCACCAAAAAAATATGCATGCTCGAAAAAAATTATCGGTAATAGAGAAACAACTCATGTTGTAAAAAAATGGCAAATGTGCTAGAAAGGAAAAAATAGTCAAGAAAAATTATTATGATGAAAAAACTATTCGAAAAACTGGAAAGAGAGTCAAAAACATAGATTTTGTTGAAAATGGGAAAAAGTGTCGAAAAAATGTAATCTTGTTGAAAATGCAAAAATTTACACTGGGAATTAGAAACCCTAATCAATAGAGAAAATACAATTGTTGCAAAAAGAAATGATCATCATAAGGGGTTTGGGACCACCAATAAAACAACTTGAAAGGCCACAAAATGTAAACAATAAAGCTCAAAAAAAAATTGAGAGCCAACGCTAAAAAAATAAACTATCGATCAAGAAAAAATAATGTTTGGAGAGAAAATACAGCGGTTGATCACAACACAAAATGCCAGTGCAAAATTTAAACTTTTCATAGAGTTAAAAGGAATACCGATAAATAATAAAAAGTACTCTACCCAAACATTGAGACCAATGGCCAATAGAAAAATAGTAAGGCTTGAAAAAACTTCACTAAAAAACTTTTCAAAAAAATGGAGCCACCAAAATCCCAAGCTTTAAAGAATCACCTTAGAGAGCATAGCAAACTTCCTGAGAAAATGAAGATTGGTGAGGAAAAATAAACCCCATCAAGCATAATGGAAACCCTCATTGAGGTCAAGAAGCAATCACCCAAACTCGGCCATGAAATAGAGAAAAATAACTGCCAAATATCTCACCACTTCGTAAAAAATACAGAAACATAGGACATTTGAAACACTAGCTAGAAAGAGAAAAAAATCCCAAAAAATCCTAAATCGTTGGAAAAACCAAATGTAGCAGGGGGTGATTTTTTTCAAGGATCTACATTGGCCATATAGTGTACAAATATGTATATTGTACAAATTTGTAAAACTATGTGGATATCAACAACTCAAAATTTGTGCCTTGGAAGAAAACCCCTCAAAAACTTTAAGCTCTAATTTCAATGAAACGATAATCAATACCTAGGTTTTTTACCATTCTAGATGCAAAAATTAGGTTTATTTTGCTCCAAAGTGCACTGAAAATTCACCCCAAGACCAAATATCTCAAAAAATAGACAAGGAATTATAGATCTAGAGTTATGATACCATGTTGGATTTCATCCCAAACCCATAGCTCCCGAGGATCAGTTGCAATCAAGTACCTATCACAAAAAAAAAAAGAATAGATAGACTATAGAGGCCAAAGGTAAATTGATGCAAAAATATTAATCATATTGATTATACAAACATCATTGAATGAGTAATAACGATACAGTGAATCCTTATAAAGGAAAACAAAAAGCTAAAAAAATAACCCTAAGGAAACTCTAGGTGAGGATAAAACAAGATCATGACATCTGTCCTCATCATATGACTTGAGATACAAAAAGAAAATATCTTAAGTAAGCTTAAGCAATAGAGTACTAAATTACTCTAACATTAACCAAATCGATGAGTTTAGGAGCTTGTGAACCTACTGGCAACCTTCTCTTATGCCTACATTAGGGTTTTAAGAAAATTTTGAACCATGAATTTAGTCGGATATTTTTTAGGTTTGTGAGCTAGGAAAAGCTTTAACATCTTGAAAACACATGAATTTTAATAAAACCAACAAACTTAGAATTTTATGGGGTTTTCAATATTTTCAACATATGAGGGATACAAGAATGATGTCTAAAGAAAATTTTGGGTAAAATTCAAAAAATGGACAAAGGACTTATATTTTTCAATCCTTCAAATTGGGTCCCAACACTACTCAACCCTTTCTTTTGAGCATTGAGCTCATAAATTTTTTAACCTATGATATCTAATGTCGGAGCATCCCTAGTCTAACAATAATCATGTCTCAACCAAAATGTTATGTGTCCTTTTCTTTATTTTTCTTTGTTTTGTAGGTTTATTACTGTGTTTGGAGATAGTGTGAGCATGCTCATAACCTAAGCTAAACATGATAAAACTACAATAATTAACCAAGATCTAACTAGTTAAGTCAAGCTCCCAATGAAATTCTTGAAAATAATAAACTAAGAAGTCGTTAAACATGAAATAAACTATAAATACATAATAGAAACCTATTCTAATGCCTCAAACCTCATCCCATTGGGGGATTGGTGCTGCATTGATGTAGAATGTCATCCCTTTCCAAATCCCTTGGTTGAAACAATCTTTCAAATGGATGTCATTGATGAAGATTGATGAAAATAGATGAAAGATAAGCTAAAATGGATGTTAAATGATGAAATGCTCATGAAGAATGCTCTAAAATTCACTATAGTGTAGTTACTCTAAATTAATGTGGATCTTTTTCTCATAGAAATGAGGACTATTTATAGGAAAAATAGTTGAATCAATGGCCAAGATTGATTTGATCAATCAATGGATGAAAACAAATAAGAGGAGATGGCGTGGATCAAGAATCCAATCAATGGATGAGAATGCAAGTTGACAAGGATCTCACATTAATTTGAAGAAGTACACTTCCTAAAAACTAGGAAGTTGTTACAAGATATTTCCATTGGAGATGGAGGACATGGAATATTCCCTTGCAAGTGGGAGGATGAAGGTAATTAGTTAATTAAATAATTTAAGAAATTATTTAATTGTGCATGAGGGAGGAAATTAGGAATTTCATTAAACAATTAACTTATTTAATAAAAGGGGGTTTAATGACATTCAATTAAATAATTTAGATTATTTAATCAAATGAGAGGACTTAAAGAGTTTAATTAAATAATTTGCATTATCTAATTAAATAAGATGAAAAGTAGCATGAAACGGGATGAATTAACCTAATAAAATTGATTGTCTAGTTAATAGAGGAAAATGGTGCATTTAATTAAACAATTAAGATTATTTAATTAAATGGTCGAAAAGAGGTGAATTAGGTCAAAAATGGTGTTAATAATCAAATTTGGATGTGTAATATCAATCAGGATGATTTTAAGTGTCTACGGATTGATTTTTCCCTTTCTCCTATATACTTTTGAGGGTTCATAAATGATGTAATAGAAGTGTGAGGGGATTTTTAAATTTCATTTTTACCATGATTGTTCATTTTTTTTTTTTTGTCACCTATCTCTATAAGGAAAAATTGATTTATGTTTTAGAAATATATATATTTTTTACACTTATTGTCTGGTCGGTACCTATTCTATTATTGTATCTATCTTCCTTATTATTAGGAATTTTCATAATAAATGTAATTCCTTAGGAATTTAGGACTTCATTTAGAAGGTGTGGCTACTTATATTTTAAATTCAAAAGTTTTTGAAGGGATTTATTGGACCAGCCCAAAGTATCATGTCATGTTTGGAGCTTTGTCTTGTGGATTCACAATTGGTGAACCAAATTTTCTAAGAAGAAATTGCAGTGTGTTTGGCACCAACTTATTTGAATACAATATAAATTTATCACACCTACATTTATTTGAATTCTAACAGTTCATCAATTTTAGAATGTTGTCTCTATCCTTGGGAGATTGTGATGGGTTATATTTTGGGAACCAAGATACATATAAGTATGCATCCCTAGATTTTATTGTAATCATCTCTAATCTTGTATTTTTTTTTTTTTTAAAATTGTAGAGATCATTGTGATCATATATATTAAAAAATGCACCATCACTTGTACTTATTCCATTATTCTTCATGAATTAATGTTGTTACATGCTTCTCTATGTGATAAATACATTATTGCACCTTTTTTTTTGGAATAGTTTTCTTGGTTTGACAACACTTCATTGGGTTCTCAAACCTTGTCCTTAATGAAAAATATAAGTAATCCCTTATACTAATGTGTTGGGGAGTTAGTATGAGTAGAACCATGTAGTGACTACCAATTATCTCCAAGGTATTAGGTATGGTCCTTGTGACCATTGAGTGTCATGTGTTGTATAGGGATAAGTATATGGGGAATTATAGAGAGCATAAGTTGAGTACTTGATACATACTTACCCCTCACCCTATGTAATGCCCCACCATGAAACCCTAAAGGAAAACACACTATAACATTAAAAAATTGGATTTTTTTTTTTGAAGAGAAATATACACAAGAATTGCAATTGAAACAAAATCTTGAATTCTAACCTAAGTCCTCTAAGGTCTGTGACTATGCTACTATATTCCCATTACAAAACTAGCAATAAATGTAAATCATTACATTAAATAAATTCCATCAATAATATGGGTTTCATTAATCTATCACATTTAATTGAACAATCAATATGAAATAACCATTTCATGCCAGCAATATAACAACATCAAAGGTCCTTAAATTAACAATAACATCCATTACATTGTTCATTAAATAAGAGAGTTCAACATTTATTTACATCATTACATTGTTATATCTTGAACAACAATGTCTCCTCGTATACATGCGAGGAGAGTACATCGGAAGTATAATATATGTTACAATAGAAGTACATGAAATATAATCCACATAAACTAGAACAAGTGCAGAAGTCTTTATATCTAGGAGTAGTCACCATGAACATGAACAAAGTGAGGGAACCCAATGGAGTGCATAGCACGTTCCACCCGACCATGTGGAACCCTAAGGTCCACCCCCCATGCTAGGAGATGACAATAAGGACCCACTACAAAAAAAATTCAAGCAAACATAGGCTAACATGACTCCAACATACAAAATTAACAAACAAAACATAAAGAAACAACCACTTCTAGAGGTTCAAGAACAACAAGGGGAAAACAAACCAAGCATCCAAGGTTTCTATAGGGAGGAGTGTCATCACATAGTTTTCTATGGGTTACCCTGGTGTAACCTTCCTAGGCTATCGGACCCCCATCCTAGGTTACCCTGGACCACATCTACCGGTCATCGAACCCCCATACAAACTCATGCAAGATCAACATACCTTCCAATCAGACCAGATATTTGACCTTGTCATTCTAGGCCTTCCCACTCATCTCAAGCCTAAAAAATCACTTGAGCCATGAGTGAGGTGTTATCTTGATTAATGTGAACTACCCAAACCCCTAATTTATTTTAGGTTATCACTGATTAAAGAAAATCTCAATGAGTTATCCTAGTGCCACTCCCCCTACTAACACCTAGAAGACCCAAAAATATCCAACCGGGTAAAGCCATTTGCACAAATTCACAAAACCTCAAAAAAACATACACAAAAAGGTGAGGCATAAACCATCCCGCACACAAGTCCCAATCAAAGTGGATAATTTACCATGCAAGGCTAAGGACCCTCGTGTACTATTTAATAGATAAACAACCATATCAAAATGGATTATCAAGAATCCCAACAAGAAGAAATTTCTCCCTAACCTTTGGAAGACTTTCAGTACAATTTTACATAATAACATCAAACTTACAATTACAAAAACACCCCAGTGTCAAAATCCAACACATTATCCAATTGATCAAATTAAAATATGTTCATGCAAGGCATTAAACAACTCAATGATTAAGATAAGCTAGCATTCATAAAAAGAAACACTATCTCGCCTATTCGATCAAAACTTACAATTATTCAAAATGGTTAAATCAATGCTCTCTATCGAATTTTGTTTGCTTTATAATTTTATTTACTATCAAGATCATCTAATTTGAAATAAACTAACCCATGTTATATTCAATTACATAAATGTATATACATATATGCGTATGTATATATATATTTAAAAATGAATATTTTATAATACATAGCTTGTTGTTAACAACATCCATAAGAAATTTATATAAGAGATTACGCATTAAGATATACATATACATGCACTTATATATATATATGTATGTATACAGGCATATATAATCAAATGAACAAGTATCTATTACAGGCGTATTTAATACATTGAATAAACAACCATTACAGACATATATAATATCATGAATCAATAACAACTACAGGAATAATTAACACAATCGATGCCTACCCAATATACACATATCTTAAGTTTCAAACTTGAGTTTATCTTCTATATCAACGTTCCAAACTAATGTTTACTTAAGAACGCCTACAAAACTTTAGGCCATCGAATCAACAGAAAGGTCAAGGAGATTAGTATGTAGGGTGTATAGGCTAACTCGACTTAGCAGTGGTGTGGGTAACTTAAACAGTTTACATCTAAGATAAGAAAATGTGAATACCAGTGGTAAGCCTGAACAACGATTTACAAGAAACTAGTAGGTTACAAATGAACCTACGGGGCAAGCGAAACATGCAGTAAATCTTCATAGGGCGAATCTATTACACGAGACATTTTTCATCGCCACCAACAGTGATAAGGAAGAAAACAAGGTATCACTTCTCATAGTTGAATACCCACATTTAAAATTGAGGCCAATATCATTAAGAATCAACTTCATTGAATTATAAAGGGGAATGAGTGAACAAAGATTGTATAGCTCTGCAAGGAGATCAAAATTTCCTCACATCAATTCCACCGCTCCCATACTAGAGATAGAAGCACACAGAATAATTATAGCACTGATAAAGCATGATATACACATGCAAGGGAACATCGATATATACATATTTTGGTTTACCATATAGGTGTAATATCCAAAACTTTAACCATCTTTTATCATATTGATTCTCAATGTACAAACATACTTTGAAGATTTGGGTACACAATTATCTTACAATAAATCAAATAATGTGCCACATCTTTTAGAGAACACTTTCCCTAATACAGTTTCATTAAAATAATATGAACCCAAATATGTTATAATGGATACCCTTGGATTGTTACTATAAGGCTCTAAAAGCATCCATCCATCATTTTCAACAACTCATCAATGAGTTCGTCACTACTTTTGACATGAACAAAATAGTTAAAACAAGAACTTGAGATTCCTTGACTGTTAAACAGGAACCTAATGAATCAATTGCACACTTCATGAATTTATGGAGAAAATATATCTATTCATATACAATCTCATCAAACATGGATCATGAGGAAATTTTATTTATATAAAAAGGATCTCAAAATTTCCCTTAGGATAGACTTGTTGATGGTGAAGATGACACAAACAATGTTAAAACAAAATATTTCTACTCTATTTCTCCTGAAAAAGAAAGACAACATATAATAGCCTAACTCCCAAGGTCTTGGTAGTTGGTTCTCAATTGTCTGGTGTCACTCAATTAGTTCATGCAACTATAATATTCAAGGGGCATGTGCTGGTAACAAAAAGATTCAAGCAATGACTCATTTTACCGAACTGTTTTAGAATGGGGTTTCAAATAAAATTAAAAGATAGGACAAAGGGGTAAACTAGTAAGTATGAATCAAATTTATCTAATATCTGGACATATACCTTCAACAATGAATGTTTCCTAATAGATCATAAAACCAAAGCATGACACAATCTACAGCAGAAACTATACCATTGCATGCATCTAAGGTGCTTAATTCAATATCACTTTTCACTTATCACAACTATCTCCCAAATTTCAAAAACATTCATCCATTAATTGCTAAGGTCATAGATCAATAGACTTTAATAACTTTAACTCAATGATAATCTAATAAGATAATCCTTAAATATGATTCCTTCAAATGACTTTCATCATTCAAGAAACTCTTATGTTCAGCACAATCACTGCATACAGATAGATTATAACTTATCAACCTTATCAAACAAACAATTTAATTCTAAATACCATATTTCGAGAAAACGTGTAATTCTATTAACTGTAAAAGATCAAGTACAATGTATCTCTGTAAAAATCACTATAAAATTCTATCTCCTAGCATTAGGTAAGCCAATCCTATTCTCAATTAGCCGACCTTTACAATATGATACCCATCGGGTATTTATAGATTATACAAAAAGTTCAAACTTCACTTCTATTTTAGGCTATCCACCTTTTTAGGAACAACTTTCTTGGAAACTCAGATCGATTTGATCTTGAGTTCTTACATTAGACTTTCAGTTTAACTGGAGAATAGAAGATAGAAGAGAAAAGAATTCATGTGCCCCCAAGACTGTCAGTGTTGCATGCATGCAACATGCAAGAAAGAGAAAAATCATGCATGCAAGGATTCATGCATGCGAAGCTAGATCTGCCATGAACTCATCGTAGCTAGTGAAGACTTGTTGTAACGTATCTATTTCTAGCCCATCAATCCAGCTATCTTCAAATTTGATTTGATCCAATTCTGATGGAGCAAACTCCCTCATACCTTTTATCTTTATCATCTCTCTTCTAGTAGCTTTTATTTCTTCCTTAACATCCATTAACCGACCTATTATCAAATCTTCTCCATCATCCTCTTTCTGCATGAGTCCTTTGAATCTTTCTTCCCATTTCTCTTTTATTTGACTCAAAGGCATGCCCTCTTTTGTTAAATGCATTTAAATCTACAATAATGGCAATAATTGCTTCCAGCTCTTCCAACTACTTAGTCAAATTATTAACAGCTTCTTGAATCTCATCCTTATGTTTACACAAGAAGTTAGTTCTAAAACGGAGTATACAAGAAGTTTTCTCCACAAAATCCTTATTGTCCTTCTCAAGTATTGATTGTTCCAAAAGAGTAGCCAAAGGCAATACACTAACTCTTTCTAACTTCTGACTGTATTCTTTATACTCTTCTCCTTGTTTCTCTAATGCCTCAATGTATTGATACATTTCTTTTACTAACCCTTCTGTGTCCTTATAGGCTTCAAAACTTTCTACCAAAACTTCACCCACCTCCCGGTTTAACTTGTCTACCCATCGATCGACCATCCCCACTTTGCCTTTTACTTGCACCAAATCATCTACCTCCTTTTTGCTTAACAAAATAAGAGTCTCAATGGCTGCTACCTATTATGATCTTGGAGAGGAGACACTCTTCAAGAATGAATGTAGTTGATCCAATTGAGCTTTAAGCTCATCCTTCTTTTGCTTATCCTTGATCATTCTTCATTTGGTTGTTGAAGCCACCACATCAATCAAGTTCATTTGTTGATTCCTAGTGGGCCTTCCCAATTTTATAGTACTCAACTGATAATTTGTTAGCTGCATGTCCCCTACCTCCTTCTCTGTCATTGGCATGGCACATTCAACAACAATCTCTCCTTTATCTGTGAGTCGGGTAGAATGTAGAATCTTAGCCTTCTTTTTAGGCCTCTCTTGCTCAATTCCCTTCATCATATCCTCCCAATTGAGAGGTTGTGAAGGGGTTACTGCCCTCTTTTGCAAGTCCAATTTTAGCCATGTAGGAGCACTTGGAGCAGTAGTCATCATAGAAGAAGAGGGAGTAATAACCATAGAAGGCGGTTGCATATTTACCTGGGATTGAGAGTCAACCCTCACTTTCTCTTGTTGTTCTTGTAGTATATGCATTTGTACAAGCTTTTCAGCTTCTTCCCTATCCTTCTATTCTTTCCTTTTCTTATCTTCCTCTTCTTTCCTCAACCTCTCTTCCTCCAACTAATCTCTCTCTACTTTTTCCTTTTCCAACCTTTCCTTTTCTAATTCTTCCTTCTCTATTCTTTTTCTTTCTAGAGCTTCCCTTTCCAGTTTCTCTTTTTCTAAGGCCTCTAGTCTTTCCTTTTCTAATATTTCCACTTCCAAAGCCTTAATTTGTTCTACCTTTGCTTCTTCTTATTGCTGCTTCCTAACCAGCTCTGCAGTATCTTTCTCTTTTTGCAATCGTACTAATTCTTCTTCCTTTTGGCGAGCTTCTTCTACAAGTTTCAACCTAGCAATCAAGATGTCTTTCTCCCTTCGGTTTCTTGCTTTCTCCTCCTCAAGATCATGGATCTTTTGTATCAACTCTAACTTATCATTCTCTTCCTTCATCTTGAGCTCTTGTTCTTGTTGCCTTCTTTGTTTCTCCACTTCATCAACTGTTGCCTTTTCTTTAACTTGTTTGGCTTTCAATTGTTGTTGGTGCAGTATAGGATCAGCTTGTACCTTGGCTTCCATTTCCTTTTGTTTCTCCACTGCAGTCCTTGCATCAGAATCTCTTTTTGCATCCTCAAACAGCTTCCATTGCTCTTCTTGTGTTAAAATATTCTCAATATTCTCCTCTGAAGGCATGCTCTCTTGCATATCTTTCTCTGACAGAGTCTCATCTGAATCTGTCTCAACCTCCAGAATTTCCTCCTCCACTTATTTTCCCTTTCCAGCTTCAGCCATGCTATGAAGAGCTCCTTCTTGAATTTCTTTACTCTTCTTCCTTGTAAGTGGAACTTGTGCAGATGACTCACCTAATGTGGGTGTCGAAGTAGCAGATCCTACTAGAACATCCCCTTCTTGTGCTTCTTCTTCATCATCCACTACCTCAAGTTCTATCTCTTTGATGTCCGGAGGAAGGAACTCTAATGGCTCTTTGGGAGGTGTCTTCCTTTTGATTCTTTTGTATCCCTTACCCTTTTTAGGGGCTGGTTCTTGAGGAGCTTGAGTTTTTAACATTAACCACTACACACTCCTATCCAATATTGTCCTTCCAATCTTCTTAATATCAATTGTTTCTTCAGCATCCCAGTCAATTGGATCCAAGCTCTTGGTGCCAATGTTTAATGCTTCATAGGATGGATCCAATACAATTCCATCATGCACCAATGTGTCAGGAATGTTCTTTTTAACACCTATCTCTGACATGAGTGCAACAGGCAATCTTTCATAGTTCTTCTTTCTCAAATCATACTCATCATGCCAATCACTCCAAAAGTCTTCTAACAAATTGAAATTTCTGGTAAATACTGAAGGAAACAAAGCATGCATCTTACCCTTCAGATCAAAACACTTACGAGTTGTGTATAATCCCAATTTCAACTGTATTAATTCATTACAAACCACCTTTTCTCCTACCAAGTGTTGACAACCATACTCATCCAACTTCATGGGAAGCTTATGACACCTGGTTTTATGTTTGATCCCAAACTGAGCATTAACTCCAATAGCTTGATATACAAACTCCATTAGCACTATCCTATTGTTGCAGCATCTTGGAAGAAAATGTGGATGACCTTCAAAATCGGCCAACCTGAAGTATGTAAATTTGGGGTACTGGATGTACCAACATCCCCATTTAGCAATGAATGCCATGGCTTCTTGACTCAACCGGTATCTTGCATCTCCATTCAATTGGTTGATGATCAAATATAAAAATGCATCATTGACTCTTCTAAAACGAGTCTCAGCAACTTGAAGGGACAACTAATCATAGTGCTCCCATACCTTCTTCTCTCCATCCAAGGCTCCCATTATGCCCACTCTGTTCAAACCTGGGAAAATCCCCAATCTTGTTGTTGCATACACCACATAAGAAGTCATAAAGAAACACTTAGTGTTTCTGATGTTAGTCAGCTGATCATGGATAGCATTTGACACAATCATTGGCCAATCAAACTGATAGTCTCCCTATAAGATAATTTGGATGAAAGGAAACATTCATTCCTTGAAGTGGAACATATCCCTCTTCCCAAATACCCTGGACAGCATTAGTATTAAATCCGATATTTCCTTCTTGAAATCTACCCTCTTAGGTTGGTGTGCAAGCTTGGATAGAGATTTATTTTCTGTCTTTAGCCATTTTTTTGTTCAAATGAGACCTATTGGAGTCCTTATATTTACCATATTTCTCCAAGGCCTCTGCCTCACCCAAATGCACCAAGCTCTTAGGATCCAGGACATTAAATATATTTTGAAACATCTGAGGAGTAAGATCAATGATCGCCCTATTTTTTGAATCCATGCATAGTCTTGTAGTAGGATTGTAAGCACTAGTTGATGTTAAGATCAACTCTGGGCACTGGACTGATAAAGGGAACACAGTAATATGTGCCAAGCTGGAATCAATAATCCTTTGTGTCCTTCCTATTAGATTTTCTCATTCTGCAAAGTTTTCTCCATGTAACTCCTCAAATTTGTACTGGCCCAAGTTAGTATCAGTGATGTCTAACCAGTCTGATTCCACCTTGCTCACCTTCACCACTGGACTCCTGTGATTATACCTCAAGGTATAAGGCATTTGTTCTAGCTTTAACTTCTTTGGTTTTGGTGTTGCCTTTGATGTTCCTGGTGTTTCCTTTGATGTTCCTGTAGGCCGGTTCCTTTGAACAGCTTCCCCTGATGTTCCTGACATCTTTCAACTTTCCTGCAAGCAAAACCTCTAATTAGATCTTTAGATATCATTATAAAACATGCTTTAAAAACCATACCTTTCATATATGCACCGGAGGCAGAACCAGGCAGAAACACAACCTAAAACAATCTCTTACAACACTTTTAGACTCGAAGCCAAAACCGATATAGATATTTCACTAATAATAAACGGGCTCGGAATCAGAATCAAGAAGGTGATCAGAACCGGAATCAGAATGGAAAACAAATTTGGTTTTCTTCAAATTTTCATTTTTTCATATTCTATTTTTGTTCCGCTTCCACTTCCGACTTGTTCATCGTTATTTTGAAAGAATATTTTCTTATTATACACGGAGCCGGATATGGGATGGAAATGGAATCAATACCTTTTGCAAAATAGAATTCTCAAGTTCAAGATCGATTCCAATCCCGTCTCCGCCTAGGTTGACCATGATGTCATCAAAGGTTTTATCAATTTAACCTGTAACTACATGATTAAAACCAAGGTCATATTAAATGAAAAGAGGTTTTAAAACACTATACTCATATGACCATGGGGAACGATAGAATCCTAGGGTATCATATTTTAATCATTTTAAAAGTGATCACTGAAACACACGAAACCCTAATCTAACAAACACGATAAAACTAGGGCACAGATTTTAAACCTTGCCATTTTACCAAATTAAACGTGACAAAACCCTAAGTAAAAATGATGAATCAATTAACCCTAACTCACTGTAAATCCAAAATAACACGACGCGATCACGACCAAAGCGTGAAAGCGACCGTGCCCTAAAATAGAAAGAACTAAAAATAAAAGCAAAAGAAACAAAGAACATAACCAGACAAACAAAATAAAACAAGACCCTACTCAAACAAGCACGCCAAGAAACATGAAATCATTTGAAAATAACATGATTCAGAGCACGGGAAAATATATATACAAAACACGCAACAGTAAATAAAATGAACAACATTAAGAAAACCTACCTTGAATACACAAGAACCCAGCTAACCTTCTGAATTGATTCGCTCGCAACAATCTTCTCCTCCTTCAATCTTTTTGCTCAAATGAACTATGTCACTGCTCTTTCGTGCTCTTCAATCTCTTAATAATGATAATAATGAATCCTTTAATCCTTAAATGAAGGTAAAAATGAAGATTTCTACCTAACAAGCAATTGTCATTAATGCATTAACACGCAGTTAAGGCGGAGTCGGAATTGAAAGAGAACCAACACTTCACAACAGTGTGACTTCAGTCAAAAAGTCAACAATCCAAAAAGTGGCGGGGGCGGAACTAAAATGGAAACTGATTCAAAACTTTTTAAGAAATTTCCAAAATTCATTCCAATTCCGGTTTTGGGTCCGCCAACTAAACACAAAAAAAAAAAATAACACAAAAAGTAAAACAAAATACCAACATAATAAAACTAACAAAAAGACAAAGATTAAAACCAAAATCCAAAATAGCGGAGGCGGGAGCGGAATCGATTATGATTTTGCAACTTTCGATAAAAAACAACTTAACACCCACTCCGGGTCTCGGTCCGCTGAAGACAAAACAAAAGACATAAACGAAGGATTGTCGGGATGAAACCAAAACAAGTTTCAAAAGAACTTTCAGAACTCGATTTAGTTCCAGTTCCAATTCCGACAGAGAAACCAAAGAAAAAAACAAAGTATTGGCAAAACAAGACTCCAAACTTTGTTTCAAAAACAACTAAGTACAAAATAACAAAGGGGGACCCATTTTGACCAAGGCAAAATATGGGGTGGTTATGCAAGGCATAAAGACTATAAAATTTAATAGTGGAAGGAAATAATATGGTGCCAATAGAGAATTGGTAACTCAAAACAACAACAATACTACTAATATTAACCCATTGGTGCCTATAATTTTAAAGAAAAATTTAAATTAAATTATCAATAGATTTATAAATTCCCCACCATCTAAGATTTGATATAATACTTTTAACTACAATAGAAATTAGTATGGTGGTGGCTATAGCTATTCAATCTTGTGGAATCAAAATATCAACATCACTAACTATCCCCAAAACATAGTTTTAGTCAATAGAACAAGAAATAACAAAATGATTGTACATATAATAAATAATTTGACCTATATCAAATATCTCAAAGTTCTAACCTAATAAATACTATTTTTCCATAAGAAAGGGAGCATGACATGGAATCTTGTTGAGAGTATCATCAATTCATATCAATCCTCCTAGAGTAAAATATATATATTTCTAGATATGCTCCTCCTCCCTTGAGGAAACCCAAACCATAACAATTAGGGGCTTGTAGCCCCACAAAAAATTTTAAAAATACTTTTTCCAACACATCAACCTAGAAAGGGTTCAAACCAACAAAATTCCAACAACCCAATTGCAACAAGATCAATTTTTTCTACTCCAAAAAACAAATCGAACATCTCATGTCAATTGGTGATTAATGGAGAAATTAAAATTCTCAAACTAATTGAGCTCATCCAAAATAGGGATATCTAGGAAAACCAAGTAATTCAATGGAATATCATGGACATGTGATCTCAGTAGTATACCTTATGCTAAGTCCTGCTAGTTCATATAACATTATAGACGACCTTAAGAAGATATTTACAAAGATATATTTTATTGATCTTTTCACATTATACAGTCCCCATGGAGGTAATTAGCTTAAATTATCTAAATCACATCACTCCACCTCCAAAGGATAAAATCAATCAAGTCTACCTTGACCTAAGTTCCTCAAAATGTGAAATTACATGATCTAAGATTCTTCTTTGACCTCAATAAATTATCGATTGACTGAAATTGATATTTTAGGAAGAGGATATCATGCCTTGTATTTATAGGTATAGATTTATGAAACATGTAAACAAGCCCTCATCATGATGGGGTTGCAATGAAATTCATATAATATTCCCTTAGAGATAATGGAGTATAGTCATACAAGAATCGTCACTTGTAGAGACACTTTGCAAGGTTACAATAATCTTAAAGTAGTAAACATTAGGAAAATTAGACTACTTATTTCTCTTTGACAAAAATGGCTTTGCCAACATTTTATGTGATAGATAAAGATAATTAATAACCTATTTCCAAGAATAATTGGATCCATAAATTAATTAAATTCCTTCCATGCTATTTCAAGAGATTTATTTCCTCAACTTAGGGAAGATCTAGGTTTCCAAGGGTGACCTATAACCTTTCAACATGCTCAAATGAAATACTACCAAAAGGAAAATTAGGATACAAATTGACTATGAGCTTGGTGTAAATAAGGTTATAATGCCTAAGCCTACTCTCCAAAAATTCACTAAGGAAAAAGGACCAAACTCCCAACCAAATCTCAATCATCACTATGAATCTTACCACTAAGACAGTGGAATCCACCAATAAGGAAGCGAGAGCTTCAAAAATAGAAAAACATCTAAGAAGGTCTCAATCGTCTCAACCAATTCCAACACAAATATATTTGAATTGTTTGAAAATGGTGAACCTTTCATCTTCCCTTTCAAGGAGATGAATCAAAATATACTTAATAAAAATATCTTCCAATGTGGATATATTCACAAATGTAAAAGAACATGTATGATTCTACCCTAGTACACCTTTAAACAAATGAGATTCTCTAATCAACTCATACCAATTGAATGATTCATATGCAATAAGTACCATTAACATTGTCAACATCTCTAACATTGTCCAACAATTGGACCCTAGAATCTACATTGGTGTAGAAAAAGAGGCTCTAGGAAATGGGTTAGGAATCATGCTTTACCCAAGAACCAAACCCTTCTAAACCCATAACCTTATCTAGTAAAATAATGGGATGAAGATTCCCACCCATCCAAATTTTTGTATATCTCACATCCATGGATAGCTATAATATTGTTTAACTCCAAGGAGTTCATTAAAAAGTGAATCTTACACCCCTTGATTCCCGCAAGTTATTCCTACACTCCCCTCACACCTATAAGTGAATCCTATATACCTTTGATTCCTACAACTAATTCTTATGCTCCTCTAACACCCCTTGCAAATCAGTTTCTTATAATTCCTAAGGGAATGGATGATTGTAGATATTTTTACTTGCTTGATAATGAATCAATGAAAAACCTTAAGGTTCCTTCAAAGACCCTAATAAGGTATAGTCATGTAGACCAACCCTAACTCACCACCTCCATTAGATTCAATGACATCTATAAGATAAATTTGGTTCAAGTTGAGGTGATTAAAAAATTATGTAATGAATATGAGATTAGCATAGGGGAATTTTTGCGGAGGACCAAAATACACATCACCATCAAAACAACAAACATGATAGGCTTAGATCTTTCAAAGAAGTAAAATAACTATTCCACAGACTCACCATGAACCAAATAGAAAATTAAGTGTTAGCTTCATCCTTCTATAGGAACAAGAGGAACATCAAAACCATTACAAGTTGCAACAATTCTTAGAGTTCACTAAAGATCACATTAACATTCAATGGGGATCATGTATTATAGATTTATTTTACTGCTAAGAATTTTTATTTTGGCACACACTATGAAACCTAAGCCTCATCGTAGTCCTTAGGAATGGGAGCATAAAAAATAAAAAGCATAAGACAAAATAAAATCATAAGGACTAGGTCCACACCTAGTGAAAGATGTCAATAATGAATCTTGTCTTCTGTGCACCATGAAAGGTGAATATTTTGGTAAAATTATCAACTCTTTTCACCTTAATAAGTACTATGTAGGAAAATAAAAATTATATATAGTAGACACATGCATATGCATACATATATATAAACCAAAACATTCATTTCATTTTATTTTCTCCATCATATCACTTGTTAGTGGTATGCTCTTCTATAATTTTCATCTTAGTAGTGTTAAGAAAATGGTGTCTCAATCTTGCACTTACACAAGGTTACTATTTATAATAATTTTACATTTGAGCATGTATTGATGTAGAATTTTCCCTAAAGCTCTATATTGGCTAAATAAGCATGCTCGTAAAGTTTCATCGCAAGATCATGTCTAGATTTGATATTAAAGTTTTCATTTTTAAAGTTTTAAAGTTCATTTTGAAGGACTCGGAGGTATTTTTTGGGCCTAAAAGTGGTTGTAACTAATTTTAGTAGGTTATATCTTGATAGAGTGCTTCACAAGATTTTTGATGGTTCAAATGGTTTGTTAATCGGACACTCGAATCAAAAGTTATGGCCTTTAGAAGTTGGGTCTCCTAAAATGGGAGATGTAAAAATGTGTTAGACACATGAATGAGTTGTAAAGGGGGATTACATGTGGTTTTGTATATTTAGACACATTATAGGCATCTGTTAGTAGAGATGAGGATGGGCACCACTTTCTAGGTGGTTTTATCTCATGGTTTTGTAATATTGTTTGACGATTTCATGTATTGTATCTCCTATATATTAGGTGCATGAGATGGAGGCTGTGTATAAGATTCTTATAGTTTTTGAGTTTTCTTTGAATATCCGATTGGTAATACTCATGTGATATATTTTTCTCTACAAGTATATTATAATCTTGTTATTTCTTAATAATGTATTGGGCGGATTTTGGAGTGTGGATTTTTTCTCCTAAAAGGGTTTTCTCCATGTAAATTATAGTCTTGTGGTATGAATATTATTTATGTTTATTTATATTTAATTTTCTATAACTATTCAAACCTAAAAAAAATTCATAACCCTCCTCTCAATATTAGTGTAGGAAGTTGTTCTGCTACCTTATCTTCTTTACAAGTAGGAGTCTCAAATTGTTAGTATAGGTTACCTTTACTAAGTCACAAATTTCAAAAAATAATATTTTTCATTTACCCCTTAAATTCCAAAACTATTCAAAATGAGAATACTCAAAGCTTTAAACTAATTCTATCCTAAATTGTCATAAATTTTAGCTCAAAATATGTCAAGTCTTTCAATTCCACGTTACTCAATAGAAGATAATAAGCAGTTCTCCCCAATTCTCTTCAACAAGTGGGAAGTATTAGAATCCACTTATACATATTTGGTTGAATCTAGTCCATTACATTTCTTACCTAACCTTCAATGAAATCCCTCACTTCTTACTAGTAGCATGGGGTTAGGTCAAAGGGGTCCAAAACTCATATTTAACAAAGAAAAAAGTAAATAGAAAAAATAGGAAGATTTTTTTTGAAATAATGGAAAAAAATAAAATATTTGCACAATGTCTATACTTTTGGGTGGATACTCCAATCAAATCTACGAGAGTGGAATTCATGAGAAAAGGATTCAATAATAAAAGCACACATATGTATAAACTAGGTGAAACAACCAAGAGTCTATTATATCTTTGAAAGGTTGTCCTTGTTAAGAATGATTTCCTTTACCCTAGGCTTGACCTATTGGCCTTATTTTAATATGTCTAGAGGGTACTTATAAAACTTATGTCTTTCCATTGTCTAGAGCTGGTTCAAATGGTAAGTCTATATCACAATGAATTATTATCCTTTTGTAAAAAATTTAACATTTTTTCCCATCACCTTTCACATTCTCACTTAGTTTCCTAATTCTCATATCTCGTAGACTCGGGGAGTTGTCCTATACTATTCAACCTATAATCCTCTAATTTAAAAATCTTATGAAGATCAAATAATATTGTTATAATCATATACTTAACATGCACTAAACATGATCATATCATAATAGAGTCATGTGTGACAATAAATTATCATGTGATTCATCAAGTGAATCCATTTTCATTTACAATATCCATATATACATTGCATCATGAAAATAGAAAACCATAACTTAAAATATGTACATACATGAGAATCCATCAATAAATAGGAATCCAACTCTAAGCTAATTATGTACACAATATGAACTATTAATCTGGTGAACATTTTGATTTCCTAGAACTATTGGGGCTCACATCCCTCTCTGGATCCTTCCCCTCTAAACTTTGGTCACCCAGGGATAGGGCCCTGCATGGGCCACCATCAACCATGCATCCTACAGTTTTCATAAGAAATAAGAAATACATCATGTAAATAAAGGTATCAATATCTAAATATATAAGCTCCAACATGGGAGACACATTTTTGGCATATGGCTTGTAAGTGTTGTCATTGATGGAAACCTAAGTCATGCATCTGATCTCTAGTACAATTTTGGTTTACACCGGCAGAACAAGGTGAAGAACAAGGCATCCGGTTATAAGCATAAAAGTTGATCTAAATACTTCACCGGACTATTATTTTGGGTTTTGGATCTCTTAGGGAGTTTTTTTGATATTTTTTTATGCTTATTTCTGAAGTATACTGATACGCATTCACTGGTACGCAACCTAGGAGATCCGGTGCACTTATATGTTGGTTATCTGTGCTTAAAGGTCGACTCGTCAAATATAGTAATCATGGATGTATAAGGAGTAATTAATTAAAAAAAATTGTGCTCTATTATTTTTTTTTAGGTCATCTCTTTGTCTTAACCGACTTTGGAGGATGTGCATAAAGAATTAGTGGTGGATCTGGCCGACTATTGAAAGGAACTTAATGTTTTATGAAGTTGACATAAGAATGATCAAATCCTTGATAGTGGATATATATATGAGATCGGTTCTATCATTTTGAGTGTGTCAAATGTGTGAAAAGGTAGTGAATATATGAAATGTGAATATGATGTGAAATTCAGCAAAGTAGTAGTGTGAGTTTGTCTATGTATGATGTGAAGAGCAAAAAAGAGCAAAGCAGGGCAAAGCGAAGTGTAGAATCAGAAAGCCGATCCAGAATCAAATCTGAGCTTCACCTGAACTGTAACTTGGCATGAATAGATGCTAATGTCTTAGTTCACCCTTCAAATGGTTTTAATCTAAATTTTTTAAGGTAGTGAGCCTTCCCTTTGAGCAGTCAGCTCTAGGTAGTGTGCCTGAATGCAAATGCATTCCCTTTTATAAAACTTTATTTGAGTACTCAAATTGTAGATTAACCTCCATCGTGATTTTTCCCCTAACATGGTTTCCACGCAAAAATCTATGTGTTATGGTGTTATGAATGTTTCCTTTGAATGCTTGCATCTTTCTTTTAATGTAATGACAAAATGATTTAAGTATCAGAGTAATAAAAGTTAAGATTTGTTGAACTCTGATTCACACCCCCTCTTAGTGTTCCCTCGAGTCCAACAATTGGTATCAGAGCTTCTGGTTCCTCGAAAGAAGTTTAGTAGCTTGAGGTGGATCTTGGAATGTAATGGACTCTAGTAGTCTTCAGCAGTAGCTTTTTGTGGCACTTGATGACCTTGATCAGTCTAAAGAAGAAATACAGGAATTGAAAGAAAATCTTAGGGATGCTAAGAAATTAATTCAGTCATTGAAGGATTAGATTGTTAAATCCAAGGAGAAAAGGAAGGATCTATGTGACCAGATATAGCAACAACAGAGTGAAAACATGGATGATGCTCACCTAAATCAGACCTTGAAGGAAATGATAGAAGAATGTGAAAAGGTTTCCAAAAAAAAATCTACTCTAAAACATGAGATGGAATCTATGATGATGAAGCTAACTAAAGAGATTGAAGAAAGGAAGGAGAATGTAGAGAATCATGCTCAGTCCTTAAAGGAGAAATTTGAAGAATGCAGAAGAATAAATGAAGAATTCACTCAGATGGAAAGTGAACTGCTAAAATCTAGAAACAATGAAGAAGAACTTGGTAAGAAGATTGTTATTCTCGGGAATGAACTCACTACTGCAAATGAGTACAAATAAATTTGAAGATCAGTTCAGTAAAACTTGATGAGCTGACTCAAGGATAGAAGAGTGGAAATGATAAGAGAGGTCTTGGATATGAAAAAGAAGAAAGTTCCAGACCTGAACAAAAGAATTCCAGACAAGGAAACCTGATAAACAAAGGTGGAAGGTACCCAATAAGACAACCTAATGCTCAAAAATTTAATGGATATTGTTTTGCTTGCAATAAATTTGGCCACATGGCTACTCAGTGTAGAAGTAATATGAAATCAAGAGATTCATCATTTTTTGGTTAGTGTTTCAAATGCAAAAATTCTGGTCATAAATCAAATGAATGCAAAAATATGTCAAACTACTCTGTCAATAGAAAGAATGTTGAATGTTATATACATGTGGGAAATTTGGACATATTGATAATCAATGCAGATCAAGAGGAAATTGATGGAATGATTGGTTTGGATAAGGAAATACTTTGTGTTACAATTGCAATAGATATGGTCACATTGTAAGGTTTTGCAGAACTAAAACTGTGGATAGAATAGGTCTGGTATACAGAGGCAAAAATATACAAGGAAATGACAAAGGAAAAGGAAAAGTAACTACAGATGAGATAAGAGATGAGATGAAGAAGACATGGTTAAGGAATAATTATTCTAATACTGGAAATGGTTATACACCGGAACCTACTTCCGGTAATTCTTTCGGTAATTGATTTCAAGCCACTAGCCTAGGTGAAGTTTTTCAAGAAAATATTTCCTCCCCTGTCTGTGGATGGCACTGAAACATGAAGAATGGTCAAAAAGGTGTATTAATGATATGCAAAGGTTTTGGAGAACTTTCACAAGGAAATTCAGAGAATTCATAGGTCCACAAGAGAATTCTTCTCTTGTTGTTTGAGAAAACAGAGCACCCAAAAAACTTAGGGAAATAGCATTTATTGCATGTGTGCAAACTATAAAAGTCAAGTTGGAATTTTCATTTGTCACTTTGCATCAAAGAAGAAAAGAAGGAGAGCACTCGCTAGAATAATTTTGAAGCAGAGAAGTTGATTTGTCGTTGAAACTCAAAATCTATCAGGTATTTTAATTGTCTTCAAAATCTTCATATAATTTGGTGTGTGGTTGTTAAACCTAAGTGCGAAAGAAAAATGGAACAAATCAAGAAGTCAATCATTTTGGACAAATAGAACAGTGCAAAGATTAATTCCATGAGGAATTATTTATTATCCAGTGAATTGAAGCAATTGAGTGAATCCAAACATGGAAATTTGGATATTTGGAATGAGTTTTTGTACTTTGAGGATGCGGAATTTGTCAAATTCATCTTGAGCAGATTACATGATGATATTTTAACTTTGGGAAAACCCTACATCATTTCAAAGGAGGTAATTGAGAATTTGATTGGATTATGCAAATTCAGAGATATACCTAAGAAGAAATCCATCTGAAACAAGTAAGTTGAAACCCTAACCAGAATAATCAAAGATTAGAGGGCGCTGATTATTGTGATAATCAAGAATCTTGTTACAAAATACATTGCACATGGAATTTCATATAAAGTCTTTTTCACAAACCGAGAAGGAGCGACCTTGGTTGGCGCAGTCTATATTTCTCACAAGATGATAATCGAAGGTTAAGACTTTCACCTATGTGGGTTGATAAAGGATCAGATAATGGAGAATGTGCAACTGACAAAAGAAATGGTCTATCCTTTCAGGTTCAGTACCTTGATCATATTCTTAGTAATGTATTTTTTGAATTTTTTTCCAAAGATTGACAATGTGGTATGGAAAGAAAACAAACTGGTATGCAAGAAAATTTACTCATATTTTAGGAGCTTGGATGATTGGGATCCATAATTTGAAAATTTCTTTAAGAATGTGCTTGGAAAGTGTGGTTCGGTCAATATTTCCCTCCTGGTAAGAACAACTGAAGTTGGTTCCTCTTCTGGTGGCTTGGATAAAATGCAGAAAAGAGAAAAAGAAGTTGTTGAATACAGCCCTCTGGAATGCAAAGTTCCTAGAATTGAGGTAAAAGGTAAAGAAAAGGAGATTGTGGATATTCCAAATGAAGAGTCTGATGAATAAAATGAGAAAAAAGAATCAGAACCAGAAAAAGCCAGTGAAGAAGAAGATGATCTATCAAAGGAAATGTTACAGTAGCTTAATTAGGAAGAACGTGGAATGTAGAAGATCGCTAGGTTATGGTCTATTAGACCATCATATGATCAAGATATGATCTTGAGTGTATTAAATGCTCATGTTGAGCATTGCAAGATCAAATTGGAAAGTTTGCAGAACATTCTACCTGAGGAAATGATTGAATGCAGTAAAGAAACAATGAGCTCTGGGGATAAAGACAAAGAAGAAGGTGAAGTCATTTCTCATTTGAAGGAGCAGTTCAGAATATCACTTATCAAGCTAAAGAATAAAATGAATGAGTTGATGTAGTGCATAAATTTAGCTAACAACATCTAAAGCTACTGCATCTGTTGGCCCATGTAGTTTGTAATTGCAAAGAGAAATTGGAACAGATTGAAATAGAGTTGAATGGTATTGGTAAAAGCTTTGACATGTTGCAGGATCAGGATGGCACCATCAAAAAAATAATTTGGGAGCTACAGTCTGAACACGCAAAAATACAACTCACCAAGAACACACTTGTTGATACTTTTTGGAAGGTGAAGGATCAAACCGAATGCAGATTGGAGCAGATGGTGGAGATTCTAAGGAAAGGTGAGAAACTAGAAGAAGCAATTACAATTCCAGAATTTTTCACTGAAATTGTCAATAAAACATCCAAGAATAACAGTTTGATCATTGTCATTGGGATATCAATATGCTTGGAATAAATTCCTTCCAGAAATGAAGAAAAATGATAAGATAATTTTCTAAAGCAGCAGTCAATTGTTTTCAAATTTTTGAAGTTTTGGTCTAAGGGGGAGAATTGTCGACATATATAATCGGGATTTTTGAAGTTTTTGAACACATGTTTTGTCTTTTTGGCATATATTTTCTATGCTTTGTCATTGATGTCAAAGGGGGAGAGAATGCAGTGAAAAATGCTTTATTAATCTTAGGAGGAGAACGTGTAGCAAAGCTTGGCATCATACTTATAATGATTCTGACACTTAGTCATTTTTCACTAAGTGTTGCAATCAATTCCAAAGGGGGAGATTGTTGGCATGTGGATTGTAAGTGTTTTCATTGATGGCAACCTAATTCATGCATCCGATCTATAGTACAGTTTTGGTTTACATCGACGGAACAAAGTGAAGAAAAAGGCATCTGGTTATAAGCATAAAAGTTGATATGAATACTTCACCGGACTATTATTTTGGGTTGTGAATCTTTGAGGGAGGTTTTTTGATGTTTTTGGATGCTTATTTATGAAGTATATTGATACGCATTCACTAGTACGTGATCTAGGAGATTCGGTGCACTTATTTGTTGGTTATTTGTGCTTAAAGACCAACCCATCAAATATAGTAATCGTGGATGTATAAAGAGTAATTAATTAATTTTTTTCATGCTATATTATGTTTTTTTTAGGTCCTCTCTTTGTCTTAACCGACTTTGGAGGATGCACATAAAGAATTAGTAGTGGATCTGGCCGACTATTGAAAAGAACTTAATATTTTATGAAGTTGACATAGAATGATCAAATCCTTGATAGCGGATATAGATGAGATCGGTTCTATCATTTTGAGTGTGTCAGATGTGCGAAAACGTAGAGAATATATGAAACAAAAATATGGTGTGAAATTTAGTAGAGTAGTAGTGCAAATTTTTCTATGTATGATGCGAAGAGCATAAAAGAGCAGAGCGAAGTGCAAAATCAGAAAGTAGATCCAAAATCAAATCTATGAGCTTCACTAGAACTGTAACTTGGCATGAATAGATGCTACTATCTTAGTTCACCCTTCAGATGGTTTTAATCTGAATTTTGTAAGGTAGTGAGCCTTCCCTTTGAGCATTGAGCTCTAGGCAGTGTGTCTGAATGCAAGTGCATTCCCTTTTGTAAAACTTTATTTGATTACTCAAATTCTGGATTAACCTCCACCATGGTTTTTCCCCTAATAGGGTTTCCATGCAAAAATCTTTGTGTTATGGTGTTATGAATGTTCCTTTGAATTCTTGTATCTTTCTTTTAATGTAATGACAGAATGATTTAAGTATCAGAGTAATAAAAGTTAAGATTTGTTGAACACTAATTAACCCCCCCTCTTAGTGTTCCCTCGAGTCCAACACACATAATCTAAATAAGTACACATGTATAAATATCCCCATGAAAGGGGAAAACCCAAAAACATTTGCAAGTGCCAAACATGCCAATGTGTCAAAACAGACTCTAAATTAGCTCTACGCTCATAATCCTCCAAGGCTCCCCTTCCTCCATCTAAGGATGAACCATAATCATAATCAAAATCCCCTCATTGAAATATTTCAATTAATTTTATCCTCACCTAATTCCATCACTTTTGACCCAAACCCATTTTTTCCCTCTCTAAAAACACAAACAAAGTCAAGAATGAACTAATTTTGTATATATGGGATTATTTTTTACCTCTGTTGTAGGTCATTTCATGTTAATCAAAGCACCATTGGTATACTTCACACCCCACCATCATGGTACATGCTCTCATCTATGTTGTTCATATAATTTGAGATAACACTCGGCTTATGTGCACTTTGTTTTATTCTTGTTTTCTACCTTACAAATTATAGACAAGAAATGGGAGTGCACAAAAAATGTAGTATCTTTCTAAGCATGTGTCAATAGTGAGTACTCTTATCGATCTTAGTGTTAGTTATACTTTAATATTTTCATATATTTGCATGATTTTCAAATTTTATTTTATAGGTCCACATGCAAGACAATAAAAAAAGATAAGTACAAAAAATTTGGATCCCTCATGCCTATTTCAAGAAATGGCAACTACCTACAATGTAGAATATTGTAATCAAGGGAGAAAATATGTAAGTGATCAATATTAAACAAGAATATATGATAGTCTAATAGTGATCTAATGATTCATTTCAAGACCCACATGGCTTGAGTACTTTCTCTTAGCCTTAATTTGATGGAAGTGTATACTTAACTCCTAAGTTATGAGCCATAAGAATGCCTTGTTTCCTTGCTTTATTTATATACTTTTATCTTATTTTCTGCTAAAATTTGAAAGACATTACCAGACCTTTTATATACTTTATATATTTCAAAGCATTTGAAGTTGATATGTGCTATATTAAATAAGTGTGTGTATGAACTATGAATGTTATGAATTTAGTAGGAGTTCATGTTTAATTATAGTTGTTATCAATGAATATGCCTTGAAGGAATAAGGACTAACCCTTGCAGCAAGGAACATGTCAACCTACAACAAAAGGATTCTCAAAGGATGGTAGTTTGATGAAAAAAGGAGCTAATATGTTATAGCATGATCACATTCTCATAATGGGATGAAGAAGATGATATCATTTAAGGACAAGGTTATGAAGGACCAAGTGTCACTCCTATCTTTTAATAAGACATGAAGGAAGATGGAATCTATTCCAAATAGGGAATAAGAGTTATAACAGGAGCTTCTCTTTCTAGGCATGTTTTCATTTTTAACAGTTGATCTTGATTAAATCACAATCCTTATTCAACTTCTATACTTTTATTTTGTTCATTATGATTATTTGTTAAAAAGACTAATCATCTTCTTATCTATATGGGAGAGTATACACTTATTTTTATTTTCTTTACAATTTATAAATAAATGGACTCTCATGAGCCCTATATAGATGGGTACCTTGTCGAGAAGTACACGTAGATAGATATAGAGATTTGCGTGTATTGAAAATAGAAGATTTTCTACTATATTTTGTTCAACAGCTTTGTGTATGATTTAAATGAAATAAAGAAGAGATTTCGATAGAATTTTTTTTGAGTGAGTAATTGAAGAAGATTTTGTGGATACAACTCAAGCAAGGGTCACTTGAGGTATTGTAGAGCCACATTAGTCTAGTTAATAAATTAGATAATGCATTGCAATTTTAATTTAGTTTCAGTTTATGCAATTATGAGTGATGCATTGTAATTTTTGAATTGGAATATTTAGTTGATATCTTGTTTAGTACTCCAGAGGTTAAGATTAGATTAGAATATGTCATGGTGTAATAGTCATTGAGTTACAGCCATAAGCATTGAGTACCCATAGCAATCAAGTATTTATTTGTAACCATTTAATCTACTTTGAAATAGAGGTCAAATTTGGTTAAAATATTTTCATGTATTTACCTGTGTTTCATTTTCCTATACTCAGTTGATGTAGGATGTTTAGAATTTTTGAATGCATACATATTGTCAACATCATCTAAAGTCTATGACTCTCTAGTCAATAATTTAATGGAATCCCTCTCTTGAACAATAAATTGCTTAGTTAGGGATCTTCAAGTTTATTAAGTTGTGTGCATTATCAATTCCACCAATTGATTAGATGATAGAGGAAGCTTTGTACTAGGATGCCTCCTTGTTTTTTTCTTAGCCTATGTGACTCTTCTTCTAGCACACATACCCTTATCCTAGCATAAAATTATCTTTAACCTTTCAATCAATGAGGTCACCTAATATTTGTCAAGGTTGCTTGGGTTACTTGCCTAGAAATTACAAGTGACCTACCATGGTAAAATAAGAAACCTAATTAGTAAATTGGGTGAGCTTGGTGATATGGATTAATGCATTGGGACTCCCAATTCTAGTCATTTCTCTACTATTTTATCTTTTAATTAAAAGTATAGTTGAGTCTTGATTGTACCTACCACCTATTGCTCATGAGTTTTCCCTCCCCAATCATGTTTCTAATTACTAGTTCGCTAATCTAAATATAGTTACAAATTTAGGTAACGATACCTTGTTGAAGGAGAACCTATGGTATTGTAAATACTAGACAGTATGGAAAAACTCATAAATAAAGAGTTGTGAGCCTCCAAAGTCATTTTATTCAAAACATAATGAAATAAATACAACATGAAGCATATCAACAGTCACCAAAACCTTTGGAATTTGAAAAGAATAGTTGGCTATAAGAAAATAACTAATAAAACCAAAATTTTAAAAACCCATGTTAATTTATGTACCCCAACTTGACAGGGTCATAAATTTCATCATGTCCGTTGGATTGAGGACTTCTCTACATCATTGGAAAGGTCTCGAAGAGACCTAATTTCATACACTTAAATCTAATGCATTGAGCTATTCAATTTAAGGAATAGATGATAGTTTTGACCCCAAATTTGTCACAACCCTCTTTCTTAGAACATTTGCAAAACTCTTTTAATTAATTTCATGCAGCAAGGTTTGAAATAATTATTTATTAAAGGTAAAAAATAAATATATTAAAAATTAATAAGTAAATAAATTAAATTAATTAATTAATTCTATAGTGGATTAAAGTATTAAAGAAATTTCATTATAAAATGAAAGATTAAATATTTATCACATAAATTTATATTATTTAAAGTTGTTAAATTTAAAAGGGCATAATAAATATTTAAAATTCTTTTAGTTAATGATGCAAATATTATTTGAATGAAAACATTATATTAATTTTTATTTTTAATCATATGGTTATGGAGGAAATGAAAGTGATGACACTTGGCATGAGTGAAAGAGAATCTCATCATTTATAGTGGTGTAAGAAGCATGTAAGGGAGTGTAATAGTGAGGGATAAAAATTGGGGCAGGGCTAGAAATTGCTCCACTAGCTTAGGATTTTTTTCTATCACTTGTCATACATTTGGAAATTTAGATTCTTCATGGGACGACCAGCCTCCCTAAATTTTGGAGCTTAAACTTTTAAGCTAAACTGCACTACTAAATTCATGGGACCACCACCTTCAAAATATTCCTAAAAAATCTCAATAGAACCCACTCAATTTTTTTAGGAAGCCCCTTCCATGGGACCTTACCCTAAGGCCGGTAACTCGAGCCAATAAATATGAGCATCGAAGACCACCAGCTTCAAAATATTCCTAAAAAATCTCAGCAGCATTCACTAGGAAGCCCCACTCCATGGGACCTTACCCTAAGTGGTGTAAGAAGGCATCTTGGACTATAGATAAGAAGTGGGTAGCCTTTTTTGACAAAATGAGTTAACATTTTATGTTTTAATAGATCATTTCTATCCCTTTATGAAGTTGGACAACCTACTTATTTTAAAGAATTCATTTCAATTTATGATGCAACTTAATATTTAATTTAGAGAAAACAAAATTGGAGGAAGGCTATAACACATGTCATATTAGCATATGGGAGTTACATTGCATGGGAGTTATATTTGCATGGAGTTACATGTTGGAGGTTACATAATTATGACTCATACAATGACATGATTTAGTGGAGGATATTTGAGGGAGAATATACTAATTTCATAAGAATAAAATGAAAAAATTATGTTATTCATGGAAAATTCTATGATAAAGGTGGAAGTTACAAATTATATTTTATGATGAAAATATTGATAAATATAGCATGTTCTATGACATGGGAGTTATAATTTTTATTTTTGACATAATCTCTCATAACAATTTATTGAAAATTAGTTGGAAAATCTCTCTAATTTAAAAATTACTCTTAACAATGATGACAATATTTTCACAACCGCAAAATCTATAAATTGGAAGGATGTTTTATGCATTAGGTAGGTTTTTTTTTTAAATAAAAGGGTTGAAGATTTTCAAAAGGGAAGAAATGCATTTGAGCAAAGAGTTGGAAAAGAAATCAAGGGGATTTGAAATATTTCAAAAAGAAAGAAAGCAACAACTCCCATAAGTGGATCTTCCTTTAAATTCAAGAAAATTAATTAAGTTTTCTTTTGACTAAATTTATAAGATTTTAATTAAATTTACTTATTATTTAGAAGAATGAAAAAAGTAAATTAGTATCTACAATATTTTTTCAAATTTAGTTTCAAATAAAACTGTAAAATCTAAAGTTTAAATTCTATTTTATTTTTTAATTTAAAATAAATAAATAAATTAGTAAGAAAAAAAATATTAAAATAATTTAGATCAACTTGTTTTATTAAAATATATATATTCTGATTATAATATTTTTTTTAGACTATAGGAATTGGAATCGCGTAGCCACCTCTATACCTGGATGCTTTAGCCAATGGAACTAGACTCATCGCCCCTAATTATAATACTTTTAATATACAATAAAAGTTTTATTTTTATTGTTATTTTTATTAATGATTTGATATTATATATTAAATGAAACATATGTATATATTTTATATTAAAAATATATATTTGCTAAAAATATATTAAATTATATGTGTATTTAATAAAATTTTAAAATTTTATTCATATATTAAATTACAAATATATATAAATTTAATAAAAACTTAAAAATATATTTAAAATTTTATTTAAAAATATGTAAAATTAAATATATTATTTTATTTTATTTTTATTTTAATAAATAATTTAACAATTTTAATTTAGTAATTAAGGGGGGAGCGGGGGAGGGGCTGCATAAAGGACGTGACCTGTCATGGAGGGTCCTCGGCCCTTTAAGGGGTTACAGACCCCATTAAAGATGGGTCGTGGCACCCTATTTTAAAAAATATATAGGGGAGAGGACCTAGCAGTTGAGCACCCTAACTTCGTGCTTGTAATTATCCTACGTGGAAATTTCAAATCACTCCCAATTTTTTACAGCAGCTTACTTGGCAAGTCCCTGCTTATAATTAAGGTTTCAGGGCCACATCATTAAATATGATGCCACATCATCATGCTTTTTGTCAAGGTGTCCAAAAAGGCCCAAAAAAAAGTGAGACCAATACTTGTGCATTCGCAGTATGTTTTATTGAGCGTTGATGTAGAATCACATGATTAGTTGCTTTTTAGATCAAAGGAATACATTTTGTTTAATTTTGGCTATAACAACTTTAAAGTCACAACTATTGATCTAATATTGATAAAAAAAATATTAGACATTGTATAAACAACTACTATCACAACTATTAAAACATGCTAGATATTAGATCTTTTCTATTATAAATTTAATTTTTTTACAAACAATTTAAAATATAATTATTATTTTTATATATTAATATAATTTAGATTTTAATTTATAAAATATAAATATTATTATAATTTATTAATCGATATTATATAAATGTAAAATTTATTAATTCATTTTTAAGAAAATAATATTTTTTAAAATTAATAATAAGTAAATATTTCTTTTCAAGAATATAAATTATTTGAGAAATTTAAAATTTAAAAATAATATATATATAATATAAAAGTGTGAATTTTAATTTATATAAAAGAATAGTATATATTGGAAAGGGAATAGTATTTAGTTTATCAAATCAAATAATTGAATCTATATTTTTTTGAGAGATAATAAATTAAGTATTTTACTAGAAGGCAATAAATTAAATTAGAAGTTTTTCCTCTTACTTCAAAAGCTTTAAAATAGTAAATAAAATATTCTTTTACAAACTTTAATTACACTTTTAAACTTTCTAGCAAATTGCTTGATTTAGTAGATTAAAATTTAAGTCTTTTACTCGGTTCTTACATGCAAGTGATTACATTATTTATAAAAGATAATTAATATTATTTGAATTGATTTTAGCATTTACTTAGTACATTTACATATTGTAAAGACAGTGTAAAATTTATAAAAACTAATTAGATTTCGAGTATTTAGAATTAGATAAGTTAATGAGTTAAAATGATTGATTTCAAATAATTAATTTTAATAATAGTTAAAATTGTAAAAAAATAATTAATATTGATCATTCAAGTAAAAGAAATGCAAATAGTGTTTGTTAAAATTATTTCAAAGTATTTAGAAAATACAATTGTGTTATTGGTGTATGAGTAAAAATCAATGGTCAGGCTTTGTTTCTAATTCATGGGACATGCGTGGGAAGGTATAAAAATACTCAGTTACAAATTTTGAGGGTGGATGGGCATGAAAAATATTAGCAAAATTTTATAGATTAATGGTTGGAAAAATGTAGGAAGTGTCGGAGTACATGCAGCAAAGGTTGTGTTATTTTCTTATTGTTTCATAATTTTTGTGTGTTCTATTTATACTTATATATCTGCATTTAATTGATAAAAACTTATCTTGCAATCTCTAACAAGTGGTATCAAAGTGGGTTGTGTTCAGTTATCCTCTACAGGAAGGTCTCATGGTTGAGTGGGAGTCTCACAGTTGAGTGGGAGTCTCACAGTTGAGTGGGAGTAATGGAAGATGAGGGTAAATTGAAGGTAGACAAATTTAATGGGCAGAACTATCATTTATGGAAGATAAAAATGGAGGACTATCTCTATCAAAGGGATTTATGGCAGCCATTGGAAGGGAAAGCCAAGAAACCATCAGCAATTTCTAATGAGGATAGGAATATTCTGGATAGAAAGGCACTTGGCAGTATTCATTTATGCTTGGCATAGTCAATGGAATTTTATATTTCAACAACAAAGACAATGGTAGATTTGATGCAAACCTTGGTGAAGTTATATGAAAATCCTTTCACATCGAATAAGGTATTTCTTATTAAGCTTTTATTTGATATGAAAATGGTAGTAGGTGGGTCAGTTGTTGATCATTTAAATGAGTTTAATACGGTTACCAGTCAATTAACTTCTGTAAATGTAAACTTTGATGAAGTTAGGGCTCTTTTGATTATGTGTTCTTTGCCTAAAATTTGGAATAGCTTGGTAATGGTAGTTAGTAATTCGATTTCTGATTCAAATACACCAAAATTTGATGATGTTGTTTGTGTTATTTTGAGTGAAGAAATTTGTAGGAAAAGCTCAAGTGGTACACCCACATCGAGTGGTGTTTTGAATGCAAAAATCAAGGGAAAAATAAAAGAGAGAGGAAAGAAATGATGGAGGTTGTGGGAAGTCACGAGGAAAATCAAAGGACAAAAGGTCCCAATCTAGAGAGAAGAAGGATTGTTGGTACTATGGTAAGCCAAGTCATTTAAAGAAAGATTGTTGGTATTAGAAGAATAAAGGAGACAAAAAGGAAGGCAATAAAGAGGAAAATGTGGTAAGTAATAAATCTAATGATGATGCTTTGATTATTTCCCCTAATAATGTTGATGATTCTTGGGTGTTAGATTCAGGGGTTTGATTTCATGCTACGCCCTATAGAAGTTATTTTCTTGATTATGTCCAAGGGGATTTTGTGCTAGTTTATTTGGGAGATAATAAACCTTGTCAGATTGTTGGAAAGGGAAGAATCAAAATTAAGTTGCAAAATGGAAATAATTGGCTACTACAAGAGGTAAGGCATGTTCCAAGGCTAAGAAAAATTTTAATTTCAGTAGGACAACTAGATGATGAAGGTTGTGTTGTTACATTTAGTGATAAAAATTGGAAGGTTACAAAAGGTGCCTTAGTGGTAGAAAAAGGTGTGAAAGTATGCACCTTATACGTCATACTAATCCTTCTAATTTAGATATTATAGATAAAAATCAAACAAGTTGCTAAAAAAAATAGCTACAATAGTTGTTGCAGGTTTGACAGCAGTTGTTGCGGGTTCTGTAACAGTTTCAAGAAAATTGTTGTAGGTCAACAGGAAGAAAATTAGACAGTTGTTGTGGGTGAAACAACATTGTGGCATAGTAGACTTGGGCACATGAGTGAAAAAGGTATGAAAGTGATTCATTCAAAAAATGTTTTACCAGGTCTAAAATGTGTTAATATGGATTTATGTGAAAGTTGTGTGTATGACAAACAAAAGAGAGCTAGTTTTCTCAAGAATGGGAAGCAAAAGAAAGATGAGAAATTGGAGCTTATGCATATGGATGTATGGGGACCAGCTCAGGTATCTTCTCTTGATGTCTCTTGGTATAATGGAGTGTAAAAGGAGTATGAGATTGTATGTCAGGTTGCCTTTAAACATGTGGACATAGGTTGTAAACATTGTTGTTTATTTAATTAATAAAGGTCCTTCTAATCCTTTGGGTTGTGGTATTCTAGAGGAAGCATGGATAGGTAAGAAGGTAATTTATTATTTTCTCTTGAGACCTTCGATTGTGAAGCATTTTCACATGTAAATTTTGAAAATAGAACCAAGTTTGATGCTAAGTCAAAGAAATGTATATTTTTTGGATATGGTATTGATGAATTTGGTTATAGGCTTTGGGATTTTGAAAATCAAAAAATTGTAAGAAGTAAGGATGGAATATTCAATGAGAAGTTGTTGTACAAAGATCAGTTGCAGCAACATGAGAAAAAAGAAAAGGATTGTGTAGTGTTGGATGATACTCCAAACAACGATGTTCTAGTGGTTCTTCATGCTCCACAACAACACCAATAGAAAATACCACAAACTCCAGTGAATGTTAGATGATCTTCAAGCATTAGTAGACCTCCAAAAAAAAATCTTCTTCTTTGTATTCTATTTTATTAACTGATGTTGGTGAACTAGAATGTTATGATGAAGTTATGCAGGTGGATTCCAAGATTTAGTGGGAGAATGGAATGGAAGAATAAATGGACTCATTGCTGAAAAATTAGACATGGGAATTATGCAAGTTTTCTGCAAGTAAAAAGACTTTACCAAACAAATGGGTTTATATGTTGAAAGAGGAAGATGGAGGTAAGAAAATTTTTAAAGCCAGGTTAGTTGTAAAGGGATATGCATAGAAAAAAGGCATTGATTTTGATGAAATATTTTTTCCATTTATTAAAATGACTTCTATTCATATTGTTTTAAGTATTGTGATTGCTAAAGATTTGCATACAACTTGATGTTAAAATAGCCTTTCTCCATGGTGATTTGAAAGAGAAAATATATATGGAACAACCACAAGTATTGGAGGTCAAAGGTGTAATGGGGAATTATGGATCAAGATTAGTATCAATGAAATCAATCAAATTAAATTAAAACAAATGGATAAAACCCAACCTACCATGAAATTTAACTACCATATCTATGAACTCAACAAACAATGTTAGCACAATCGAATGGAAACACAAATGAATTATGTGAACCCCTAAACTTGCAAATGCACAAGAACAACAAATATGTTAAATTGTTATATCAAATGCAAGCAAAAAAGCATGAGAGATTCCCCATGACATCCATCTATTTAAACTAAAATTAGGAAAATGAAGAACACAATACAAGAGAAGCATATAGATCTTAATTAAGCCAATAGATTTAAGATCCCATGGGGGAATTGGTGCCAATGGAATGTTGCAATTGGCCCTTTCCCAACTCCTAAGTTGCAATGTTTAGTGATTGAGAAATGGTCAAATCTTCCAAAGAGATTTGAGCATAACCTTGTTACAAATCTTGAAGATGATGAATGGTTGAGTGATAATGGGAAAAATTAGCTCTCAATGTGAAGAGAGTAACTTTGCATGCAATTGTGGATAAGAAATGAGGAGAGAAGCCTCCAATTTATAACTTTTAATTTGGAAGAGAAAGTAAGATTTGAGCAATGTGGGACTAACTTTTAATCCAATGGTTGAATGCCACATGTCATGATGTGAATGGTTAGTGGTTGTGCATATTTTGGCCAAAATGCCAATAAATGCATTTAGTTTGAATTTGAATTTGTGAAATGACTTGTTGAAGAGGGAAGAGAAATGGAGTTAATGTCACTTGGTTCAAGGCCAAGGACATGTAAGAGGCCTTAAATGCCTTGTTGGAAGGACCAAATCCACTTGGCCTTTTTGAATTCAAATAAGGGAATATTCCCTTTTGATGCTATGTGAGGGGAAATAGGGAATTAAATAAATCAAAGTAATTGCATTATTGTGCAACTTGCGTTCTCTAAAAGATTTTAATGAGAGGGATTAACTTAATCATGGTTTTGATTAATTTAATGAAGAATTAGATGATGTGACAATTTAGACTTAAAAAGATGAATTAATTTAAATCAGAATTGAGAGGAAATGATCTGATTTATTTAACTTGAAGAGGAATATGTTAGATTAAATCAAATAAGGTTTAATTTATTTAATTTAATGAGAAGACTTTAGAGATTTAATCAAATAAAATGATTTATTTAATTAAATAAAAATGTAAGGTTAATTAAATTAAATTGATTAATTTAATCGAAGGAGGTGATAGACCTGATCAGATGAATAATGATTCATTAGATTAAGAGACAGAATTATGATGAAATTCTAAGAGTATGATTCAAGAAGGAATGTTGTTATTTGCATTTGTGGACATCAAAATCTGCAAGAGAGACTTAAACAGTTTCATGTTGTTAGCATGAAAGTTAGTTTAAATCAACCAACTTAGACATCCCTATGAAACATTTAACCATGTTAAAAAATGCAAGCTAAACAAAAGCATATGCAAACATTATTAACCCTTATCTCATAGTGGATTGGTGCCACTCTGTCATGTAGGATGCAGCCCTTTCCCAATCCTTGAACAAGCTGAATGATGTTAGGAGCAAGATTAATTCTCAAATGAAGAGAATAACCTTGCATGAAATTTGTGTTGTTCCTCAAATTGTGTTGTTATGCCTTGGTTTTATAGATTCAAGGGTAGGAGATTGAGAGATTTTGGATGAATGTGGGATCATTCACCAACCAATGACAAGATGCCACTTGTCAATATTTGAGAGGATGAGGAATGTGCAAGTTTTGGCCAATGTGCCGATTTCAAATTTGAATTTTGTTGAAATGACATGTTTAGAGGGGATGAAAGATGAATTAAATGTCAAGTTTGACTTGTGCAAGAGACATGTAAGAGCATTTAATGCTTTTTTGGATGGACAAGAATTTAAGAGGGAGATTCAAAACTAGAAGAATATTCCATCTTGATGCCCTTTTGAAAGTAATTAAAAGAATCATTAATAAATCAAAGAAATGATTTATTGGTGCAAGTGGGTGGGTTACTTAAGAGTTTAGATTTAACTCAAGTTGAGTCAAAAGCTGGAGAATGGGTGATTATGTTTAGAGGTTAATTAATCCAGATTAATTAACTTGGGGGATTTTAGGAGTTTGACATTTGATTTAAACCATTTTGATTTATTGAATCAAATGAGAAGAACTTTACGACTTAATGAAATAATTTGATTTATTTAATTAAGTATGATAAAGTTAGGGAATTAATCAATAAATTATTTTAATTGATTAATAGCATAATTGGATGCATGATGTTAGTTTTGCATGTCTACATTTTTTTCCTCTTTGAAGCAATGTACTTGTTGCATTGGTTCAAAGAATGATGCCACTGACATCAAAATTAAAAAAAAATCTGATTTTTCGGATGCCCCAATGAAAAGAAGTACATTAGTACATTGCCCCCTTGAGAGATCGAGTGAAACGATTGGATTTGAGGTCGATCTTGCGATAAAGAGGTTCAAAATGAATGTATGGACGGTTAGACTATATGATATATATGATAATTATGATGTAAATGAGATGTTTGGAAGATGCTTAGAATAAAAAAATTATATTATCTTAAACAACTTAAATGATTATGCAATGCATGTGAGATAAATGCGATGGATGATGTTGTCCTATGATGATATGATGTGACTATGTAGGATGTAGGATGGATGCAGGATGGATGCATTGTTAGCGTGAAAGAGGATAGAAGAATGAGAGGGATCAACCCTTGAATCAAAGAAAACACAGAAGTCCAACAAGTCCACTAGTCATCGAGACTTTATTAGATATGATGATGATTGATGATGATGTATTGCTTATCCAGGGATGGGAGAGATAAAGAGCATAACTTTCCTTATGTTTGATAACAGACATAGGTGCGATGCATCAAGGTATTAAGAACCAGGATGGTGTTGCGCCTAGTGTGATGGACTTTGACTCGACAATCAGATAAGAGTAATCTTGTTCATACTTGACAAATGAAACCTTATTCAGAATGTAGTTCATATATTCTAAACATCTCGGGCCAAAACACAAAAAGGAAACCCTTCTTATGTGGTCAACAAGACACCTACAACATCCTCCCTACAAACAAAACAAGGCATGCATTACAAAGTTATTTTATAAGAATATCCAACAAGCACAGCAAATAAAAAAATAATGATCATTGCCCCATTCCTTTCTCTCTAAACCTGTTTTGTTTAGGCATCATCGAGAGGTCCTTGGAATGAGCACAAAATAAGATAAGTCAATAAAAGACTAAATAAAGCAAACCAAACAAGTTAATGTTCTTCATACCGCTAGCCAAGACTAACAACTATGGGGTACCCGATGCTTATGTCCATCGCAAGAAAGCTTCATCCTAGGACATGTCATCATAAGGATTCAGAAGGCACCTCTTTTTTATAATATAATTTAATCTACACTTTCCTTCTTGTCATTTTGTGGACATTAAAATCTGCAAGAGAGACTTAAACAGTTTCATGTTGTTAGCATGAAAGTTAGTTTAAATCAACAAACTTAGACATCCCTATGAAACATTTAACCATGTTAAACAATGCAAGCTAAACGAAAGCATATGCAAACATGATTAACCCTTATCTCATAGTGGATTGGTGCCACTCTGTCATGTAGGATGCAGCCCTTTCCCAATCCTTGAACAAGCTGAATGATGTTATGGGCAAGATTAATTCTCAAATGAAGAGAATAACCTTGCATGAAATCTATGTTGTTCCTCAAATTGTGTCGTTATGCCTTGGTTTTATAGATTCAAGGGTAGGAGATTGAGAGATTTTGGATGAATGTGGGATCATTCACCAGCCAATGACAAGATGTCACTTGTCAATATTTGAGAGGATGAGGAATGTGCAAGTTTTGGCCAATGTGCCAATTTCAAATTTGAATTTTGTTGAAATGACATGTTTAGGGGGGATGAAAGATGAATTAAATGTCAAGTTTGACTTGTGCAAGAGACATGTAAGAGCATTTAATGCTTTGTTGGATGGACAAGAATTTAAGAGGGAGATTCAAAATTGGAAGAATATTCCATCTCGATGCCCTTTTGAAAGTAATTAAAAGAATTAATAAATCAAAGAAATTATTTATTGGTGCAAGTGGATGGGTTAGTTAAGAGTTTAGATTTTACTCAAGTTGAGTCAAAAGCTGGAGAATGGGTGATTATGTTTAGAGGTTAATTAATCCAGATTAATTAACTTGGGGGATTTTAGGAGTTTGACATTTGATTTAAATCATTTTGATTTATTGAATCAAATGAGAAGAACTTTACAACTTAATGAAATAATTTGATTTATTTAATTAAGTATGATAAATCTAGGGAATTCATCAATAAATTTTTTTAATTGATTAATAGCAGAATTGGATGCATGATGTTAGTTTTGCATGTCTACAAATTCAAACTACACAATCTTACCATCCCATGTCGGAGTGTATTTGTGTTGATCTTGATATGTTGGATTGCTCTTCAACACAAAGTCTCCATGGTTTGCAAAATCTTGATAATGATGATGATGATGATGATGATGACCTAGAATGAAAGAGTGTTTGATCAATTTTCTCAAGAATCACACTGACATGACCTTTCTACAAATTCTCCAGATTTATTATGAGAGGGATGAGGGTTTTTTATAGATTTTCTTATTTCAAATGAACAACCTAGATGCAAAGATGAAAGATCAAGATTGGCAGTCCATGTCCACTGAGAGGAAATAGATTGATTAGTTAACTGACTGGATTAATCCAGTTAAGGGAACTGATTAGATAATCAGTGGAAATTTGATATCTTCATTAGTGGGATTGGATTGAATAATTAGTTGGATTGGAGTAATCTCTGGAATTAACAAATTAGATTGAGTAATTAGTAGATGTGATTTGATCAATCAAAAATGTGTGAGGATGATGATTAATTAATCTTGAGAGGAACATGCAAGATGAAATTGCTTTAATAAATAAAAGTTTATTTATTAATAGACCATGTTGAGTGAGCTTTAGGAAATTGAATAATTGTTTTAATTATTTAATTTGAAAGAGGGCATGTAGATTAATTAAATAATTAATGATAACTATTTAATTAAATTAGAAGAATGAGTAACGTTAGAGACATAATTAAATAATTAATGTTTATTTAATTAACCAAGAGGAATAAGGTTAAATCAATGATGACTTAGTGAATTAATCAAATAATTCAAGATTATTTAATTAATAGAGAAAAATAGGGTTAAATGATGGAAATAATGTGAAAAGGGTATTAATGATGCAATTAAAGTGATATGATGTCAATAATGGGAAAATGCAGTTTTAGGATGTGATATATGCATTAAGCCCTTTTTACATGTCTACATTTTTCCCCTCTTTGACACAATGTACCTGATGCATTATTTCAAAGAATTCAAGATCAAATCAAGAAAGAAAGAAAATTAATATTTCCCCATTGTGCCTCGGCGGTTAGCGAAAGAATGATAAGATGCTAGGCTACCCCCTCAAGAGGTCAGCTAGAAAAATTAATTTTTGGTTCAAGCTCGTGACAAGGTTCAGGAGTAGTTCTGATGCATAAAGGATGAAAAATTAGGCCCTAGGGCTCGTGTTTTAAGGTTCAGGATGATCCCGGGTGCTCAAAATTTAACCTAATAGGGTTCCTAGGGGTAAAAATTAGGGTTCATTTAGCCTCATTTGCACTCTCAACCTTAGGTACTTTCAGATCTCTATAGATTTCTTTCTATGATTGTCGATTTATGATGGCTCGAGTTCCAGGTGCCTCACATAGAGCAGATGTAGTTTATCAGTTCAAGTGGCTAGCTAACATAGAGATTGTGGTACGTATACTTTTTGTTTTTGCTTTCATCTTTTCATGTTCTTGCATTTAATGTTCAAAATTATTTACGATGATAGCAGTAATCTTAGGAAAACTCCACTATTGATGCGATTCGATCGCTAACGTAGTTTGTAGGATGTTCACTTCATGAAAACTGCACGCTATCATAGAAATAGGTTGCTATAGTGAAAATTAATCGCTATTGTCTAACCATAGTCATGGAAAATGATCGTGTGGTTGAACAACCTAGAAATTTTGCCGCTATTGTAAAAAAAATCACTATTGTAGTGAAACAGGCTTGCTATCATAATAAAGAGCCATGATTATAGTAAAACATGGATGTTATTGTAAAATAAGGCCGCTATCATCCTAGAAAAGCATTTTATTGTTAAAAAGGATTTTTTAAGCTAGTTTATTTGCAAATTTAAGTTCTTAATTTGATTTTCTAACAAAATTCTGACGTTATGGGTTGAATGTTTGCAGGCAGTTCTCAAACTGTTGTATTGTAGAGAGTGATGATCACAACACCTATTGGATTTAATTGCTACATTCCAGGAGCTCAAGAGGGATTTCTTGGATGTTATAGCGTTGTGATACATTTGGTACATGCCAGAGATCTTGGCTCATAGAGCTATGATGACCGCACTAGTCGATATATGGAGGTTTGAGACCTCTTCCTTCCACTTCCCTACTAGAGAGTGTACCATCACTATTGATGATGTATAGATAATCCTATGGATCCCAATTCATGGGGAGTTGGTTACCTACAATGTCCAACGAGGGACTCAGGCCATGCAGAGACTCCTAGGTGTAGAGCAGCTTCAAGTAGTTGACTCAAAGATTGATTTGACTTTGTTCATAGATGGTGTTGATCCAATGGTGAGGTATTGGCTAGAAATATTATCGAGCCCTTGATGCTTGATCATAGGGTGAGAGGATTCCTAGTTGGCTAGGTTATTTGTATAGAGCAAATGATAGAGTATGGTATTGTATAAGATCCTTGTGTGCTTGCACACCTGTACAAATATATGCATGAGGTTGTCTACCATGGTGATAACAGTATTTTGGTTGGGATGATTCTCCTCCATGTTTTGGAATGGGAGCATATAGCAATTACATGTCCTGATGGCATAGTTTGATGGGATCCTGATGATCCCTTTTTATATAGATATTCAAATTACTTGCAGTATACACAACCATGTAGACTATCATACTGGTGGGCGATCTTCAATGACATGACCAAGTTCATCTAGCGACCATGGATAGCATGCAAGGCATGGGCAGATGATCAAGATCAATTGACCTATTGTAGACAAACTCAATGGATGGTAGGTCGCGTTGATATTATACTTGAGATATATCTTCCCAAGAGGTTCTTGAGATAGTTCAATGAGAGAAAGACTCGCCCGGCAGATGGTTACCATTCCAATTTAGGATGCACATCCCGAGAGGTCAATGCATGAGGGCCAAGAGTAGATTTTGGTGCAATTGTCATAGATTTTCAAGCATTGGCTCCTATTGGATGGGGATGGGTAGTTGGTCCTCTAGATCTAGGGACTACCAGGGATTATGCATAGTGGTGGGCCTACCATCGAGCATTGATATTTACAACTCCCAGTAGTGTTGGGTTGATTATCAACCAGGTTAAGAGGATGGTAGGGATTTCTAGGAGGAGAGGAGATATATAGAGGCTTTGTATAGCACATGAGTAGTTACAGAGAGCTCAATGTGAGCATGATGGAGATTAGTGGAATGATGGGAAACAGGATGATGGAAAAATGTGATTAGTAGAAGGATCAACCAGGTATAGGGCATGTTCCTCAGGAACCTCCCCCATAAGGGGATATGGTAGCACGGATAGTACAAATTTTAATTGAGCGGGATCATATTGCTCGAGATAGATATGATAGGTCCAGGGAGAGGGATGTCGAGATTTTTTAGTGGTAGGCCTCAAATGGACAAGTGGTGATTATTACACCAGAGCGAGATACTATGAGAGCTAAGAGAGATGCTCTTCGACAGGAGAGGGATTCCTTGAGACACGAGCTAGTGATAAAGAGGCAGCAATGAACCACACTAGATATTTCATATGCTTCCTGCATATCTTGAGATCAATGGAAGAGGAAGAGAGAGAGGCCCTGATAGAGGAGAGGACTTGCTATCGGACCCTCTATGAGGCTCAGGTCCTGAGACCACAGAGACGCCCTAGATTTGGAGTTCCTAGCTCAATGACAGGTAAAAATTCATCAAGGGGATAGTCAATGGATAAACCTTTGAGACAGCCACATCAATTTCCTACTCATAGCCAACATAGGTCCTATTATCACAAGGATTTGCACCCACATGCAAAGTTGAAAAAACTCTGTAATCCCATGTAACATTGGATTACTTTTAGGTTGTGGGTATCCTATTTGAAAGTAAACCTCTGGATTCTAGGTCGGCTTCCTTTTTTATTCTCCTAGAAACTACTAAATTGGAAGGAAAAGGGTGAAAAAAGATTTGACTAAAAATGAAAACTAAACCGATCCTAGGAGGTGATTGCACCAAATATGATGATCTAATGGTAGATAAATTCATAATTGTAAACTCTGGGAATACCTTATACAACTCATTAATTACAATCTTATGATAAAAATGTTTCAAAGGAAGGCTAATTAACCTTTTCTAGAAGGAAACAGATGTTTCACAACCTGAATTTGATAACTGCATGCACAACCTAAGACCTAAAACTCGATTGCATTCAAGAATTTATAATAATGAAAGAGACAAAATTTAAAGGTTTTGATTAATAAAACACATTAAACTTCAAATCAATCATTTACTGCATAAACTTAGTTACAAGAAGGTAAACATTGTATTCTTAAGTCAACAAAAGGAGAAGACTGCAGTAATATAATTGTAAAACCTGTTGAATATATTAATCTGAAACAAAAAATTGAGTTACAAGATATTTCTCTTTGCAGAATGCAAAGGCTGAAAAACAAGAACTAAAGGAAAAAGACTAACTTTTTCCAATATATACAATATAGGCATGCATTAATCAGCCAAGAAGTGGAACTAAAAGCGAATTGAAGTCAAAAATATCCATTCACAAGCAAAGATAAAAACTGCTAAAAAATGGCTCGAAACTACAGCAAACTATACTTCCACCATCTCAAAATAGTCAACCATGCATGTTGATCCAAAAGGACTCCAAAAATACTCCTCCAACTGAATATATCACTCAAAAATTCCTCATGCATGGAAAAATAAAGAATCAAGCAATAACTTCACTTCACATGCATGTAATTGAAATTTTTTTATATTAAACCCCTTTTGATAATAGTTTATTTCAAAAAAAATCATTAAAAAAATTATTAATATTGTTTTAATAAAGTTTGAAAAAACTTTACAATGAGAAATAAAGGGGAAAAATATATGATTTATTTGCCAAGAAAACAACTTCCCCTTATGATTCCCCTCCATGCAATTCATACTTAGCATATCCTACAAATATCTGTTCAACATCCTTAGCATATATTTGTAATGAAAAACACCATGCATTATTTACATTGGTTGATTACCTCACTAGGCATAATCTTCAATATTTTAGCATAAATTATATGCACTTAGCATATTATAGGCATCAGCCATATCATATTTCATAAGGCACCGAGCATTTGATCAAGTGGTAACACCGACCACATAATTGCAAAGGTCGGCCACATGATGTTTCAATCACTAGGAATAATGTGGAGACCACATGGAAATAAAGCACAATCAATTTATCTTAAAAAATCAGTCAAAAATAACCCACAAGGCAACGCATGGAAAAGGTAAAAAGATTAGAAACCCTAATCATCTCCTCATTTTTTCTTTGGCATTGCTTGGCGAGGAAGGTTCGAGACCCTATTTTTCTCATCCGCCTCCATTAAGAACCCTAGGGTTTCTTTGCTTGAATCTCATCATATCTTGCAACTTTTGTCAAAATTCTTTCAGGAAACCGATGGTAAGCTCTCTTCAATCATAAATCTGGAAATTCTCCTCTATATTTTTTCATTTAATAAACATCCCCGGGCTTTCTTTTCATGGCCTATGTGGCTTCTCTAATTCATTTCTTGTACTTTTATTTTGTGTTGGATACTCTTCTTGGTGACCTCCATTGGAATCTCTTTGAGGCTTTCTTCCTAAGACTTTGGAGGGCATTTCTTTTGCAGCAATCTTGGGTAAGTTTCATTACTCTTACCTCTTCATTTTCTAGGAGAAAAATCTCAATTCGAGCTAACAATGTATGGATAAGCTATTAATGGTTGCGGTCATTCATGTATTTGTCTCATTCTTTGAGTTCTCTCTGCAAAATATAGATATATCTTCATTGCTCTATGAATATTACTTCAAAAACTCCAATGTTTGTAAAAAATAAATGAAACTTTGTTGTTCATGGCTTCCTGTAGTGTGATCTAGTCGTTATGGGTTTTTCTCCAATGGATACAACCTTTTTGCACTTCCGGGTTTCCTCACTCCCTTTGAATAAGAGAGATAAACTCTCTAGCCATCAAGGATTTTCTATATATTCCTTCATGATTATCTCAGGTTGCAGCCTTATTCATACTAGGGTTTGCATTTTGTTCCTCCCAGGTCATGGGTATGCACTCCATACTGTAGGAAGATTGTATTCGGGGTTTCATGGCCTGACCTTATGTCATCATTGTCCTTGCATTTTTTTTCCATCCTCTTCATAGTATTTTTCTCAAAAACCTGTATCATCTTGATGAACGTATTATCAGGGTCAATGAAGAGACCGAAGCTTAAAAAATAAAAAACTTGTGCTAAGGTTTGGTGTCTTCTCTTCTTTTGAATTTCGATGCCTCAAAATCAAAACCTCTTATCCTTTTGAATGAATTAGCATTGATCATTAGAGACTTTGAATGGCTCAGACAAGGATGTAAGAAAATTTGAAATATTTGAATGCTTTTATATGCTTTTATTGCTTCTCATTCTCACTAGTTACTGCTGCACTTTCTGGATGAATTTTTTGTCCATTTTATTGCACTATTGCTCTTATATGGTTGAATTCATTGTCTTGATCCATTCTTTGTCCTACTATCATAACTCATTGCACAATTCTTTCATTGATTGTTGCTCATTGTAATGACTATTTTTTCATCTTTGCTCTTAGTGACTTCAACTTTGTGACTTTGTTCTTGATGAGTCAATTGTAGACTACATTAACACATTGTAATCCACATTCTTAGCTTCTATAATCTCAGTCTTAATCCCTTGAACTCCATATATTCATCTTAAACCTGAGACTCAAAGAGCATGGCATACCTTCTCATTCTTCATTCATTTATGATTCTTTTAAAATTGTGCTTTATCTTTTATCATGGTGATTGATTTATTGTTTTTGAATATCTTAAGATCCACATGCCATGCAACATAAAAGAATACAATGAGCTCAAAGATCAGCGTACATGACTCCTTAATGAACCATACACAACCTTCATGCAAAGTTTTACCTTGAATGCATGGTGATAAATCCTAGCTTATTGACTCCGTGATGGTGAAATCATCTGAAACCTTCTTCAAATCTTCATGCAAGATCCACCAATATTTAGTTTTCTCCTTAATGAACTACCATAAAGGACCCCATAAAAAATTGTACTTTAAATTCCTTTAACTCATGCTTGTGACTATGCCTATTGCATGGTACTCTGTGAGATGAAGAAAGGTAACTTCCTTAATGCAAGCAAGAAAAACCTTCAAAACTGCCTTTTGATTGTGCTCGTGACCTATAGCTTGGTAGTTGTCCTTTGTGCCTCCATGACTTGACTACCCTCATGCATCAAAACTCTTTCAGTAATCTTGTTGAGATGACTATTACTTCATGATCTTTGAACAGATTGAAATTTCATCAATCATGGTTACTGTTCATTAAGTTCTGGTGTATAAGATTACAATCCATCACAGTCCTTTTTTGTATTGTAGAAGCACCTTATTGAAGAGAAATGCCTTTATAGATTCATTTCTTGTTGATTATGTTATGTAGACCTTGTTGTCCCCAATGACAGTCCCCTTCATCATTTTATTTATTCTTTTGATCATTTCCATTCATTGTACTCTTGCATCTTGATGAATATTTGTGTCCACAATGCCTTGATATCTGTGCCATGCCTTCTTCATGGTGTTAAGTTGCATTGACTGTATATGTCATATAACCATTTTTCTATATATACCTTTTACAACTTCCTTATCTTTGTGTGGTTGACTGTCAATGTCTATCTCTTGAGTAGAGAAAATGAAGAATGCACTTGTTGTTTCAATGAATGAGCTATACTCAAAAATGAATGCACCTCACCAATAATAGTTAACTAGAATTATGATAAGCTTGAACATTTTGAAAGATCAAACTTACTCCTATCAACATATCTTCAATGTGTTACCAGATTTGATATCTCAAGTGAACAGTTCATATTGTTCCTGTTCATTAATTGTGTTATTTATGAGTTGCCTTTCAAATAGAAAATACATCTTTTAAGAAATCAGAGACAATGATAACCTATAAGGTTTAAATTTTAATGATACCTCTTGATTCATAATGTTGTCCTACAATCATGTGAATTGTCCTCCTGATAGTTATGTAAACTTGTAGCTTATGTGAACTACTTTTTTGATGATGGAAATGAAGTTGATGATCTATTAACATGTTTTGATCATTCTTTAGCATGATGAGCAATAAAAATGATTGCTCAAACTATTTTCAACATGTTGAAATAAGGTTTCTTATGTGAATCTCTTTTTGGTTTCAACAACTTTCTTAATGATTGTTTTGATATCGATGACTCTCATGTGTAATTAGAGATTGTCGTCCTTTTGATATGTTGGGCTCAACCCTTGTGGGAGCCCATTTTTCTCCACATGTATGATGAAATAAACATAATGAACCTGTTCCTACACAATGAACAAACATGTTAGCAAAATAATTGAAGTTGAAGGCTTCCATTGAACTTTATGCCTTTTGAACAATGAAATCATCTAATGGATGCCTGATTGGATGGGTGTTATATTTCTATTGGTAATGTAGGCATGAGGCAAGGATATGATGTTCATTTCTCTAACGGCACATTTTAACAATTTTGCAAGTGCCTTTGGAACTGGAGTTGGATCAATTCGGAGTCACAACAACTGAAAACCTCAAGTGTAACGAAGATTCATCATTCCAGGCAATGATGAATCACCTTCTATCTTATTCCTATGTTATTTCCAGTTGTATGATATACAATATTTTCTTGCATTCATTATTTGATTTGAGAATCAAATGAAGTTACTCCCACGGCTTGTCTGGGACTTTGGTTTGTACAATATGAATAAAATAGCAAACATTATGCAATTTGATGATTTTTCTCTTACAACTAGTTGCATAATAATACTAAAAATTCAAGAGTAATCAAATTTGTTTCAGTAATGAATACTTAGTAGAAAAAATTTGTAACCATTTGTGTACCTTTTAATACTTAATGCAATTCAGCTCTACCTTTTTTTATTTGTAGCTAAAAATAGGTAACAATTTGGCAACCTCTGTAGAGTGTTTACCTGCTAAACACCATAGACCAATTGCCTTGTATATCCATTGGGCATCGAGTCCATTTTTTGCTTTGTTTTGACCTAGAAAAACTTGTAACTCAATTGCAAACCACACAAACTTAAAGAAACTACTAAAATTCTATTTAAGTCAAAGTTTGAAAACCCCATGCAGCAATTGCACTTTATTGAAAGAAAAATAATACTGAAATGAAATATGCCATGGGGCACTTATTGAAAGCATAACTAAAATTGAAACTACTCTACTATGTACAATTGCAACTTTGATGCTCAATAGCACTATTTGAGATGAATCCCGTTGACGGAGATTGGAAGCACTTCTCCATCCATCCTTGAGAGTTGGAAAGCGTTATGTTCTTTCCTTTTTGTAATAATGTGGGCCATCCCACATGGCATCAAAATTGGTATGTTTGTCGGGTTTTCTCTTTAACTCATCCCATTTGAAGACTAAGTCACCCTCATTGAATACTTTTGTTTTTGCTTTCCGGTCAAACATTTTATTCATCTAAGAATGATGGATTTGGAGCTTCCTAAAAGCTTATTTTCTAGTTTCTTCCAACTCTGTCAATTGAGCAAGCCTGACTTGCATTGGCTACTCCTCAAGTAACTCCAATTCTTTTATGTAGCTCAAATCTGGTAACTCTATTGAAATAGGCAACTTGGCCTCTTTTCCATAAACCAAAACATATGGTGAAAAACCTGTTGATCATTTCGGTGTAACTCTATCAGCCCAAAGGGCTAATTTAAGTTATCATGCCATGACCTTTGATTATCCTCAATAGTCTTCTTTATGATATTAATTAGATTCTTGTTTATTGATTCAGCCTATCCATTACCCTGAGGGTAATAATTGGATGAAGTATTCAAATAAATTTTATTCTTTACTGACCAATCTGAAACTCTCAAACCAACAAAGGCTAATGCATTATCATAAATAATTGAATCTGATGTACCAAACTTGGAAACTAAGTCCTAATAAAAATTCAAAATAGATGTTTCATTTGCATCTTTCAAAGCAACTGCTTCAGTCCATTTTGTAAAATAATCTATTGTTGTAAGAATCCATTTGTGACATGCACTTGAGGGTGGTTTAATTGGACCGATGAAATCAAGTCCCCACTTTCCAAATTGTTGTTCAGCCTGAGTTGGATTTAGGGGCAGGATTGCAAGCTTCTTTTTTCTTGCAAATAGTGAACATTTACTGCACTTTCTCACATAGGCATAAGCATCCTTGAAAATATTTGGCCAATAATATCCATCTCTCATTATTTTTAGAGTTGTAGTACGTGGTGCAAAGTGACCTCCAACAAGTCCATCATGGAATTCCTCGAGAATTCTTTCAATCTGATTTGGGTAAACACATATGAGGAATACTCCATTGAAGTCCTTTTTATAAAGAACGCCATCTACTTCTGCATATGGAATTGCTTGTAATCTATAATATCTTTGTTTTGATTTGTCCATACCTTCTAGACAATCTCCATTATGCCAGTAATGAATCATTTGATGAATCCAATCAATTGAAGTAGTTGGAACAACAAGTTCTTCAAAATTCAGGATTGTAGTGACTTCTTCACTGTTGTTTTCTTTATCTTATACAAGTTTTTCGCACGGAACTTTACATATAACAAGCTTGGTAACCTTTATGTTGATGTCGTATTCCATGACTTTGGTTATCCAGCCTGCTCTCTTATCGTTAATTTCCTTATTTAGCAAAAATTCTTTGAATGTTGGGTGAGCTACCAGCAAATGTATTTTATTATTAGACAGCATATGTCTGAATTTCTTGAGACTTCTCACTATAGCAAGAACATGTTTCTCAACAAATGAATACCTCATTTCATAATCATGCAAGACTTGACTAAAAAATGCAATGGGTTGTTCAAGTCCTTGATCATTCTGCTGACATAACATGGCAAAAATTGTATCAACACTACCAAATTCATACAATATCAAATCTTTATCAAAGTTTGGATTAATGATTGTTGGGGTTGTTGCAAGTGCCTCTTTAATTTTCTCAAAATTGTTCTTACCCTCCCTTGTCCAGTTGAACTACATGTTCTTCTTTAGCATGGTTGTGAGAAGTTGCAGCAACGTAAAAATGTTAGGAATAAACCTCCTAACAAAGTTTATTCTGCCTAAAAAACTCTGCAAACCATTTTTGTGATTAGGAAGTGGCAATGATAGAATGCTTGCAATACGTTCTGGATCAATAGAAATACCATCTTTAGAAATAATGTAACCCAGAAGTTTACCTTTGTGACTTTTCTTTGGATTCAAAGAAACTCCATATTCTCTGCATCTCTCAAAAATCTATCTAAGATGATCAAAGTGTTTATTAGCATTTCGTGAGAAAATAGTGGTATCATCTAAGTAGACAAGAACAAACTTTCTTATCAAACCTTGGCGAGCCATATCCATTGCTCTTTGAAAGGTTGCTCCTGTGTTTGAATATCCAAACAGCATATTTTTGTAAAGGTTGTCTTAGACCGGTCTTCCTCTTTAACCAATATCTAGTTATAACCTGAATATCCATCCAGCAATGAGAATCTCTGATCCTGAAACAACCTGTAGTATTTTCTCCATTGAAGGCAACGGATAGTGATCTTTAAGTGAAGCTCTATTTAGATCATGGAAATCAACGCACAGCCTTATCTCTCCATTCTTCTTTCTGATGGGTACCAAGTTTGAAACCCAAGAAGTGTGCTTGATTGGAAAATAAATACTACCTTCAATCAACTTGTTCAATTATGTTTTTATCAGATGTTATAACTTCATATTCAGAGGCCTTTGCTTATGTCTTACTAGTTTTGCGTTGGGTTCCAGCTCAATGGTATGTTGAGATAACTCAAGGTTAAAACCCTTCATATTTCCATATTCCCAAGCAACGATGTCACTAAATTCTTGGCAAAGAAAAACAAAGGCTTGTTTTTCTTCCTTTGTACAAATTTTTCCAAGCTTAAGGAGCTTGTCTTTGAATATCTCAATTGGTTCATAGTGCTCTTGCTATACTGTGATGTTGGATTTATCTCTTCTAACCTAATCATCAGTGTTGAAGATGGATTCAAGGGTCACCAAACCCTTTGGCAACTTGTTAGACTTTAGTTGCATTATCTGATCACCATATTGTTGATAAATTTTTTGCTAGTTTCCAAAAGAAAACTCTGCTTCTTCCATCAGAAAGTGAATTATCTGCTCATCACTGTCAAAAATCTGCCAACTCACATTATTATCAAGTATTGATGGTCTAACAACTATTTTCACATATTTTTGCACTTCCACATTATGGATTTTAGTTGGAATGTCAAATTGTGATCCTATGGTAGCAAAAGTTTATCAGCTTGCTTGTTCTAATTTCTTGGTACTGATAGTAGATTAAATGCATCAAACTCTTCAATTAAGTCCCAAACATAGTGTTTATATAATTTCAGCAAATCATTCTTTGTTAAATTCAGATTTCTAACTTGATTCATGATTAATTCAGAATTGCCAAACACCTATAAGCACTTAATTTTCCTTTTTCTGGCTCATTCTAAACCATGTATCAATGCTTCGTACTCAGCAACGTTATTAGAACAACTGAAAGAAAATCTAAAATTTGAGTAGTACCTATCTCCTTCTAGTGATATGAGTATTTCTCCTCCACGAGCACCTACTTTACTCCTGGATCCATCAAAGTATAGCTTCCAAAGTTGATCAATTTATTGTTTTGGTTGTTTTTTCTCCTTGACCAGATTTGGAATAGTTACATCGAGCTCTTGAATCATGTAAACTTTCAAACCTACTTCATCCATGAGACTAAATGGATCAATCTTCTGATTCTCAGAAGCCCACTCATCTAAATTTATGTCAAGTATACCCTCTATAAGTACAGTGGGTTCGAGGGTCATGGATTGATCCTCCTGATCATGGAAAGCTAGGTTTGCATTTATGGGATTTGCAACACAAGGCTCAATATGGTCTTCAGCCTATGGTTCTTACTTAATTGTGACTCTTGTACCATATTTGGTTATGAAGAACATGTGTGACCAGTCTGATGATAGATAACCACCTAATTTTGCAATGAAATCTCTAGACAGGAAAATGGAAAAATTAAGATGGGAGATCAATAATATAAATGTCCTGTGGAATTTGAAAATTAGGACAAGCATGTAATGTAAGAGCCAGACTCTTAATAAGTCCTATAAACTTAATTGTTGTGCCAACCAATTGAACTACCCCTTTTGACAATGGTTCATACTCAGGTCCTAACTTGTCTACCAGTTGTTTAGGTAAAATTGAGTTGCTTGCTCCTGAATCTATCATGCAATTATACACTATGCTATCACCAATTATCAAACTAACATAAAAGGGTGGTGGTTTTACCTCTTGAGTTGGCTTATCCTTCTTGTAGTCTGAACTATTTGCAAGAACACTTGGTTGGTTTTGAATAGACTCAACAGAAATGGATATCTTAGCTAAAGCCTCTTGTAGACTTTCTTTCTACCCAAGAAGATGCAAAGCATCTAAATGGTCATGGTGACAATGGCCTTCTTCATATGATTAATGATATTGAAAGCCAGAGAACTAATCTTGTGTTGAACTTTGGAAAAAATAGTCTCCTTCTACACTTGAACTAGCTGAGCTCTCAGTTGTTCCTTAATAGTTTCAGCTTGTTTCTGTTGTTCTTTAGCAAGTTTAGGTTGTCCTCTTAGTAGAATGTGAACATTGTGCAAAGAAGAGGGTTGTGACTGCTCTTTTTGAGTTGTAGAAGTCTGATTTTTTTGTGGAACAGCTTGTTGTTTGTCTTTTTATGCATGTTGTTTGTTAGAAGTGGCTTGTTGTCTCAGGCCAATTTCTCTTTTCTAGGACCTTGTATTTACTGCAATAGAAGTGGTTGATAGATTTTTTCCTTGAATTTGATTTACTCTGCAAAACTCATTCCCTTGCCAGTTCATCATGGCAACATCTTCATTATTCTATTGCATTTGATCACCCTGTTGATCATTCTTTTCTTTGGTTGTATTTTCCGCAACAACGTTATTACTCTATACCATCAAGGCCTGATTAGCTACTTTGGTCATGCATGTGGCCTAATTGTGAGGTTTATTGCATGGATAACACCATACATAATCTTGTGCCAAATTATTGTGTACAGGTACAAGTTCTTTTGAAGAGCTGGTAGCATTCCGATTATATGGTGGCCTGGGATTGAAATTTCTTCATTGTCCTTGATTGTCTGCCTGATAAGGTGGTCTATTAGGCTGAAAAGGTGCTTGATAAGGCCTAAAATTTTGACCTTGTTACCTCTTAAGACTCACTAATTCATTGCTAACTATCTGCAATAACTTTTCCATCTCCTACTAAGTACCCCTAAGCTCTTGAAATTTTTATTGTGTTGGAAAAGCATTATTCTGAGCAACTGGTTGATAGTCTAAGGTTGGTTCAACCAGAAGTGGGGAAATAGGAGGTATATGAATGGGCATCAAAGGGTGAATATCCAAAAAAAATGGCATAGGAGGCCTTGGTGCAATTTTACTAGCCTGTATAAGGTTGTTTTTAGCTCTAATAGCAATTTCATATGTTGTTGGTAACGTTAATCCACCCATTGATTGTATCATTAAGGCAATATCACTATTTAAGGCTCTGAGATAATAAAGAAAAGCATGATTAGGTTTCGGCCTTACTATTGCTGGAATTCTATTTCAGGTCTTTTGAAACCTAGAGTTAAAGTCATACATTTGCTCTTGTGGAGCTCTTTTGATAATCATCATTTTCTCCACCAAGGAGAGATTATCTTATTTGTCTGAAAATTGCTTGCTTAACTTATCTCCCAAATCATCCCATGTCGCGACAGTATTAACCGGAAAACCTTTGAACCATTGAAGTGATTTTCCCTTAAATGTATATATAGAGACGATGTAGTTCGACTGACCATGATTAACACTATTTCTAGAGTTTTTTGACTATTTATGAATGTTTTGGATTTTGATAAGACGTTTGAGTGTTTTGTGGATTTTCAACCAAGTTTAAAGACCAAGAGGGACACCTAAAGGGACTGACCTAGTGCCTTGGGGGCTCATTGATGATGGCCTTTATGTTATACATGCAAAGACAACATAGTTCAATTATTTTGACTCAATGTGGCTCGTCCGGAGATAGCCTACAATGTTTTTTGAGATTTTTTGTTTTACGACATTGTTTTGGATTTTGATAGTTTTTTGGATGTTTTTGATTATTTTGATAGTTTTTTGGATGTTTTTTATTATTTTGATAGCTTTTTGGATTTTTTAATTGTTTTAATAGTTTTTTGCGAGTGATGGGATGAACAAGGATCCAATCCGCTACTAGGTTCAGGAGGTTTCCCCCAATTTTGAATAGGGTTATGTTTATTAGGGATAGGTGGATAAAATGGATGGTGGATAGAGATGGTGCGGAAAGGTTCAACACTTGATCAATTATTGAGCCATGGTTGGGTGCATGTTTTGTTATGCAATGGATGGAGTGGATGCGACAGTAGATAGATAGTGTCGATAGATGAGGATGTAGAACTTATTCAAACATAGCACTTGTTTACCAGGTTTTCACTATGGTACGAATCTTAGAAGTTCCACAAGGTGGTTTTCACTTAAAGGATGATTTATTTCTCTTTATTGTTTTCTTGATTTTTGATTTTTTTCTTTTTTTCTTGGGATATTTTGATATGCTAGGTGTATAACTTCTTGAGATGGCTACTGTTAAGAGGTTCATCTAGAGGTTCTCCTTCTAGAGTATCCAACTGATTTGCTCTTGAGCCTTAGCTTGTTGTGATGATATAGGGACCTAGCCAGTTTGGTTCAAACTTTCCTTTCCCATCTTGATTCATTTGGACCTTCTGATTTTCCTTCAATACCAAGTCACTACCCTAAAAGTTCTCATTTTCTAATTCTCTTATTATAGCTTCACTTGATCCAATTTTGATAGGCCTAGAGATGGTTCAATGCACTCAAGCATCTTTCATCTAACAATTCAAGCTCGTTGAGTTTGGATACCCAATACTCTTCTTTGCTGACAAGATCCTTCAATGATACTCTCATGGATGGGATTTCAAGCTCTATAGGCAGTATTGCTTTGGATCTTTAAACCAATAAAAAGGGAGTTACACCTGTAGGTGTGAGGATTTTGGTTCTATAATCCCATAAGGTTGGGTTTAAATATAGGTTCCAGTCATGGTCTACGTCATTAACAGTATTCTTTAGTATTTTCAAGATAGTCTTATTATATGCTTCAACCTGATGGTTTCATTGGGGATAATATGGGGTTGAAAAATGGTGTTGGATATAGAATCTCAAGCAAATATCATGGAAATATTAGTTCTTAAACGGAGTTCCATTATATGTTATGATAATCTACGAGATACCATATCGATAGATCAAATAGTTAAGAATAAACTTGGTTATTTTTTTTCCTATGATATAACTTAAAGGAATAGCTTACATCCACTTTTTAAAATACTCTATGGAAGTTATGATGAATTTGTGTCCATTGGATGAGGTTGGTGATATATTTCCTATTAAGTCAAATCCCCACTAAGAGAAGGGCCATGGGTAGTGATAGGATGCAACTCTTGTGCAAGTGCATGCATGAGATCTCCATGTTGTTGGCATTGACGACACTTCTTGGAATAATGAATTGCTTCTTACTCCATTCATGGCTAGTAGTACCCTATTCATAGAAAATTCTAGACTAGGTTAGTTCCACTAGCATGGGACCCGAAAAAACCTTCATGTACCTCTTGCAAGGTAGTTTTCACTTCTTCTATGTTGAGACATCAGAGTACCTACCATTGAAACTTTGGCAGTATAAGGTGTCTCCAAGGTTGGTAAATCATGAACTTTGGTGAAAAAAGGTTTTCTTTTGATTGGATGTTAGGTAAGGTGGTATGATTTTGTGCTATCTATGGGAAAATGTGTCTTCATACCAAGGCGAGTCAAGACCAACAACATCACATACGAGTTCAAATTATGAGATATTGAATGTTGGTATAAGCAACTGTTCCACTAGGAATTCATATCTAGGAAGTTTTGGGGTATGTCAAGGAGTGAACCAATAGTGGCCATAGCATCGGTAGCTTTATTGTTATCCCTTGGTATCTATTCAAAGATAATGACCAAAAATTATTTCTTGAAGCTATCCACCATTCTCTTGTACGACATGAGCTTGTCGTCTTTAGTCTGGTATTCGTCATTGAGCTGCCTTATGACCAGTTGGGAGTCACCATAGACTTTTAGTTCTTTGATCTTCCATTTCATGGCCATTTTTAGCCCAGTGATCAATGCTTCATATTCAACTATATTGTTCATATAAGGGAAGGTAATTTTGTATGCTTTGGGTATATTGTCTCCTTGTGGTGTAAGAAATAGAATATCATCCCCTGAGTCGTGCTGAGTATGGTATCCATCGAAGTACATAGTCTAATGGGTTAATTGATTTGTTAGCCAGATGCTCTCATCTATAAATTCTGGTATGAGTGGTTGATGATATTCAATAGATGCTTTTGCTAATTGGTCCACTATCACTTCTTCTTTGATGGATTTCCTATCAACATATTTTATGTCGAATTTGCTAAGTAGCATGACCCACTTAGCAATTCTTCCTATAAGAGCTACTTTAGATATCAACTTGATTTATCTGTTTAACATGTAGTTCCTAATCTTTTGTATTGTGAAGATAACTGATAGACATGCTCATTTAATGGGTGTAGAATTTAACTCATAGCCAATCAGGGTACGGCCAATGTAGTAAATTTCTCTTTCTTTGTTATGTTCATCAAGTCGTGCCAATAGAGATCCCAAAGCTACCATTTTTTTGGATACATGTAAAATCATTGCTTTATCCTAAATCGAAGGCATCAATACCGGGGGAGTGAGAAAATAGTCTTTCACCTATTGAAAAGCTTGATCAAACCTTTCATACCATTTGAATGTTACATATTTATGTAGAAAGTGTGTGAATGGATGACATTTATCCGATAATTGTGCAATAAACCTTCAGATAGACTGAAGCTTGCCATGCAAACTGTGTAGTTGTTTCAATGTTCTCAGGGGAGGTATTTCCAGGATAGCCTTGACCTTAGTGGTATCCACCTTGATACCTCTTCTAGATACAATATAGCCTAATATTTTCCCAGATGTTACAGTGAACACACATTTCTTTCATTTAAATGCAAGTTATACTCCTCTAGTCTATCAAACATCCTAGCTAAGTTAGCCAGGTGTTCTTGTCTTTTGATTGATTTTTCCGAAAGATCATCTACATAGTCCTCCATGGTGATGTAGCTCTTGTGTTCTTCAAGCTGAATGGAATGATATTCCAGCAAAAATTTCCCCAAGCATAGGTGAAATTCATTTTGTGTTGATCCTCAAGGGCTATCTTTATCTAGTTGTACCTGAAGAAGTCATCCATTGGTGAAATAATTTCATGACCAGCAGTTAGATCCACTATCATGTCGATGTTAGGAAGGGGGAAGTCATTCCTAGGGAATGCCTTGTTAAGATCTCTGAAGTCTTTATAGATCTATATGCCCCCAATGGGTTTCGATACTGGTACAAGGTTGGATATCCACTCAGGATAATCTATGGGTCTGATGAATCCAAATTCTAGCAATTTCTAAAGCTCCAACTTGACTAACAGTGCTATTTGTAGGTGCATCTTGTGAAGCTTTTGTTTAACTTTTTTTTGTAGGGAATACTATTAGGTGATCTAACACTAAAGTTAGATCTAACCCAAGCATATCTGCATATTTCCAAGTGAAGTTGATCTTATGTTCATGGATGAATGTCAAGAATTTGACGCTTTCCTTAGGATCTAAGGAAGTTGCATGATATGTTACCTTAGGTGCCTCTATTATTCCTACGTTGATAGGTTTTGAACCTTCAACCAAGACTGTTGATTGAACCTGATACTCTATGATGGGGGGATTGAATCCTCCATCCTTGGGTGCCTCATAGAGGTTTTTCAGCCTCAAATACATCATTTTTATTTTCTTTTTCACAATCTGATAGAGCCACATTATGGTTTTCCCTAGGAGATCTCATTTTGATTTTTAGATTTTTCATTTCAATTTTGTGACTAGAGGATGCAATATCCCCTCCAAAGTATGCTCCTTATTCAAATTCCATGACAAAACTAACCTTGTGATATCCTTGTGCTATACCATGTTGAAGTCTCATGAACTCAACAATAGCTTCATTGTTCTAGAATAGGTCCACAAAAGGTGTGTGATGTTGTCGATCCCAATCAATCAACTGCAAGTGAAGTAATGGTAGGTTATCATCACTAATAGTAAATCTTATGGAGGATATGTAAAGGGTACGGATAGTGGAGTTATCAAGGTCCCAAAGGGTATCTAGGTCATATTCATTAAAGGCATAAGAATCCCATTTTTTTCCCTTGTTTGTTTCAATATGGCAGCCATTAGATGTCTCAATGATGATAGAAGGAGCTATTTCTTGACAAGACGTAGTTTCCATGCTTGGGTAACCACATCTAGCGAACCATAACCTAGTCCCAAATTCTTCTTACATTTTTTTATTATCATGGGTTCTCTCATACCTTGTTCGTTTAGACCAAGGCCACCTTTTCCTATGAATCCCATATTTCTTGCTAGCTAATATTGTTAGGATCCATAAGAATGGGATGTATTTGTTTCTCTTCCTCTTGTTCTTTTTATTTGTAAATTCGGGAAGATATATTTTCTTCAAACACTAATTCATCCTTCATGTCTCCCCACTTGGTGAAAAATAGTAGGTTTTACTTCATAGGTGATAGCTTGAATATGCTTGATTTCCTTTGGTCTCCCATAGGATTTTGGTGATGGGGGAAGCTCCCCAATGCAGAAATATTGTTTAAAATGGTATTCTTTGCAGCCCTTTTCAAGTACCTAGATCTTAAGGTTAGATTTTGGTGGATCGGTTGATGTAGATGGAGTTGAGGATGAAGCAAATGATGTTGGATTGACATAGGAAAATGAGTGGAAGTATATGTCATTGCTAGGTATTTGAAGAAGTGTCTTTTATTTCTCCTCCAAGTTCGTGTAATAATGGAAGGGTTCAGGATCGACGTATATTGTGACTTCCTTATCATTGTAAGGAAATTTTAAGAATTAATGGAAGGTTAAAGGGTCTATTTTTATCGAATGGATCCATGGATGTCCTAAGAGAAGGTTATAGGGTAACTCTAGATCCAATATCTGACAAGTTGTTTTTTCTATTGTTGACCTCACTTGAATTGGAAGTCTAATTGTACCTTCAGAGTTTCTCTCCATATCATCATAGGCCCTTACGGTGATGCTTTTTTTTTTGTCGATCACACCATTAGAATATCCCAAATTCTTTACTAGTTTCAAGGTACAAATGTTTAATCTTACACCTTCATCTATTATGACTTGCTTGATCTTGTGTTTATGGATGCAAACCTCGAGATATAGAGCTTGATTATGAAAGGATATTTGGGGGAAGGTATTTTTCAAAAAAGACCAAGTGATGGGTGGAAGTGATGGTACCAACCATAGCTTAAAATTGGTTGGTTTTAATATAGTTAGGCACTAAAGATTCAATGAGAGATTTCTCCAGGATCTCTTTATGTGTGAGTGATAACTTTAGAAGCTCAAGGATAGAGATTAGTGCTAGAGTTTTCTTTAATTGTGCTTGAGGTGGGGCTCCTTGGATTGTGACTTTCCCTCTTCATGTAGTAACATTACACTCAGGATTTTTTCCAAGTATGGTTACAACATTGATATTATAATCAGTGTGACAAATGGTTCCTATGACTTCATCGTAGGTGTGGTTTTCTTTTCGATAATCTTGTCCCTTACCTTTTTCATTTCCTCTGGAATGATCGCGAATTGGATCCTTGTATATTCCCATGTCTCTATTTTTAGAGGGCCTAGGATGATGTTCAATGTCAACCTCTCCTTTTTCTATCAAGTCTTGTATGATATTTTTAAGCCTCATGCAATCATTTGTCATGTGACCTTTGATTTTGTGGAATTTGCATTGATAATTCTCATTGTACCAAAGGGGTTTAAAGTTTAGTTTTTCATAGGTTGTTTTATCATGAAGCTTGATAAGGTTCATTTGAACAAGTTTACACATAATCACTTCAAGAGGTTCTCCTAATGGAGTGAACTTACTTCTAGTTTGGTTACTTTTCCTGAGCGGCCCTCTTTGATTATCCTAACCTTGATTTGTTTGTTGGTTATTATGTTGGTTGTTTTGTGTGTTTTTTTTAGGATAGTTTGGTTGATTTTCTTGGACATTATTTTATAGATTGTTAGGTGGTTGTATTTTTTGCATAAATTTGGCATCAACCACTCCATCATTTGTATCGTTCTTTTTATTTTCTCATAGTTTACATTTTTCATTAGAATTAGAAGTTTGGTCCTTGTTGTTATAGATTTTAATGACTCCCCTTACTATGAGATATCTTTTGTTGAATAAACCTTTTTTCATTGATTTATTTAAAACTATTAGGACATAACATGGTTAGTTGGTAGCTAATGTCCCCTTGAAGGTTAGAGAAAAATGTTTCCACTAGTTGTTTTTCCAGAACGAGCCATTTACACTTACTAGATTTGTGTCTCTGTCTCTGTAGGTAGGAAGCAAAGGATTCCCCTTGGTTTTGTTTAATCTTGTATAGGTCAGGGACCATTATTTCTTGCTCTATGTCATAGGAGAAGTGATTAACAATTTTTTTTGATAACTCATCAAATGTTTTGATACCAGGTGGTAGATGAGAGAACCACTCAATAGCTGCACCACCAAGACTTCATGGAAAAAGCCTCATTAAGTAGGATTCATTGTTTTTTACATCCATGCAAGCTACCAAGAATTCTTGTACGTATTCTATTGGATCTCATCTTCCCTTGTATTTTTTGAATTTGGGTATTTCAAAGTTCTTAGGGAAGGGTATCATGGATATGGAATGATCAAAGGGATATGGACATATGTCTTGTAGAGAATAAATCTTCTTCAGTTTTGCAAGTTGAGTGTTAGATATCCTTCGGTTTAGGTTTTGGATTTGTAAGGTTACATCATTACTTGGTGTGTTCATTTGATGAGAGATATTATAACCTTGTTTCCCCATAATTTTGTATGTATTATATTATGGGGTTTGTATATATGAGGGCCCTTGGGCCATGTTGTGATTGTAGGATGATGGATTGGGTCCTTGACGACTGATGTGAGTGTGTTGTGGATTGATGGTATGATGTTTTTGTTGTTGTGACATGTAAGTTTGAGGTTGTTGTTGAGGTGTGATGTTTTTTTGTTGATGTGTGTAGGTTTGATATTGTTATGGAGGTTATTGTGCACCAATGTTGTGTAGTGGTGGATTGGGTGCTTGATTTTGAAGGTGTGTTCTTTTTTGTGGTTGAACATACATTTGATGTCGAGGATTTTGGGTAGATGATGATCCATATTGGTATTGCATGTTAGGATATATTATTGTTGTTGTTGCATGTATTATGTTTGATCTTGTGGGTTATTGGTATGTGGTGGTTATTGATATATGGGTGGATTATTTTTTTGATATATGTGTTGTCCTTGAGGTGGGTTGTTAGCATGTAGTTGTGGTTGCAAAGGGTTGTTTCCTTATTAGTTCACTAAAAATTGTGATGGTCTTGGTGGAAGATTTCCCATGTTTTGCATATTAACTCTAGGACCTTGTTGTTGGGTGTTCCAAGATGTCTCATATAGGTTCCTATATATGTTATGTCCCATTGTATTAGTTTTCATATTGTGTGATGGAGAGTATTGACTTGTCACTGGATTTGGATTTTCTTGAGCATGTTCAACTACCACAACTTGTTCGACTTGTGACGGATGTCTATACAATAGATTATCCACATGTTGTGGGAAAGATTGATCATTGCTAGGTGCTATCTTGGGATCCACCAGTGGTTTAGCTATTTTTCTCACTATTGATTGGTCTCCCAAAGGAATGAGAGTAGGATCCTTAAGAGATTCAATAGTAAAATTTGTAGGTAGCTTGGCACCACTTTGTGCTAGTTTGAGGAATATGTTTTTGGATCTTTCCCAATAATTTTGTCCATAATTTTTTTCATTTTAGGATTTTGAGAGTGTTCGAAGAGTCATTCATCACTAATTTCCTCATCACTATCATACTCCTCTATGATCATATCTTTAGGATTAGGAGGTTGGTTGTCTAGCCTAGAAAATTTCTCTTGATGTCTAAGTAGTATTTCAGCATCACTAGGTGGTTGAGTTGGTTGATCTTTGAACGTTGGTTGTCCTTGAGGAGTTGAGACTGTATTAGGATCATAACCCCATGGTTGAGATTCCTCATTGGTGGTATTGGTGTTTGGCATACTAGATCTTATTTTGTTGTAATTCATTTTCTTTTTATGTTGGGATCTTTTTGTAGTCATAAACGAGCTCAAAAGACCTTGGTGATTTGGAGATGACAAGTTATGGAAATGGGATGGTGTTCTGAGTTGAGATTTTTTTTGGTGAAATGACGTACAAAGGGGATATTTTTAAACCTTTTGGACAAAGTATGTTGATTGTTTGATATGGATTGGTGTTGATGTTGGGGTAGTTGGATGATCAAATTTGATGTTGAATTCTTGGATATTTAAGGATGATAAGATTTTTCTACTTGACCCTATGATGAGGAGATGAGCCGATTTTGGATGTTGTTTGATAAATGATGCTATGATGTTGGATGCTCAAACCATAGGATAAGAGTATGAGTGAATGTTTGATGTTTTTATTTCATGAGCTATTCTAGAACACAAGATGCACAAGACTTAGATTGATTTTTCGCTTTGTTTTAGAGGATATGTTGATTTCTTTACTTGAACTAGCTATGAGTTTACAAGTAAAGGTTGTTGTTAATAGCCTAGAAAATAATAGCAAGATGATGGGTTGATTTTTTGTATTCAATACATGTTCAAGACTATGTTGATATTTGATTGTTGATGGTGATATGAAGGATGTTGATAGGATATGGTGCAAGTCTAATTTTGATATTGTGTCCAAAAGGTGATAGTTATGAACCCTAGGTAAACCAATTTTGAAGTGTAGGATGGTGATGTTGGATTGTGTATAGATGAATGTTCAAGTCCAATGATGATAGTATTTTCTAACAACTGTGTAAGATATTAGGCCAATGTTTTGAAACCAATTTTTGACAATTTCTAAAATGTGCCAGAAAGTAGGATGATAGTGGCTTCGATCTAGGATGATAGTGGAAAAAATTGGGATGATAGCAGTTCTATTTAATAATGACTGTGGTAATCCAAGCAATAGTAGTCTCTATGTAATTCAATGACTAATAAAATAGAAATGATAATAGTGGTTCTGTGCACAAAAGTGGTCAAAAATTAGGATGAATACAGTAGGATTTTGGAGCAGAAGCGGTAAAATTGATAGTAGCGGCTCTGTTTTGACTATTTTTACTTAATTTGACAATTTTTGATAAGTTTTCCAATTTTGATGTTTGAAGTCTAATGTTTTAGGATATGTGTTTGATAGCAAGTGATGCATACAACAGATAGATATTATTGTAAAAACTGACTCAATGGTAAAGGGGGATATTTTGTGGTCCTTCTTCCATTAAGATCCACTAGTATAGCTCGAAGAATATCAAAAAAATTACACCCTAATAAATAAAGGTACATTCTTTGTCATAGGCTTACCTCACTCCCAAAAGAGTGATGAATTTGAATCTATAGAGGGGTCAAATAGGACATATCAAATAAATCTACCATCTTGATACACCTGGCTTTGTAAAAGAGAATAAACTCTTAAGCCTTATTCCTCAAGTATAAATCAGACGTGGTAAGTAACTTCTGGGAATTATGTTATTCCCATGCACTACTTTGAAGAACATTTTGAAAAGCCTTGGATTGGTTTCTAGATACATGTGTAATGACAACCGTGAACACCAAAGGTATGCATAAAATATGTGAGACACTTAAGTCTCTAGCCTAGCTTGTGCAACCCATTACGTTCACTCAAGGACTATGGCATGCTATGGCATTCATGTCCTAGATTCATGTTCCTTTCTTTTGATTTCACACGCTTTAATATAGCCCACCGATAAACATGATTTTAGGGTCTCCTATGAGTTCCCCATTATGGGATGTGTCTCATAAGCAGGCCAATATCTAATAAAGGGATGACCAACAAAAAATGCAAAGAGCCCAAAGTGTTTCTCATCACCTAGGATCATCAAAAGACACAAGGGAAGGGCATACGCACTTGGCTTGCCAATCATGAAAGGCACGGTGGAAAATTTATTGCAATTATATTTTAAGCCCAAATGAAATATATAGATAGAAATTCATGTTTTAAAGCACCAAATTCAAATGTTAGAGACTTCAAACACCCATTCAAATGCTAGTATTTTAAACCTTTGAGAATCTTGGACCATTCATCAACCCTATAATAAAATGATTAGTACTTCAATGAAATACATGCCATCACCCTACAAGAGTTGCACCAACAAAGTTAGATAATCTGAAAACACAACAAATAGTAATTGAGTTATGGTTAGGTAAAAACTAAGAATCCAAGAAATTTTGACAAACTAAAGTAGAAGAAAAAAATAGGACAATAGCAGCTCGGTTATCTATGATAGCGGCTCTGTAATTGGTATGTCTGTGGCTTTGTCAAACAATAGTGGTAGAAAAATAGGATGATAGTGGTTCTATCACAAACAATAGTGGCTCTGCAACAATAGTCAGTTAAAAACTCAGTCAGAAACATGTCACTAGAAATGACAAAAGCGATTAGTTTTAACAATAGCAACCAATTTTTAGGACACCCACGATGAAAAAATAGCGCAATAGCAGCTCTATTTCTACACAAAATATTATAAAATGAAAGAGGCTCTATTCCTACAATGGCAGCCAAAAATTATAAAAATCGCATTCATATTTTAAGACTATAGCGACCCAATTGACAAAAGTGATTCCTGTAAAAAACCAACAGTGACCTAGAACCTACAATTGATCACAAAACTTGATGAAAATTGTTAGATCTACGACCTAGGTACCACCGAGCATGCCATTTTATGTAAGGGGGAATTATGGATTGGGATTAGTATCAATAAAATCAATCAAATGAAATCAAAACAAAAGGATAAAACCCAACCTACTCATGAAATGTAATTGCCACAGCTATGAACTCAACAAACAAGGTTAGCACAATCGAATGGAAACACAAATGAATTCAAACTATGCAATCTTACCATCCCATGTCAGAGTGTATTCACGTTGATCTTGATATGTTGGATTGTTCTTCAACACAAAGCCTCCATGGTTTGCAAAAGCTTGATAATGATGATGATGACCTAGAATGCAAGAGTTTTTGCTCAATTTTCTCGAGAATCGCACCAACATGACCTTTCTACAAATTCTCCAGATTTATTATGAGAGGGATGAGGGTTAATTTATAAGTTTTCTTATTTTAGATGAATGATTTGGATGCAAAGATGAGAGGATTGATGATCCATGTCTGTTGAGAGGAAATAGATTGATTAGTTAACTGGCCTGATTAATCCAATTAAGGGAATTGATTAGATAATCAATGAAAATTTGATATCTTCATTAGCGGGATTGGAATAATCAATGGAATTGACAAATTAGATTGAGTAATCATTGGATGTGATTTGATCAATCAAAAATGTGTGAGGATGATTAATTAATTAATATTGAGAGGAACGTGCAACATGAAATTGATTCAATAAATAAAAGTTTATTTATTAATAGAACATGTTGAGTGAACTTTAGTAAATTGAATAATTGTTTTAATTATTTAATTTACAAGAGAGAACGTAGATTAATTAAATAATTAATGATAACTATTTAATTAAATTAGAAGAATGAGTAATGTTAGAGACATAATTAAATAATTAATGTTTATTTAATTAATTAGGAGGAATAAGTTTAAATCAGTGATGACATAGTGAATTAATTAAACAATTTAAGATTATTTAATTAATAGAGGAAAATAGGGTTAAATGATGGAAATGATGTGAAAAGGGGATTAATGATGCAATTGAAGTGATATGTTGTCAATAATGGAAAAATGCAATTTTAGGATGTGTGATATGTGTTAAGCCATTTTTACATGTCTACAAAAGGTAAGGATAAATTGGTGTGCAGATTGAAGAAAATTTTATATGGCTTGAAGCAAGCACCTCGGAAATGGTATATTAAATTTGATAGTTTTATGGTTGAGCATGGCTATAGCTGGTGTAATTCAGACCATCGTGAGATGTTAGATGATGATAGCTACATTATTTTATGTTTATATGTTGATGATATGCTTGTAGCGAGGTCTAACATGAATCACATAAGGGAGTTAAAACAACAACAAATTCATTTGCTATGAAGGATTTGGGGGTAACAAAACAAATCTTTTGTATGAAGATTACTAAAGATAGGAAAAACAGAAAGATATTTTTATCTCAAGCGGATTATGTTGAAAAGTTGTTTCAGAGAATTAATATAGTGAATGCAAAAGCTGCCAGCACACCTTTGCCTAGTCATTTTAAAATGACTAAGGATATGTGTTCAAAGACATAAGAGGAGGAGGAAAAAATGTCCAAAGTACCATATGCTTTAGTTGTAGGAAGTTTAGTGTACGCCATGGTATGTTCGATATTGGATATTACACATGGCATAGGAGTTGTTAGCAGGTATATGACTAATACTGGAGTGGAGCATTGGAATACAGTAAAGTGGATTCTCAGGTATTTGAGAGGTACATCCAATAATTTTTTATGTTTTGGAGACTCTAATATTGATTTAAGGGGCTATACTGACTCAGATTTGGTAGGGGATATAGATACCAAGCGAAGTACCACAAGTTATGTATTTACAGTTGGTAGGACAGCAGTGAATTAGATTTATCAGTTGCAAAAGATGGTTGATTTATCCACCACAAAGGAAAAGTATGTTGTTGTAACAAAGGCAAGGAAAGAGATAATATGGTTGCAACTTTTCATGGAAGAATTGGGAAAACAACAGATTGAAAGTTATTTGTTTACTATAATAAAATAAAATAGAGTTCCAAAGTATTTACTATTACAAAGGAAAATCTAAAATTAGTTAAAATTATTCATTACATCAACTTATCAATTAAAATTATAATGCAAAACTAAATGCACTTATTTATCAAGTTTTAGAATCTTCAAAGGTAAGTAGTAATTTAATATTTTTTAAAAATAGCAACTAATCACTAAGTTAATTTATTCTCTAAGGGTAAAATGAAAGAGTTAAAACATTTATTTATCATGATACTAGTATAAATTTAATAGATAAATTTATTAAAGTTACATTGCAAAGGACATACCTTTTTTAAAATAATTAGTATAATTGAAACTATTCTCAAAATCAAACAATAATAGTTATTAGTTAAATTTATAGTGTTTAGTGTTAAATATTGAGTAAATTGATCATATTATAAACAGAATATTGAACTTGAAATATGAAGTTGATCTCAGATTTAAATCTTGGGAGTATTGATCATGATTCTCAAGTCTGAATTTATCTTTGTGGTATTCGATCCTCAAGTGCAGAACATTAATAATTTCGATGTCTTCAAATGAGGATTTGATCTATATTAAATATATAATGGGAGACATGTCCGCTCATGGGACATGTCCCATTATTTGTGCCACTTCATCTAACTAACCACCTGATTACCAATTAGGGTTAGTTACTTAATAAATGTATATGTTTACTAAGTTCGATCTGAACTTAACTTGCACAAATAAATAATAATATTCGATCTGGAATTGATCACCAAAAAATGATGCTTGATCCAGATTCAATGAAGAACATGTAAAGCCAATAATCTGCAAGTAATAACCTCTAAATGCAGATCAAAAATATACTTGGGATGTAGCGATTTCGATATATATAAATGATGATGTTGAATATATTCAATCATCATTTATATCTGACCGAAGCTACCTTAATTCAACACTCCCTCTTAGCTAGGGAAGATAACTCTAACCAAGTATATAGTGATATCTCACCTTACTCGTGATATCAGGAGATATGGTATGCTTCTAAAAGTGTTAAGTCACATGACATTCTTCATAACACATCTTCATTATGGTATGTGCACTGACATCAAGTCTCATGATGTCTACCATAATAAATCATGGCATATCCACGAATACATTTATCCACCATGATTATCCCATAAGGATCATAATGATCTTCAAATGATATCAAGTCTCATGATATCTATGAAAATGTCCACAAGATACTATCATGACATATCCACAGATATCAAGTCACATGATATCTATCATGATAGTGCAACTAATCATTGTAGAGTCATCACCTTACAATTTCAAATACAAGTGTTCATTATCAGAAAGATCGTCACCTTTCAATAATGTACACAGGGGGAGAGAGGGCCCATAAAGTCATGGAGTCACACACATGACAAAAGATTTTACACATTAAACATCTTTTAAATATATTAGTACAAAATAAATAATTTCAATCTCAATTTCAATAATAATTTACATTTCAACCATACCAAGTTTCTTCCTGAAGTGTTCAACTTTAACTTTGGAGAGAGACTTGGTGAGAATGTCTGTTGTTTGATCATTTTTACTAATATACTCCAATTAGATCACATTCCTTTCTACCATGTCTCTCACATAGTGGTAAGGAATCTCTATATGTTTTGATCTATCACGGAATACTGGATTCACTAAAAGCTTAATGCAACTCTGATTATCACAGTGGATAATAGTAGGATTCAAGGACTCACTGAATAATCCTACCAGCAATTTATGAAGCCATACTACTTCTCTTTCCCCCATAGAGGCTGCAATATATTCAGCTTTTGTTGAGCTTTGTGCCACTAAGGACTGTTTCCTGTTGATCCAAGAGATCATAGTCGATCCTAAACTAAAGCAACATCCTGATGTGCTTTTCCGATCGGTTACACTTCCAACCCAATCTGAATCAGAGTATCCATGTAAGTCTAGGTTGTCATTCTTGTATTTAAGACCATATCCTATAGTACCTTGAAGGTATCTCAATATATGCTTCACAGCAACAAGGTGAATTTACTTTGGCTCACACATAAACTAGCTTAGGGCATTCACTGTATAGAAAATATATGGTATGGTGTTAACCAAGTACATTAATGATCCAATTATCTATCTATAGAGAGTAGGATCTGCAAATTTTAATTTTGTTGTTGCTTCTTTCAGTTTGTGCAAGTTGGTTTCCATAGGTGTAGACATGGGTCTACAGTCTAACATCCCAAATCTCTTCAGAATATCAATAGTAATGCCAGACTTCTAACCCCATCTAATTTCTGCCATACTTCTAACCCCAGGAAGTAATGTAAAATTCCCAAGTCTTTCATATCAAATTTTGAAGCCGAGTCCTTTTTACATTGAGTAATAAGGTGATCTTCTCTTGTTATCAGCAAGTCATCAACATATAAAATTAGTATTATCATATCACCTTTAATTACCTTAAAATAGAGATTTGGATCTACATCATTCTTGGAAAATCCTAGTCCCAAAAGATAGCTATCAATTCTTTCATACCAGGCTTTGGGAGCCTATTTAAGTCCATATAGATCTTTCTTCAATCTCCATACATGTGAGTCTGCTTTATGTATTACAAAACCTTCAGGTTTCTCTAAATAGACTTCTTCTTCAATGGTCCCATTCAAAAAGGAAATTTTCACATCCATTTGATGAATCTTCCAGCCTTTAGCTGTTGCAATAGCTATCATTGCTCTCATAGAGGTGTACCAGGCAACAGGTATAAATGTCTCTTCATAATCAATACCTTCCTTTTGTGAGAAACCTCTGGCCACAAAACGTGCCTTGTGTTTCTCTATACTGCCATCAGCAGCATGTTTGATTTTGAAGAGCCATTTGGAAGAGACAACAGATTTCTCTTTTGGTCTAGGTACTATATCCCATACATCATTTTTCAAAATGGACTGATACTCTTCCGTCATAGCATCTTTCCATACTTGATACTTGAGAGCTTTTGTAACACTAGTTGGTTCTGAACTAATGATCTCATTCATTAAGGCAACATATCTTGAGAATATTTTGGGTCTCTTACTTTCTCTAAAAGTTCCTTTGGGTGTTGTATAATTCTCAGCTTCCTTAATCATCTTTCTAGCCCAAAGTGGTATCCTCTTGCTATTGTTATTAGGATTTTCTTCTAGAGCAGTTTGGTTTTCATTTATGATTTCTTCAAGATACTCCCTATGAATCTCAGGAGTAGGGTCCTCCTCCATGACTTGAGGAGTAGCTTGAATTTCTATCTCATTAGAACTCTTTGCCCTTTTGAAAGAAATGTCTTCCTCAAAGATGACATCTCTACTTAGTTCAATTTGTTTATGTCTGAATATGTATATTCTGTAAGCTTTTGAGGTTTCACTATAGCCCAAAAATATCCCTTTCTTTCCAAAAGGCTCTAATTTAGATCTCTTTTCTTTAGGTACATGAATGTAGACAGGGCAACCAAAGATCCTTAAGTGACTTATGTCAGGTTTTACACCAGTAAACGCTTCTTTAGGAGTCTTGTTATCTAGATGTGAGTGGGGACATCTATTTTGAATGTAGACAATTGTCCTAGAGGCTTCTTCCCAAAATGAAGTTTCTATGTTTTGGTTGAACAACATTGCTCTAGCAGCTTCTACAATAGTTCTTTTTTTTCTCTCAACAACACCATTTTGTTGAGGAGTGTAGGCTACAGTAAACTCCCTCTTAATCCCAACATTTACACAAAATTCCTTAAATATTTCTGAGGTGTATTCCTTCCCATTGTCTGTTCTTAGTATTTTGATTTTCTTCCCGGAAAAGTTTTTTGTAAGAGCTTTGAACTCCTTAAACCTTTTTAAGGATTTCTATCGACTCTTTACATTTAAGAAAATATATCCAGGTCTTCCTAGAGAAGTCATCTACAAATATTACATAATATAAGAATCCAACCATGGAGGGTATAGACATGGGTCCACATAAGTCAGAGTGTACTAGTTCTAATACATTTCTGGTTTTACTCAAACTATTTTGGAAGGTCCCTGTTGTGCAGTTTTTTGCACACACGCCCCACTGAAATTGGGGACCCTCTCTTTTTCGCTTTTTGGTGTTTTGGCCCTTCTTTTCTGGGGGTTTTTTCTTGCTTGGGTTTGTGCTTTTATATCCATTTTTTGAATTGAAGTGGCACACTTGTGAAATTTATTGAAAATCTTAAATTTTGGACTTCACCTCAAAGTTTTCATTGTTTTCCAGAAAATCCGCTTGGGCCAGATTCTCCTAGTTTCCTCTCAATGTCCGAGACTTGTAACTTTTTCCCTATTTTCGGGAAAATCCATATGGTCCGGATTTCCCTGAAGTTCGTCGCAACATCGAATTCCCAAAGTTTTATCGTCGTGGCTGTCTTGTCGAACGCATTAATGGTGTTTGTGCGGAGGTTTTGGGGCTTTGATATATTGATTCTTTGAGAAGTAATTGATCATTTGAGTTTGTGCATTTGCTATCATTTGAGCTTGTGTCTTGGAGTTCTTGGTGTTTTGCTGGAAATTTGGATTTTTGAAGTTGTTTGGGTTGTGTGTTTTCATTTCCTACTCGTGTTAAATGGTTATTTGTTGGCTTCACCAGTCTCGACCTTTACACTTCCATGGTATGTACATGTGCCCTTTTCTCTGTTGATTTCTATTGCTTTTCTTTGTTTGCTTGGGGGTCCTTCGTGGTTTCCTGGTTTTTTGGGTGCGCGTCATCATTGAGCATTTCCAAGTTTTTTCATTGGTGTACTAGTCTGTTTGGTTGATTGAACGTTTATGCTCGGTCTGGTATTGCTTTTGATTGTGGGCACTTGCTTGCTTTAGTTTTAAACTCCCCATTTTGGTGTATGAGCAAGTTGTGCTTCATCCCCTATGCTTTCATGGCATACATTTAGGGTTCTTGACCTAGGGCATGGCCAATCCCCTTCAAATTGTTGTTGGGAAGTATTATGAGTTCATGTATTAGTCATTGGAGGCCCAGGTTAAGTCGATTTTGGGGTTCTAGCCTAAATTCATAGTGATTTCAATCGTTTTGGTGAAAGTAGTGAAGATATGGATAGGTTTGGGTTTCGAGGTCCTCGCGAAATTTCGCTTCCCCCGGATTTCCCCGACTTTTCTATCTCTTCCTCTTTTATCACCTTTTACCGAATTTCATTTGGTTTCGCCAAAATCCATTCCATTCGGATTTTCCCGATGTTTGCGGTTGGGTCGTTTTACCGATTTCATGCTTTAATAATGTTATATCTGGATTTCGCCAAAATCCTTCCATCCAAATTTTCCCGAATTGTTCGTTTCTCTTCATTTTTCCCGGGTTAGTTATAATTGTTGTTGTTTTCGCCAAAATCCATCTCTAGTAGATTCTTCCGAGTTTTTTTGGGAAATGTTGAATTTGATGGTTATAAATGATTGGTTTATTGGTAAACTATTTGATTGATTTAAGGAGCTTATGCTAAGTGTTTTTAATGGTTTTCCTTTGTTAGTTGATGAGTTTAAATGATATTATGGGATTTTGCATGCTTGGTTCACTGGAATCCGCCTGGCCCAAATTTTTCCAAAAATCCATCCCAGTGCAGTATCTGCAAGGGGGGCTAAATCTCGAACTTTGGGGTATTAATCTTCTGCACTTATTGTTTCTTGAGGAATCTGATTGTGGTTACCTTTATGTGTTTGCAAGCAGGATCAGGACAGGATGTTGTTGGTCGAGGCAAGGGAAAGGCAACGGATCCAGGTGTAGAGACTTCTGCCTTCTCAAATGTAGAAAAGGTAAAGTTGGATATAAAGAGCAGAGTTCTTGAGAGTAAGTTGAACTCAATTTGGTCAGGGATCACTGATACAAACATAGGCATGTGGGACTACGAGGAATTCAAGGTTGAGATGTTAGCACTGAACCCTCCTCTATTGGCAAAAAGAATGGTGGACTCCAGGCTAGCTCATGTGGCAGGTTTTCCTTCTACAGTACAGTGCTGCGAGCTGGTGCTTGAGTGTGCCAGAAACTATGATAGAGGGACACAGAGAATAATTGGTTCCCAGGTAAGGATTCTAGCTAGTTTTTGTCTTGTGGCCATTGCTGCAAATTTTGACATGCCTGATAGGTCCCATGTAGTGGGCTTCGACATAGATGCTAGAAAGTATTGTGAAGAGAACATAGTCAAATCTCAGCAGGTGATCAACTCTTGGCTAGAGAAGCCTAAATCCCATTTCTCCAAATTGCCTAGGCAACTATTCAGGCTTAAGTTCAAGAGAGAGTATTACAATGCCATCACTCTTCTCAGCAGGTTGGTGGGATTAAGGAGTGCAGGTGTTTTTGAGACCTGGATGTTTAATGTGATTGCCAGAGTGGAGCAGGGAATTGACTATCATTGGGCAGGTGTTATCAATGTTGTGATCCACCAGCAATTGTGTAATGTCTTGCAAAGCAAGACCTTCACTATGAATTCTTACCTAGTGTATTCATTGGCCAGACTTCACCCATACAAGGGGTTGAGCACTAGAGGTATTTTTGGGCAGGATTCCATCTATGAAGTGCATCCATAGTTGCACTTAACTGGTGGAAGCTACAGGAGGTCAAATGACGTCTTCACCATGTATTACCAGATTGCTCCAAGGTGCAGAGCATATGAGAATCTCAGACAAGGCAAAGGAATTAATAAAGAGATATGGACCTTGGTTTATCCAATTCCCAACCTTCTCATATATCAAAGTTGATGGTTTTCAGAGGGCTCCCTACAGACTCCCTAGATATCCCACTGATCATGGTGTATTGTTGGAAATCACTAGGCAAATCTATGACTTTGACAATGTTGTGAAGGGAGAAATGCATAAGACAGGTTTTGGGAATGATTTCCCTCTAAAGATAGGAATGGGTGAGGTTTGTGCCTCCATTCAGTCTGCTCGTGCTTTTGAGGAGGAGATGGGTACTCTTGGTCTCTCTTTCCATTCCAAGAGAGCAAGGTTTGATATCACTGGCGAGGCTTAGAAGAAGGCTAGTAGGGAATATAGCCATAAGGCTCACATTGAGGACTACTGGATTAACATTGCTGATGAGTTCGAGGTAAGAAAGAAGAGGTTTTCCAGGTTGCCAGTAGACTTGGTGAGATTATATAATGTAAAGGCCATCCCGGACTAGGTAGAGGAAGATGGAAATGTGATCCAAGGTCATGTTTATGAGGCAGTAAAGGATAAACCAGTGGGGGAAGCTGACTGGTTAGAGGAAGAAAAGACTGATTTAGATCAGGTCATGGTCCCGGTGATCAAATATACCCAGATGTGGTTGAAGCACAAGATGCTAGATCTGGAGAGCGAGGGTGTTCCATGCACCTATGAACTGATGGGGGACTTGGAATCTCATTCTGCTTCTAAGGCTTCACTTGAACTAGATCCAAAAGGTAAAGAGAAAGTGGATTCTCCTTTCAGAATCCAAGGGAAGTACAAGTTGAAAAGGTTGCAGAAGTAGGAAAACAGAGGAGGCGTATTGCCAAGAAGAGGAAGCATGCCTCAAAGAAGGAAGTTGAGAAGAAGTAGGAAGAGGAGGAGGAGTTGAAAGTGCCCCACCACTGATAAAGAGAAGAAGAATCACCAAATTGTCACAGAAGGTGGAGGAAGCCCCTAGGGTTGACAAGGAAATTGAGCCACTAGTGGTAGAGGTGGAAAGCTCGAGGGAAAAGACACAGGTTTACATAAGGAGGTCAAGGACTCCTTCCCCAAGGGATACTGTAGCAAAGGAGAATGTTTTAGTTAGTATCCCTGTTGTTGAACAAGTGAGTGTTTCTATTCCTCAGGAAACCGGTAACACACAGGAGGAGCCAAAGAAGGATGAAAGTCCTAAGGATTTGGGTGAGGAAGAGTTTCAAGAAGGAGACCTCTTCAATGCAGAGGCAAAAATTGATAGGGTGGTTCAATCTCCCTTGGTTTCATATGCAAACTCTCCTGCAAAAGAACAAGTGGACAAGTCTTCTCAAAAGGAGGAAGAAATACCAGCTAGGGCCCCTTCACCAGTGCAAGTTCAACAGGAAGAGAACCCAACTGTGGACATTCCTGAAGGTCCAAGTGCTGAAAAAGATGCAGTTGCCGATCAGCAGGAGCAAGAGAAAGATAAACAAGACACAGTACCTGTTGGGTCCACTATTCCGGATTGGCTTGAGAGGGAATTGAAGAACAAGATGGTGATAGTGGAGGACACTCCTCCCAATTGGGATTCCCTCATGGCTAATGTAGAGAAGAAAAATACCAAAAAGAAAGAAAGGGTTGTATCTCGAATTGAAAGAGATGGTTCAGGTAACAGAGTGGCTCATATTGCTACCCCTACTCCAAAAAAAGATAGGGACAATGTGACTACCCAGGACTATAATGTGCAGACTATTGACTTGGGGCATGCTACCGTGGAGCATGATATTGAAGAATATGAGGGCTCCAGTGCAGTGATTGTCAGGAGATTGAAGAAGGCAGTGCAAACTAGGCATGAGTTGGAGAAGGAGAATGAAAAACTAAAGAATTACTTACAAGAATATTGGCTCCTCCTCTTCTGTTGTAGGATTCCTACCCCAGGAAACGATCTCTGAGCTAAAAAAGATGAAGGAAACCTCACATGTTGCAGTTACTTGGTTACAGAGTGTCCAAGTCAAGGGAGATGATTCCATTAAGGGCATATTGTCAACTGGAGGGGATGCACTGAGATCAATAGATTGGTTAAAGGCTGCATTGGCACAAGATAATGTGGATACCAACCTCCTGCTACAAAAGACTACAACAATCATGGGATTTACTGAAGACAAATTGGTACAGTGCAGGATTCTTCCTTTTCCAAGAGTTTCTGAACCTTGGGAATGGTTTGAAATCTTGCAAATGAGGCAAAAGTCCTTGAAAAAGATCCATAAACAGGCAAGGTAGATTGAGGATGCTCGGACCAGTGTTCATGATAAGTGCATTTCATTCTTTGAGGTCATGACTAGAAGGAAGAAGTTTGCTCCAAAACATCTCAGTTTGGAGCAGCTTAGAGAATGTTGGAGGGATTTTTATTCTCCAGTCAGTGAAGGGCTAGTTACTAGACATCAATTGGATGATGCTACAACTTATATTGTAGTCATCGATAGGTATTTGACCAGCAAAGTCGATTGGGATGGTATAGTTAGGCAGGCAAGAGATGACATCAAGTCTCTTGAGAGGAAGATTAGGGTTTTGCTTGTGCCACCTGTCGCTGAGTTGGATAGGGTTCTATTGGCTATACATGGTGAAAAAGATAAAGCTAAGGACAAGGATGGGGAGTGATTATATAGGGTTACATTGGTATTTGTGCTTCCCATTAATTCACATGTATTGGGCTGACCTTTTGGTATCTTGGCAGTTTTGGATGAAATTGGTGCCAATGGCACATTTCATATGTTCGAAATATCTTTCAAGCCGACCTCTTGTAGGTCATGTTTTCATTGTAAATTGTATTTTGGGCCGACCTATCTTAAGGATTCTCTATAAAAATAGGCATGTTGCCTCATTTGGAGATATAGATAGAGATTAGAAAAATAGATATAGAAAGATAGGTAGATCAGGAGAGAAATAGTTAAGTGATATTAGAACGAATTAGGGTTTATTCTCAAGCAAGTGTTGTAATAGAAAACTGGAGTTGTTGCTATTTTGGACGATTTAATACAAGAGAGATATTGTGTTTGGTATCTATCTTCTGGAATTTCATCTGGCATGGTTCTTGTTATTCTATCTTTCAAATTGCTTAATTGTTATGGTATATTGTTTGGTAATGCTTAGGGTTTCATGTTTGGAATGTTTGCAGCAATCTCTAGTCCATACTTTTTGCAGTTAGCTGATTGTTAGCTGCTTTGCAAAGTTAGCCTGGACTTATATTTGTGCTTAGTTCAATTATGAGGGTTTATTCATCTCAATTGCAATAGAATTGGTTGAATGAATGTTTGTGATTTGAAAATCTTTAAATACCTTAGAAGATTGCACTATTTATGCGAAATTGCAGATTCATTTGGATCAAGCAGAAAATAGTTTATGAGAGATCGGTCCATTTTAAGCATTTTATCCTTTCGCATTTTCAATCTTAGGGTTAGAAGTAGTTTTAAGATTATCTCTAAAACCTTTATCTTTTGTTGTTTCTTTATTATCAAGGTTCCAATCAAGTTTCAAAGTATCAATTTATTGTTTATATCTGATAGATTCGAAATCCAGTGTTGCTCGTAGTAAGGTCCCATTGTGATTACCAGCATTTTCACATTAATCACTAAGTTGTTTTGTTGCATTGTCAAGACCTGACATTAGAGACCTTGGGGTTATCTCTTTTCCCATAGAGATTTACCTTTCAAGAGAGATAGGATATCATATTCTATCTAAGTTGTTGCTGTGCAGAAAACACCATCAACAATCCCCTTTGTATTCTTCCCTAGGGCACACCCTTTGCATGCTCCTTCATGAATTTTTTTTAGTTTGGGAAATCATGTTACTAATTTTTCTACATAAGGTAGGTCAAGGAAATGAATATGTCCTAATCTTTGATGCCAAATTTCATTTGAATCAGAGGTCTCATGAATAAGAGCTTATTTAGTTTCAATGCACAGTTTGCTAAGATATCCTTGTCTTATACCTATAGTTTGTGCTTTCTTTATGGTGGAGTTCTTTGGCCATGCTAGAACTTTTCCATCCATAAAGGTAACCCTTATCCATTGTCTTCAAGAGCAGAAATGGATATTAGATTCCTCTTTATTCCTGGTACAAACAATACTCCAATGAGTTGTAGAGAGAGGCCAGACTTCAAATTTATGGTGCGAGTTCCAACCCCCTTTACTAGATGTGCAGAATCATCCCCAATAGTTACTTCTTCATCAGTTTCTTCTATCATAGTATCTAGGTGTTTTCTGAACCCTGTGATGTGCCTTGATGAACCACTATCAATTACCCAGGTGTTGACTTTGTTTGATACTTGGCTTGATAATGCTGAGTAGAATAAAAATTTCTCATAATCATATTTTGTATTTGTCTTTCCAACTTTAGCAAAGGATGCTTGTTGTTTTGTTCTATCAGGGCACTTCATTGCATAGTGTCCATATTGATCACATCTGAAACATTGTATTTGGGAGATGTCTTTCCTTTTCTTGAATGATCCCTTTCCATAAGAATTATTCTTTTTCTTGAAGTTTTTCTTCTTACCTTTCTTAAGAGAAAATGTGTTTAGCACATGAATATCCTCATTTATGGGTTTTTGATTGTTTTCTTTTGTCATTAGTCTTGTTTCTTCTTGTAAGCAATCTGTTCTTAGCCTATCAAATTTAGGGAGTTTTGATCTTGCACTTATTCCTTGAACAAATGACTCCCATGAGTTTGGTAGGCCACCTAGAGCTATTAGTGTTAACTCCTTGCTATCAATTTTATATCCGACTATTGACAGTTGATTTCTTAGTTCATCAATTCTCATGAAATATGCATTAATATATTCTGCTTTGTTTATTTGAACATGATTAAGTTGCCTCTTTAGAGCAAGGTTCCTACTAGTGTTGTTTATTTCAAAGGTGCTCTCAAGGGATTTGAACATTTGATATGCAGTCTCATGTTTAGATAGAATAGGTACTATATGATCCCTAACTGCATCTACTATAATTTTCATAGTTTTCTCATCATTCTCAATCCATTAAGTTTTCTCCAGATTATTCTCTGGTTCTATCTTGTTTTCTTTCACAAATGAGTCTAACTTATTTTCTTTCAGAATCATCATGATTCTGAATTTCCATGAAGTAAAGTTGTTTGCACCTTCAAGACGATCCTCAAATCTGATTACACTTGACATTATGAAGAATGAAATATGTTTGTGATTTCAAGAGAAAATACGATTTTAAATAATCTGATATCTGGATTTAATCGGCTCTTTCTCAATGTGGCTCTGATACCATGTTAAATATTGAGTAAATTGATCATATTATAAACAGAATATTGAACTTGAAATATGAAGTTGATGTTAGATTTAAATCTTGGGAGTATTGATCATGATTCTCAAGTCTGAATTTCTCTTTTTGGTATTCTATCCTCAAGTGCAAAACATTAATAATTTTGATGTCTTCAAATGAGGATTTGATCTATATTAAATATCTAATGGGAGTCACGTCTGCTCATTAGACATGTCCCATTATTTGTGCCACTTCATCTAACTAACCACCCAATTACCAATCGGGGTTAGTTACTTAATAATCATATACATTTACTAAGTTTGATTTGAACTTAACTTGCACAAATAAATAATAATATTCAATCTGGAAGTGATCACCGAAAAATGATGCTTGATCGGGATTCAATGAAGAACATGTAAAGCCAATAATCTACAAGTAATAACCTCTAAATGCAGATCAAAAATATACTTGGGATGTAGCGATTTCGATATATATAAATGATGATGTTGAATATATTCAATCATCATTTATATCTGACCGAAGATACCTTAATTCAACATTTAGGAAGAGGAATTATTCTTATAAGATAAATTTATATTTTTGTAATATTAAATTTTAAGTGTTTAGTTGGTATTTGCAAAAAAAATAAAAATAAATTGAGTATTAGAATAGCTTAAGTTTATTTATTTAAAAAAAAATAGTATTAGTAATGTTTAGAATAGATTAAGTTTAGTTAATTTCAAAAGGAATGTATTAGTTGAATTCATATTGTAAGATAATTTTCAAGTGTTAAGAATAGTTTAAGGTCAAGATTTAGAATTTGAGATTAGAATAGTTTAAGTTATTAATATTAGTTGAATAATATTACAAAAAAAAAGTTTCCAAGAAGGTAGTATAGTTGAATCTCTTTAGTTAAGTTACATTTATAATACAAAAGTAGGTTTCAAGAATCATAGTTTAATTTATCAAAGGCAATTGAAAAATAGTTGAATCTATTACTAGTTAAATTCATATTAAAAGGTAATCTTGGTGTATGTTAACAAAATAATAGTTATTGATAATATTTTATAATTTAATTTAGGTGAAGAAATGTGGTAATATAAACTCATTAATTGAAATATTTTAGGAGAAGATTTAATACTTGTAAGAATGATAGATCACATTTATAACATCTATAACATCACATTTTATATATGGTAGGATCGTATAGTTTTTCTTGATACATGATTTTTTTATTGAACAGTTACAGTTTTGAACATTTTTTTTTCTATACTAACATGTGGTTAATTGGTTTATTTATTATTGTGATAAGAACTAAATTAGTTAAGAGTAAAGTAATAATTTAGATTTATTGACTTTAAAATTATAAATAGTATTATGTATTTGTTGTATGCTCTCACCTCGCCCTTGTGGATCTTGGTGATCAAAAAATGAGAACTAATCCTTTGGTCTAAACTAGATACATTTTGAGAAAGTTTTATTAATTAATGTTTTTTACAAGATTAATTACTCTTACTTTCAAAATTGATAGGTTATGGTTTAATTTATTTTCGAAAAAGAAAATGCATATTAAAATTAGTTTTATTTTCAAGCAATTAGTATTAATAAATTCATATTTGCAAAATAATTTTTAAGTGTTAGAATAGTTTAACATTATTTTTAATAAAATAATATTAGTTCAGTTTATGTGTAAAATATTTTTTAATAGTTTAAAATGTATTTATTTTCAAAGGAATTAATATTTGTAAAAGTAATTTGCAAACGTTTTGAATAATTTATGTGCATTATTAATAGTTAAACTTACAATTGCAAAATTTATTTTAAAATGCTTCGAATACTTTAAGTTTATTTTGAAAAGAAAAGTATTTATTTAAGTTATAAATAGTTTAAGTTTATTTTCAAAAACAAATAGTATTAGTTAAATTTATATTTGCAAAAATATTTAGTATAAGTTAAAAAGGCAATAATTATACAAAAGGTAATTTTCAATTAATCAGTATAGTTATTTTCAAAACAATTAGAATTAGTTAAATTTATTTTCAATTTTAAACAATTAGTATTACATTGTATTACAAAAGAACTAGTACATGTTTTATTTCGGTAATTAGTATTAGTTAAACTTAATTTCAAAAGTAATTGATTTTCAAATGAAAATAGAACTAGATAAGCTTATCTATGCAAAAGTAATTAGTGTTTAGATAGGAAACTTTAAACAAGAATTGAAACTAAAACTAGCAGCATTTGGTATCAATAGTGCCTCTAGCTCACATGTATAGGTAATGTCGTCGCGCTTTGAGCTACTATGTTTATATATCCTAACACAGAGCTTTGCAATAATGATGTATCTGTTAGCATCCCTTTAAATTTTCACTTGGAGAAATAAGGGACATCTTGATGGTAATAAAATCTAAGTGATGGGTAATCTCTCTTGGATCGATAATCTTAAAAAGATTAATCAAATGAACCCAAATTTTATATTTCAAACTTAGTAAACCTTATATGATTTAAGAGAATTTTATTAATTTGCTCATACCATTTGAAATTTATTGAATATTTAATCAAGAAAATGGATATTTAGTTCAACGGTTTCAAGGGTAGCGTTATTTTAGGACTAGGAATTAGTTGTTTTTTAGGAAACAAGTAATAGCCATGGTGACTATTTACTTATTATTTATTTCTTCCCCTCATGGGTAGCAGTCGCATAGGAACTGTCTAAGGAAAAGGGGCCCTAGAAAGGGTCACGTACCCACATAATAGTTCACATCAAACTTAGAGTAGAAAACAAAACTACATATTTTACTCCTCGATCTTGTTTGGAAGCAGGGTATGTAGGCAGTCTGGGAAACGAAGGATGCTTCCAGTACTCAGGCATTTAGGGATGGGGCTTAGGGCATGTCTGATAAATATTATACTCAACTAATAATATAAGATTAATTGAATCAAGATAATTCTATTCACTTAAGTAAAAATGGTTTAATTTTCAAATTATAAAATCAGACAAAATATACTTTGTATACTCAGATCGCTTGATTCCCCGAGGGCCTTAGGCCAAAATTCTTAGGTGGGTTTCAAGTCTTATTATTATTATTCTTATTATGTACTCCTAAAGACGAACCTCGGTGCACTTCCTTTATGGAATGTAGTCTTTAGAGAGTGACTCAAGACCTAGATGGTCTTGATGAGTCTAAGTCTTTGGCCAGAGCATTTTACCTATCCTATTTTGATGGATGGATGTCCATCCTATTTTGATAGATGGATGCCTATCTTGTTTTGATGGATAGATGTTAGATTCCCATTCTATTTTGATGGATGGATTCCTATCCTATTTTGATGGATAGATGTTGGATTCCCATCCTATTTTGGTAAATAGATGCCTATCCTGGATGGATAGATGGACTCTTCTCCCGTGTGGACAAATGCCTAACCCATATGGTTGGATGCCTATCTTGGATGGACGAATGCCTATCTTGTATGGATAGAAGTACCAAAGTATACAATTGAATGAACACATAATAAGATAATAATCAAGAAAGAAGAAAAAAGAAAAAAATAGTGGTAATTTTTGGGTTAATAGTTTGGTTCCTTACAAAATTATGCTCTGAAGTCGTCCAAAAATGCAATTTATTCAAACATAAAAATACAAAAAGATTGATTTTTTGATATTTTACATCTTTACTTGTACCAACAGCTCCAGATTTATCTAGATCATTTCTCCCCCTTGAGAGGAAATTGGCCCCATTGCATCAATGCTCTACAACAGATGAGGAAAATGTGTGGCAATTCTCTCTTTGGTAAACCACTTGCTTTGGTGAGGGAGTTTCTCTACCTAAACCACCTAATAAAGAGTAACTTGTTTGTTTTTAAAGTTTTTTTCATGAACATCAATGATCTAGTCATTCACCATTGGAAAAATAGTCTCAAGATTCAATTCAATAGTTTGAATTTTCTTAGCAACATTCAAAGTATCCAACAAAGGTGGAAAATATAGTTGTAATAATTCAACATTAAAAATAGGATGATGTCCCAAAAATGGTGGAATATTGAGTTTAAAATCATTCTCACCAATCTATTTTAAAATAATATATGGCCCCTATCGAAGAGGATGAAGCTTCTTATGTGGCACCTAAAGTCTTCCCCTCTGAATATGAAGCCACACTTTTTTCCCAATTTGAAAGTGATGAGGTATAGATGCTACTCATGTCACTCCTTATACTTCTAGTTGGTATGCTACAATATTTCATGAACTTGTTGTTGAATATGATGGGTTTTCTCAATAAACTTAGAGGCTTTATCCATCTCCTTCTCTACATGTGTTGATGGTTCATTTTTCATGGTTGGAAGAGCAACATCCAAAGTATCCAATGCTTGGTATCCCAAGTAGACCTCAAATGGATTATGTCATGTAGAAACATGTATTACATGATTGTAACTATGTTGCATATATGGAATACTCCCATCCCATGTTCGAGGATGTTGAGAATGATACATTAATGGAATGTGAATAATCATGTGATTGACCACTTCAATCTAACCATATGTTTGTGGATGGAAAGAAATAGACTTGGTGAGCTTGGTGTCCATCATAGCCCAAAGTGAAGACCAAAATTTACTAATAAATATGTTATCTCTATTAGAGATAATACTCCTGTGGTACTCCAAAGTGAACCCAGACATGAGCAAATAACAACTTGGCAGTGTCTTTTGTTGACACCCCTTTCTTCCAGGCTACTAAGATGGCCATTTTTAAAAGACCTATCTACCACAACATGCACATATTCATGACCATGTTTAGTAGTAGGGAGGCTAAACATGAATTCCATAGAAACTCATTTCCAAGGTCTATCTTGCCTTACAATGTGTAGGCTTCATAATGACACATGTTGCACAAGACCGAATATAAGAAGTAACATCATGTTGCATCTTGGGCCAATAAAAGTACCTTTGGAGTACAACAAGAGTTTTTCCTACCCCAAACTGTCTGAGAACATGACTATAATGTTCTTCCCATATCATCTTTGAACATTCCTTAATAGGAACACATATATGACCCATGTCACAAAGACTGCTACCTTGTAGATAAAATCTAGGAAGTATTAATGTTTTTTAAATATTAGAAAATTAGAATCTAGCCATATAGGTTAGACCAATCATTTGTTTGGTGTCCACAAGAATCCACTACCATACTAAGTGCTACAATCGAAGTTCTACTCAAGCAATTAGCAACCTTGTTACTATTTCCTATTTTGTGGCAAATGTTAATATAGAATTTTGTAAGTAGGTTGACCATATTTTATGTCTATTATTTTGCAATTTCCCCTATTTCTAGACAATTCTGATCTGTATGGATAATAGTATGTTACCAAAAAATGTAGCACTTCCATTTCTTGCATGCCTACACAATTGCATACATCTCCTTGTCATATGTAGGATATTGACAAATTATATCAAAGAACGTTTCAATATGATAAGCCACTAGATGGCCATTTTGCATGAGTAATTCCTCAAGAGAATACTCAAAGGAATCTATCCCAATCTCAAAATGTTGTTGCAGGTCTAGAAGTGCTAACACTAGTGTTGAACATAACTTTTTCTTGAGTTCGTCAAATTCTCGTTGTTGCACTTCTATCCAAACAAAAATTTCTTTACCTCCTCCTTCAAATAATTGGTTCATGGGCCATTCCAAGTGAGAGAACCCAAGGACAAGCCTCCAATAAAAATTGGACAGTCCCAAGAAGCCACAGAGATCTGTATTGTTTTTAGGAAAATGTCAATCTTTGATCACTTGTATCTTTGTTGGATCAACATGAACACCTGCACTATCACAATGTATCCCAAGTATTGAAGTATTTTCATAACAAATGATAATTTTTATTTATTAGCATAGATTTTATTTTGTTACAAGGTTGAGAGCACTTGTTCCACATGCTGAAAATTCTCCTCCCATGTCCTGCTAAAAATGAGTATGTCATCTAGATAGACCACAACAAAGGAATTAGAAAATGGCCTAAGAATATCATTTATCATTCTCATAAAAGTGGTAGGGGAATTTTTTATTCCAAAAGGCATCACCAACCATTCAAACAAACCCTCCTTGGATTTGAAGGTGGTTTTCTAAATATCTGATGGGTCAACTTGCACCTAGTGGTATCAATTTTGGTGAAAAAATTATCTCCCCTTAGCTGGTCCAAGAGATCATCAATATGAGGGATTGGATACCTATTTTTCATAGTGATCTTGTTCAAGGCTTGATAATCAATGCATAACCACCAATTTTCATCATTTTTCTTGGCCAAAACAATCAGACTACCACATGGTGATGCACTTGGTCAAATATGGCCCTTTTGGATAAGCTCTTCAATTTTCCATTTGATCTTATTATTCTCTAAAATTGATCTCCTATATAGTGGCCCATTTTATAATGGTGTCCCTAGAATCACATCAATTGAATGTTTGACTTGATAATGCTTTTGAACTCTTGTTGGTGAAGTGAAGATATTTTGATACCATGCAAATAGTCTGTCCATCTATTTTTGTTGAAGAGTGGTGATAGTTGTTGTATGAGTGTTACCTATGACTGACCTTGTTTCCTCAAGTCAAATCATTAACAATACAAAATCTCCAATTTGAGAAATCAAATGTCTACATTGTTTTTCTATAATTAAAGATGTAGATTTCGATGGGCATACCTCAGGTATTTGATAATTTTTTTCTCCCAGCTTGACAATAACGTTGCATGGTCTAGGCTCGTAGATGTCATGTCTTTTGTACATGTACGGTTGTCCCAATAGTACATCACATACATCCAATGGTGCAACATCACAAATTACCTCATCTTTGAATGGTTTAATGGATTAGAACAAGCAACACTATTTGGTTACCTAGATATCTCATCCCTGAATCAACCAGCCCATAGAGTATGGTTGTGGATGAGGTGTTGTTTTTAGATTCATCCTCTTAACATCCTTAGCAAATACCAAATTCTAGTGACTCCCACTGTCAACTATGAAATGTAAGACCTTTCCACTCTCCCACATTTTTCAATGAAACAAACTTTCCTCATCTTCACAAGGCAAGATTTTGGTAGTAGCTAATGTGGCATAAGGGTCCACCTCAATGATTTTTCATAATCCATGTGCTTAAAAGGGTTTGTAGACAGCGAATCAAATTCTTAATCCAATTTGTGGTTTGTTTCCATCAATGTCTTAGTAGCTCTACAATATTTTGTGCTTTGTTGGGATATTTTATGAATTTCACCACATACCAGTGTCCTTCGGTGTCCTCTTAGAACATGTACTTGATGACCTGATTGAGAGAAGAATTTATTGTTGGTTTTTTTTCCTTGAATCATACTACTAGCATCTCCTTTTGGTTTGTTCTCCTTTTTTCCTCTTTGCTTGATTTTTTCTTCAATTTTGGTCGCATATTTATAAGAAGTTTCCAAATTTTCAATATTCAAGAAAGACATCTATGTTTGAATATAATGATGTAGCCTACTGTGATATTTCAAAATTTGATGTTTCTTTATATCCTAGATGCCAAGTTTTGTGGATAGTGCATGGAATGTGTTGGTGTAATCTTGAACATATTGTCCTTTTTTGTCAAAGTAGCTACCACTACATATATGTTTCTTCATATGTGTTTTTAGGGAAAGATTCTTCTTCGATGTACTCTATGAATTCTTCCCATGTAGGGTTATCATCTATCCCTCCATCCAATTCTAGGCCATCAAGAATTTCCTTGGTTGAAAACTTTGCCTCCCATGATTGCTTCACATATTGTTTAGCCTTGAGGAGAGCAAAATTTATCTTCTAGACATCAAAAAATCCATTCACAAAAAATTATTTTTCTATTTTTGACAACCAGTCATCCATGATATTTGCATCAATCTTGACTTCAAATTTTGGAATATCAAAATTTACTTGCACTTTGAAAGGAGTGTTTCCACAAAATAGTGTCTCTACCATGTTTGGTTGTTGATTACATTGATTTTATCAAAATAATCATGAAAATTGACTCATCATCTCCTCTCATTGCTTCTTCAAATCCTCTTGGACTATCACCTTGATAGGGTTTGATGAGTGACCTTGTTCATCTACCATCTTTTTTCATGTGTGTCTCAAAAGAGGATAATCTGATAATTTTTGTGTTTCCAATCCTAGCCTTTGATAGACTAACCATGTGTGATTTGACATTCAGGAGAATTCCTACTCTAATACCAATTATTTGAATTCAGTCATGAATTTAGGTAACAATACCTGGTGTAAATGAGAACCTCTGGTATTGTAAATATTGAACAATATGGAAAAACTCATAAATAAAGAGTTGTGAGCCTTCAAAGTTGCATCTTTATTCAAACCAGAATGAAATATATACAACATGAAGCGTATCAAGTCACCAAAACCTTGGGAATTTGAAATGAGTAGTTGGTTATTAGAAAATAACTAATAAAACCAAAAATTTCAAAAAGGAACATGTGAATTTATGTACCCCAACTTGGTGGGGTCATAACTTTCATCCTATTGGTTGGATTGAGGATTGGAAAGGTCTCAAAGAGATATAATTTCAATCTCTTAAATCCAATTCCTTCAACTATTTAATTTAAGAGATTGACAATAATTTTGACCCCAAATTTTGCTCTGAAGTCCTCCAAAAATGTAATTTAGTGAAACATAGAAAATACCAAAAAATCATTTTTTGATATTTTTCATCTCTTCTTGTGTCAACATATCCAAAGTTCTCCAAATCATTCCCTCTCCCAAATCATGACTATGACTGGGATTTACCAACCTATAAAAGCAACTTCTCTTAGCCTTTAAATGGGCCTTTATCTTTTAATTCTTATCTTTGCATGAATTTAATTTGTTGCCCCTCTTCCCATAGCCACTTGATAGGATAATTATTCAATTCTTAGGAATCAAAGCCAATTTTTATTTTTATAATGTTAGATGCTCCCAACAAGCCTCAATGGTCCTTTCTTCTTGAAGGTTCAAAAGCTTCTATTGCTACTATCACAATAAACCTACCATGTATTCCTTAGTCTTAGTTCCCTTACCCTTATTTCATCAATTGGAGAACCCCAAGCTAGAGAGAAGAGGAAAATGTGTAAGCTAAGTGCCTAAGAACTTATATGCTACAAATTCACTAAACATTTGTCTACTATCTTCCAAGTGTGAGTTGTCATTTATTTATTGCTTTCAATTCATAGTTTATTTTCTTTTGAAAGTGCTATATTAAAATTACAAGTAGATTAATTATTTTCAAATTTTATTTGGATTGGTGATATTCCATCACCGTATCATGATTTAGAATAGCTAGAATTTATTTGTTTTCATTTGAGTTAGATAGTTCAAATTAGTTTAAATTTAGCTTCAATTCAATAACTGCTTTTTTTTAAAATGAGGCATTCAACAAGTAGAAATCTCATAACAACGTGAGGCACCCAACCCATCAAAATCAATCAAAATAAAACAAAAAAAAATTGACTAGATTAAATTTAGCTCATATAGAATCTCTAAAATTGCAAGTAGTTAATTAGATCACATTTAAATTTGAGAAAAATACAAAAATATAGAATTTTTTTTATTTTGTACATTTATATTAAATCATCTCTAAAAACACCAACAAATCAAAATCCCTTTATCACATCACAAGGCACTCAACAAATCAAACAAACTAAACACATGGCAAGTGCAACAAACAAGGCATACCTCTTCTCTCTCTCTCCCATTGTCAAGCTAATGTGTCATAGAGTTGGAGAGGACTAAGTAAAGGTCATAATAAGAAAGCTCTAGACACTAAACAAAACAAAGAAGCATTCCATACAAAAAAATAGAACAAGCAGCAATATTGCAACAAATCCAAGAGGAAAGCAACAAGAGGCCTAAAAGAGAGCTAGTCCTCCAAGAAGAACAAATTGAATTAGAGGAATGTTATCTCAACACCATTTGTTCCTTCACTCAATGGAAGCTAAACTTGATCCAAACCAATGACCCACTTGGTCATGGAAGAATTTTTAGAACTACATCTTCAAAGGTTCACCAAGCAACTGTAAGGAAGCTAAGGTAGAAGAACAACTTCCTACACTAATCTTAAGAAGAGGGTTATGCAAAAACTTTTTAGATCTAAATAGTTACAAAAACAAACAAAAATAAGCATAAATAATATTCATAGCACAACACAGTGATTTGCGTGGGGAAAACCCTTTTGAGAGAAAAACCCCACACTCCAAAAGCCACCCAATATATTATTCAGAAACCAACAAGATTATAATATACTTGTAGAGCAAGCTTTCTCACAGGTGTCCATGGGGTTGAGCTTAATTGGTTAAAGCATTGAATTCTTAGTGTGGAGACCCAAGTTTGAATCCCAAAGGGACATCTAAGATGGAATTCTAAGTTGTGACTCTTGGTCTTCCATAGTTGGCTTCAAATGTGGAAGTGGTTTCTAAATAAGTAGATTTCTAAGTTGTGACTCTTGGTCTTCCATTGGTTGTTTCTAGTGTGGTTGCTTGAAAGGAGATAGTATTAATTTCATGGTTGTTCTCACAATGATCTTGTGGTGATCTCATGTTGATGCTTGAATGAGCAAAAAAAAATTAAAACGATTATCAATAATAATAATAATAAAAATCTCACTGGAGTATCACCAAACAAAGATATGGAGATAACTCAACATCTATAAAACTCTTACACACAATCTCCATCTCATGAAACCTCATGTATAGGAGATACAATACATGAAACCATCAAACGGTATTACAAAACCATGAGCTAAAACCACCTAAAAAGTGGTGCTCATCCTTATCTCCAATAACAAATGCCTATGATGTGTCAAGACACATACCACATGTAAAGTTCCCCCTTTACAACTCATTTATGTATCCAACACATTTTTACATCTCCCATTTCAGGAAACCCAACTTCAGAAAGCCATAAATTTTGATCTAGGTGTTTGATCGATGAGTTCTTTGAACCATTGGAAGCTCGTAAAGTTCTCTATCAAGCTATAACTCGCTACATCAATTACAACCCCTTTTAGGCCCAAAAATGCTTTTAAGGACTTCAAAATGGAATTTGAAACTTTAAAAAATAAAACTTTAATACTTCAAATCCAAACATGATCTTACAACGAAACTTTACCAGCATGCTTATTTAGCCAATCCAAAGCTTTGGGGAAATTTTTGCATCAATCCATGCTCAAATGTATACTTACTATAAATAGTAACCTCGTGTAATTACAAGGTTGAGACTCATTTTATTAACAGCAACATCCACACATCCCAACTCCAACTCCACACCTAAACCCAATTGTTTACATCAAACACCCTTCCTCATGAAGTGAGTGACCAAGTTGATGCAACACCCACCCCATGCATTAATACCATTGCCACTCATAGGGATATCCTTCCTCATGGAGAGGGTAGTCCTTCAAATGCTCCCCTACCCTATTCGCTTTTGCTATGTGAGTAGGAGTGATTCGACTCCACAATGTCTCTAGAGTGCAATGAGTGTGTTGACTCACATTCGACTCATGCACATTCATGTTGGGTAGATCTAGACCACAATAGGTCCAAACTTTTATTAATTTGTAGAACACTCATTTTATGAGATTTAATTGTGTAGTGTTTTACTCAAATTTATTGATATACTTTTATGAGTACTAGTTCATAAGAACCCATCTCTCATGAGTATGAATGGTCCACCTATTATTCATTGCATCTAGTTGATGCTCACAAAGATGAAGTAGCAAAACTTCTTGGGCGTTCACCCATCTCAATACTACTCTGACTCAAGTGTTCTTTTAATTATGGAGTTTTTGTCCAAGATCAAACCTACTTAGCTTGCTACCAATTTGCAATAAGTGTTAAGTAGATCATTTATACTTATAAGAAATAGGATTTGTGTGAACAAAATCATAAAATATAAGTTAATAAACTTAACTTGAAATCTACACAATTAAATCCTCATAAAACATCATAATTTGATACATCGCAAGAAACACCTCTTGTCATTTTTATCTTTATTTTCTTTTCATCTCCCAATATAAATTGGTTTTGAATATTCTATCAAGAACATAATCCTACAGGAGGACAAAACACTTTCATTTTCCTACCAATATTTTGATAGGAGAGAGGGCCCAATAGTTGAGTGGATACCAATGGTTGTAATAGTGCTTGTACATTTAAAGCCTAGTATTTTGAATGTATATTACTCTTAGATGTGAAAAGGATTTAATAGTTGAACACCCAATATTAATAATTAAATAAAATGTTATCTTGAGATCCAAAAAGAAATAAACCATGAGATGTTATATTGGTACACCAATAAAGCATGACTTAATGCACAACTGTTGGTGGTCTAATCTTTTTTGGGGTCTATTATGATACCTCAACAAAAAGTATTTTGATGATCAAATTTGACAAGTCATATGATGGTGAAAAAAAAAACACTTAACAATATACAAAGGAATCACCATCATTGATGTTATTAGAAGATGGGTGCTTTGGATTTGGAAACTAAGAGGCCAAGTAGAGGTTGTCACTATGTTGAATATTTTTATCTTATTTTCCTTTTCCTTTCTAAAAGATTGCTCTAGAATTATTTAGGAAGGTCCTTGGTTTATGGGGACAAATATCCTTTGTCTAAATAATTGGTCCCCTGGGTTTAACACTTTAAGTGATGATTCCATCAAGTTCCCTATTTGGATTAGACTGTTGGGGCTATCGTTGGAGTTATGGGATGAAGAGGCTTTCATGCTTATTGCCAATACCTTTGGGCAATACTTTACTACTAATAAGGTCACTAAATTCAAGAAGAATTTTTTATTTGCTAGATTTTGTGTGCTTGTGGAGAAAAACAAGGTGCTTCCTACTCAAATTACTTTATCTTCCAAATTTGGAGTTAAGGTGCAGTAGATTAAATTCAAAGTCTCTTTATTTGTTTATTAGTATTGTGCTAAAGTGGGCCACACTATTACTGTTGTTTGAGCATCAAGAAACACCACCTCATTTGGAGGAAAAGGGAACTTGAGCCTATTGCCACTAAGGGGTGCACTACTCCCTTTGAGGATATGTAAAAGGATGAAAATAGGGAGAAAGCTCCTATAGATTGTACAACATTGGATTTCTCTAATGGTTCCAAGGTTGAATAAAGGTTATGTCGATGGTCTTATGAATCTCTCTTGTTCCAAAAAAAAGAAGTTTAGGGCAGTTGGATCCTTGTACCAAGGTTACGCAAAAATCATTGGAACAATTTGACTTCAAACCACCCTAAATTTGGGTTGGTAAGTTGCAAGGATATGTAGTGTTATGGGTTCTTGTGCATCGTTGTTTCTCTTGGTTCCTTTGTTGTTCTATAGTGCTTAATGTCTATCTTTTCTCACTTTTTGTACAAGGGTCTAGGTCTTTTCAAAATCTCTACTTACCTTAATCAAAAACAATATAAAATTTTAGTGCCAACATCATAAGTACATTATGTTAACTAATATAATTAGAGTACACTACTATTCTCCCCTATTAACTAATTTCAAATATTTTTTCAAACTCCAAGATCTTCCACCCATTTACTCTTTGGTTATATTTTCTCACAACTATCATAGATACATAGAAGCATAATGCTCCCAACTGTTACTTGAATTGTTTATTGTCCATTAGCAAAGGACAAGATGAAGACAAGTTATTGTTACCTGATGAAGAAGTAGCCTTAACATGCATGAGTTGCTCCTCCTTGTAGTAGATAGCACCTCCATATAAATAGAAAGGGCTCTGACTTATCTCATGAAGCAATCCTCACATAAAAAAAGTGTTTCACCCCCATCATTGTTGCTTTTTAATTGTCTCCAACAATCTTGGAGTGTGGAGACAACCTAATGAAGTCATGCCTAAGAGATTCCTTGGATTCAGGCTAGCTGAGAAAGTGTCTTCTTCTATTTCTAGTACGATAGTGAGTGTGGGGAAACTCATTTTCAATGATTATATTGGCTCGACCACCGTATATATCTAATTCAAAACTCTAGTAAATCTAATTTGATTAGGTTTGTGTCGTGTGTATTGACATTGATATTATCTTTATAGAAACAAAAAAAATTGAATAATTCAACTTCAATTTTCTTTTAAATTAAAATATTTTTTATGGTGAGAATAATGGTATGTTCCATTAAGGTTTAAATTTTTTTAAAGTGTAAATTTTACGAAATAGATACTCTTTAATTCTTTATTTGTGCTCTCAATATGAACCATTCCAAAAAAAAAACTTGAAATTATTATAGAACTTCCAAAAAAAAAACCACTCCTCCCAATTACATTTCAAATTACATTATTTTATTTTTTTAAGCAAAGGCATTAAGCCTATATATTTATATATATATTTGGCATAAAATTTACATAGGAGTAGGATTATATGAGATCATAATATCTCAAATTTTTCAATTCCATGCACAATTACAAAACTGACTATAGTTTCTAGCTACCACTACTTAGCATTATCATAGTTTTATATCCAACTAGTAAACGATATTACAGCGAACCCAAAAAAGAACTGTATTAGAACCCCTCCCGCTTTACTCCTCCATAGAAGCCAATTATACTGAATTTTCTCCCTATGCCTCAGAGCTACCACCAACTTGGCTGTCACGACCCATAAGCGCATCTACTCGACCCACATGATCGTCCTCTGCTAATGGCTCTCGTTGAGTAGGCCATCCACGAACACTGGACCCTTGACCTTCCACAAGAACATTTGTTGCAATTGGCACACGACGTTCAAGCCACCCACGATCCTTGAAACCTTGGCCTGCACCTAGTACATTTAAGTTTGAAGGGCCCCAGACTTGCCAAGGACGAATTGCCAACCCCAACTCTCTACCAGCCTCTATATCATACGGCCCAACCGTCTCTGCTTCTATTCGGCCCCACTTTGCATCTGATGGAAACCCTTGTATATCCCCACGAACCACCTTTGGAGTTGGCGAATTCTCTCAACCTTCTGCACGCCCCACATTTTGGATTGGTAAGGAAACACATCCTTCTAGCCCACTAGAGATTACCGAAGAATGAGGATCATGAACCCTGAGGAAAGAAACTGCATAATATTTGTCCTTAATTGCCCTATCCATGTTTACACAAACTGACCTACAATTCTTCCTTAGTGCATTTAACAGCCTGCTATCACTCTTGTATTGCAAGGCTAATTTAATGGACTCATAGATCACCTCAAAACCGAGACGGTGATAAACAAACTCTCTCAGGAATAATCCACCTATATCCCCTTCCCCAACAAACATTGTACTTTTGGACAGCAAGCAACAGAACATCATGCTAAAGAAAACGAGGCTTGACAAATTGCTTAGCAATAAACACTAACTCCCTATAGGACTGTAGCAAATCCATTATGTTAGACAAGAAAACAGAGAGCACCTACGAAGAAAATATGATCCTTCTAGCACGCGGGCTTGTAACCTTTGTTCCTAGAATGGTGTGAATAATCTCCTCCACTTTCAGACAAGACAAATTAAAGACCACCTTCAGACAGTCATGCGAGAGATATTGCTCAAAAGGAAGCTCCCATTGTTGCACCTCCATGCACACCCTTAAATTCCAAGGCTTGAAAGCCATTCTGCAAATTCTACACACCTAGACTGAGATTTTGTAATTCTAACTTTGAGCTCTTGCAGGTTGATGCCACTTAAAACCCACCTTCCTTTATAGCCAGTAAAAGCCATGTGCATATCTTCGTATTATTTATTGCAAGAGATTATGTTGTATCATGGCTGCAAAATTAGATATAGGTGCAAGGTTCCCTTGTGGTGAAGCGTGCGAAATTTTGATTACAAGCCTCGAATTCTGATGCGCCAACACTTGTTCGATGAAGGACACAGCTGTCGTATTTGATGCTTGAGGTAAGCCTATCAACTCCACCGGCATCCTGATAACGAATGGTTGTAATCATTATGCTTACTGCACGCATTAAAGGGGACTTGATCAGCCAACCTGTACAGGGAATGACGTAGCTACCGTAATCAATCCATGTAATGCGGCTTTCAAATCCACCAGCACCTAATGACCAAACCATAATCATTAACCATACTACCTCACCTGACATGACAAGCCCGCCACATTTGTCCTTGTTGGCAAGCCAGCGAGGCCTAATTTCCCTTCACAGCTCACGTCTTATTTGTCACACAAACTCAACTAGCAATGACACTCACCATTTCAAATTCTAAGCTTGCACATGGTGTGTGGTCCTTAAGATCTGCTAAAATTTCCATCCTCATTAGCTAGCGCTATCAATTGAGGGAAATTAGTGATAAGTTGCCCATTCCCAATGACCTCAAAATTTTCGCCATCACAACCCATGTTTGCCACTCTGTCAACCACTTTGTTTCCTTCTCTATAAGAGTGTGTTATATGAACTTCCTCAAAAGAGTCTAGGATATGCCAAAATTTATATAAGATATACTTAAGCTTCCAATTGTGGATCATTCTCTCTTTGCAAGCATTGATTATTATCAAAGAATACCCCTCTATGTGTAAACTGTGAACATCCATAGTCTTTGCAACTTGCAGGCCATGGAGCAAAGCTAGACTTTCTGCCATGTTATTAGTGCAATTTGAGAGATAAACTACCTTAGTTGCTAGGAGTGAACCTTTCCAATCTCTAGTGACTATTCCAGCTCTAGACACTTCTAGGTTGCCCCTTGAAGACCCATCAAAATTGAGCTTGAGAAAATCCTTTGAAGGAGGCTACCAAGTGACTTTGCTTCTGTCAATTTTGGATTGCGAGTCAAATTGTTGAGAACCTTTAAAAGGAAGATGTATTGCTCTCTAGTTTTGAAGTATCCAATTATCCCAATTTGAAAACACTGAGGATACATTCTTATGCCTTTGAACATATGCCACTACGACCTCAGAGATTGTTTGCTCAATTTTGTTTGTAACTTGCCTGACTGATTGAGTTTGTTGCCTAAATATTCTTTTATTTCTCTCCCACCACAAGCTCCAAACTACTAGGGCAGGCACTACTCTCCAAATACAAGCAAAGAAGGAGGACTTATATAAAATAGGCCAGGCAGTAAATAGATCCCATAGGGTGGCTGGCAATGGAAAAGAAACATTCAAGTTTATTTTGATAAATTGCCAACATTCTTGAGCCCAAGAACATTACAAGAACAAGTGATCAACAGTTTCATTGACTGCTTGACAAAGAAAACACTTGAATGGCTCAACCAATCCTAGTTTGCTCAATCTATCACTTGTTAATATTCTTTTGCGAAGAGCTAACCATGTAAAATTGCCAACCTTAGGCAAAATCATGGGATTCCAACAAAAGGAATACACTCTATGTGACTGACAATGAGCCTCTGAAAGTGTTAGGGACTTATATCCTTGCTTAACTATGTAATTCCCATCCTTGGAAAGCGCCCAGATTATTTTGTCTGAGGCATCTAAAAAGACCATAACCCTCTCCTTCAACTGTTTTAAAATCAAACTTTCCTGACTAGATATTATGAGTGGGGAAGAAAAATCTTTCCATGCAACTATCCCAGAAAGAGGATCAATGCTTTCTATATAATCCTTCACTTGACTCCCCCATAAGGCAGAAAATACCTGTTGCATTGGGGATAAAGCTTGAATTGAAGATAGGGGTGGAAATCCATTCCAAGAGTCTTGCCAGAAATGCACACTCTGCCCCATTATGAACCTCCCATGTCAAATGCGGAAGGATTACCTCCCTATATGTTATCAAAAAGTTCCACATCACGGATCCCTCCGGAGGATTTGAAATGGTTAAAATTCTATTTGGATTTTCACTATCCAAATATTTTCCTTGCATGAGAGAGCACCATCTCAACCTTGGCTTTTGGTACATACGCCAAACTAATTTGGCTCCCAGTGCTAAGTTTCTTGCAGACAAGTTATGCATACTAGCTCCACCATTATTCTTATTTGCACACAAATTGTCCAATGATATCAAAGGAATCTTCCTTGAATCATCCATGTTGCCTCTCCACAGGAAGTTCTTAATAAGCTTCTCAATTTGTTGCACAATACCTTTTGGAGCCTTCAGAACCACCATAAAATAATTAGGGATTGCTGCTAAGACTGATTTTATCAACAGGATTCAGCCAGAAAAGGACAGCCACCTTGCCTTCCAAGATAAAATTCTAGATTTTATCCTGTCTATAACCTTATGCTAGTGATGAAGTTTTGCTGCCCCTGAAAAGAAAGGAATGCCTAGATATGCACTTGGAAGCTCTGCTCCTTGAAATCCCAGCAAATTTACTAGTCTACTTGTAAGAGATGTGGGAGTATTGAAGAAATGAATTTTCGATTTATAGGCATTTATTTTTTGCCCCGAAATAGAAGTGTATTTGTCAAGCACCTGTTTAACTTGCTTTGCCTCCGATAAAGAAGATTTAGCAAACAGTAAGGTATCATCCGCAAATAAAGAGTGTGTGGCCTGTATTGAAGTGTTTGGAATGTTGAACCCCTGCCAATGCCCCTGTTCATGCACTTTTTTTATCGTTCTACTTAAAGCTTCGGCCATGATAATGAATAAGGGGAGAGTGGGTCTCCCTACCTCACTCCCTGAGTAGAGCTAAAGAAACCTACTAGAGTTCCATTTATCAGTACAAAGAAATTAGCTCCTGACAAGCATGAACGTATCCATTTACACCATTTCAAAGAAAAACCAAACCTATGAAGGACCTGCATCAAGAACTCCCAATCAACCCTATCATACACCTTCATCACGCCAAGCTTGATAACAAAAGAGGACATAGCATTTTCTTTAATTGAATGCAACACTTCATGAGCTATAAGTGCCCCCTCCGGGGTCTCTCTACCCGGAACAAAACCACCCTGTTCCTGAGATATTATTTTTGGTATAAGAGACTACAACCTAAGATAAATGGCTTTTGTGAAAAAATTATATATAGTATTGCACAAAGAAATTGGCTTGAAATCTGCAAACGTTTTCGGATCATTTACTTTAGGAATAACAACAATGTGAGTTGTATTGAATTGTTTCAACATTGTCCCTAACTTCCTAGATTCTTCTGGTGCTAGCAAAACATCAAATCCTACAAAATCCCAACATTTCTGAAAAAATAACCCAATGAAACCATCTGGACCTGGCGCTTTGTCAGGTGGGAGGGAAAAAACAACCTTCTTTATTTCCTCGAGTGTAAAGGGGTTCATCAATTGATCATTATCCTCTTGAAGAATAAGCGTAGGAATATTTCCAAGCAATTCCTCTGCATCCTTAGGAGCAAAAGCTGACTTGTTCGTGGGGGCTGACAACAGATTGAAGAAAAAACTACAGATTGAAGAAAAAACTTACTCCTTCCCCTTGAATATCTTCTTCCTTTGTCAAGACTTGTCCTCATAGCGAAGATTTAATGGAAAACACAAAGTTCAAAGACTTCTTTACTTGAGTTGATGCATGGAAGAATTTCGTGGGGGCTGACAACAAATTAAAGAAAAAACTTACTCCTTCCCCTTAAATATCTTCTTCCTTTGTCAAGACTTCTCCTAATAGCGAAGATTTAATGGAAAACACAAAGTTCAAAGACTTATTTACTTGAGTTGATGCATGGAAGAATTTTGTGTTAAAGAAAAAACTTACTCCTTCCCCTTAAATATCTTCTTCCTTTGTCAAGACTTCTCCTAATAGCGAAGATTTAATGGAAAACACAAAGTTCAAAGACTTATTTACTTGAGTTGATGCATGGAAGAATTTTGTGTTATTTCAAATTGCATTATTAATCATTCAAAAAAATCATATTAATGTCCGTCGTGCCAAAAATTTAAAATACTACTACTAACACCATATTATATTTGAGAAAATATTATTTTAATTATTTTTCTAATATATATATAATTTGAAACAAATCAGAGCAATGGCAAACCAAGCCACTAAAAAATAGGATGAACCAAGGAGAGATAATAAAAGTGAGGGGCCCATGTCTTACAAACATCAACCGGATGATTGGACCCCCCTCCTAGTGCTTTAGCTCTTGCGGCATAGCAGCGTGTTTTTGTAATTTGTTCTGGATCTTATCCCTGTTTGCACTTTGGGGTGTGACTTCTTCCACCCACCCTCCTTTTTTAGGTGAATACATGTAATATTATTTTATAAATAACAATACACTTATAAAATAATGCAAAATTTTAGATTCAACACAAATTTGGTTAGCCAAAAGGAGTACAAATAAGAGCAGCAGCCCCATCAACATGGGGTGCCCAACTTGGCTCCCTCCCTTAGTAGATAGATGTATACTTAGTTCTCTCTTCCATATTTTTCTGATACTCACTCATTCAAACTACTAAACTTACCGTTATCTGCCTTCAAATTTGCTCACTTGACCAGGAAAAACCATTCACCTATTAAATTTGTCTCGACAATGCATACTGCCACTTTCAAATTATCTTTCTAAAGGAAACCTGTGGCATCGGTATTTAAAAAAACACGCAATGCGAGTATCTTACATTGAGCATTACGTGAAAAAGAGTCCTCATGCACCAATAGATTTGCTGCTGAGAACTTAATTTTTACGGTCATAGCGTGCAAATTCCATTTTGTCCTTCATTTTTTATTACTAATTGCACTTGCAGAATTATGTTGTAGAATAATTGTTAAGTAAAAAAAATGAAGGAAATGAGAATAGAAACTTTACTGCATACAATGAAATTGTTGCAGTTTGAATCCATAAGATGGAGAACAAATGAAATGATACCAACAGTATTTCTCCTCGTATACATAGAAACAGCTCTCAAAGAATATTATAGTGGCCAGATTGAAGCACTCCCTGAAGAAATATAAATACAGAAGTCACTTATGATTGTAACTGGTAATAGTTGCCACCAGAAATACCACCTCTTGCTGCCAATCATCTTGATGAATCAGAGTCAAGTATGACATGAAGTACGAAGCTCATTGTCAGTATCTATATATCTAACATGAAATCACTCAAGCGCTGGGATGCATGCTACAAGAGAAAGAAAGAACAGATCAGATGGATTGTAGCATATAACGAAGCTTGTATGATGTTGAACATCAAAGTCAAGAAAAAAAATAATATACCTCGATGATATTACAAAATTTAATATACTTGCCAATGTTTCTAAGTAATGCATACATAACCAGAAAGTTAAAACCTTATAATGTATCTAAAACTCCAAAGGAATCAACACAATGTTGGAAGAGTGAGAAGTCATAAAATTTGAAGCCACAAGATATGCTGCACCCATAATACATGGATGAATTATACATGACCATTATTATGATCCAAACTCTAAGCTTTGATAAGCTCCTATTTTCCAGAGTATTAGATACATTACAGTGTACTGTTAGAAGTTCCAAAAAACTTTTCTGATCAATGGAAAGAGAGCTCAATTTATACCCAACTGCTAAAACATGATCTCGAGGTAATGCAAATATCACAGAAGGAAATGCTCATGCACTGGCTGGATCCTTATACATAATGAGCGGCCAAGCTGATTAAGGGGATATTGCAATCAAGAAATATATCAGCATCTTGTGAAAAAATCTTTACAAAGCAGAACACCAGCATCAACTCATTTTATTATGAAATACATTCTCATTAGAAGAATCCAACTTGAGACTAACACCAAATGTAATCATTTTTGTATGGCTTTAGGAGAAGGATGCTCCAGATGTTCCAGATGATTCAGCCACATCATCACTTCTTATTGAGGTTGCTGTAGTATCTACGGATTTGCCATGATCTTCACCATGCAGTGCTCTATTTAATCTTCTCAACCAAATTTCATAATCTACAGGATACGGTGTGCCACAGAGGCTATCCACATAGTCAGCAAATGCTTTTAGTACAGCTGAAACTTCACCCAGCTGTTGTTGAATAGACCTTCTTGCCCAGGACCTTTCTCTCCACTGCAAAACATCTTTCAAAGATTCTAGTTGTGGTGCACTCCCACCACATAAATAATATAGCAAGTAGACTAGGCTTTCTGCATCGGATGCAGGGCAGAGTTTTCTTTCTTGAAGAGCATATGTGGAGGAGAACTGAAGATTGATTGCAGGACTATCCCTCTCTTCAAGAACAGCACGACCCCAGTTTACAAGCACATAATAAGAATGCCTTTCTCCACCTGCCACACGGATTACATGATCTGGTGAAATATCTCCATGCTGAATGCCAGCAGAAACTGTACTTCGCAAAGCAGACAAGCAATCATGACAGCACCTCAGAGCTTCCTCTGCAGTGAATATGCCATTCTTTGAAACAATACTGGCGACTGATTCTCCAACTGGAGAAGTTGCTAGAATTGGAGTTCCACACCATGGATGGTCACAGCGACCACCAGGACTCTGCTTGTGGCAGTGACCAGAATGCTTAATCCTTCCAGAAGCAACAAGCTGTGGTAGGTATTTGCTTAATATACCCCTTTGTTTCATAATGTTAAGAACTTTTGTCTGCCGCTGGACCTGGTACCATATACTCATATCTTCCCATGCAGGCTCAAATTGGGAAGGACTGGAGCCTACATAAACAGCCAAAAGCTTTCCCGGTTCTTCCAAAGAAGTACAACTGTACAAAGATAGCTTTGCATCTCCTAAAGCCTCATGTATCTGAAAACCTCTTTGCCAATGTGAATCCTCCAGCCATAGCACAACTCCTGGCTCAAGCTTCATACTCTCGGTTTCCTTCCGCATAGAAGATTCTGATTCATCCTGGATTTCAACAATTTCTCCATGCGAATGACTACTTTGATAGCGACGGAAAGAATCACCACCATTCTCCTGTACTTCAAGAAGCCTCCGTTCAATTCTTCGCTTTTGCAAACGATTGTTGTGATCTGCAGCCAGCTCAGCAATGGATTTTTTTGGCAGTCCTTTGCATTGTACAATTGAGTAGAAGGTAGCCAAAAGAAGCTGACGAGTACCCACATCTCCCCAGTTAGCATTCCCAAGCTTGTTCCAAATTTCTTCCAAAGAAGATACACTCACCTCCGCATGCTGTTGTATCCATTCTGCCGCACATTCATACACCTTGTTTGCATTGATGTCCAGTTTATTTACATCCCCCTTGAGCTTCACAACTCCTCCATACTGACAATCAACCAACATCACATAGGCACAATCCACATGCTTCAAAATGTTAGATTTACTTAAACTTCTTGATATCAGCATATAAAAGGAATAGAATAAAGCTTCACCAACTGCTGCAAAAGAAGGAATTCGCTTATTTTCCTGTGGAATAACACCAAGATCAGTCCTTAGCAAAGCAAGCTCTACAACCTGATCCCAGTCCCCATGCGAATTCCTACTATTCTTTACTATCAAGGCTGTTCCACAAAGACCTTGAACTTTCCCCCTTGCAACCGCCTTCTCTACAGTGTGGAACTTTGATCCTGCACCATATGGGCAAGATATATAGAATGGCATTGGTCCATCATTACCCCAAAATGCCTCCCATAGACTCTGTGCACCAGCATGCAAAAAATCTTCTATTGCAAAATATGCATCTGCTTCCACAGAACCAGAAGTTGATGCATATGGTCCACATGGCATTCGAATAAGTTGTTGGAAACCAATCCCCTCCAATGCATAATCAAACTCACGGAGCTCATCTAGCTGAAAAGGAGACTCAAACAGAACTTTTCCATCTGGAGACTTGTCTAGCTTTTCAGAAAACCAATCACGAAGCTTATCTGTAAATATTCCACTGTCAACAAATCTTTTTGCAAAATCCTTTAATCCTCTTGGTGGTGATTCTCTTGTACGATCTCCTGCAGAAACACTAAATCTGCTTGAGGGTGAGCCCACAGATCTTGTACTAGAAGAGACACCTGAAAAAGAAAATTGTGTCTCACATAAATAAAATATAATAAATAATATCTAGTTTTTAATAACTTATGACAAATTTAGTAATGAAGATTTTTTTTCTTCCTGTTTCTGGGTGCAAGATAGCATGCAGAGAGCCTTGGCTAGAATACTATGTCTTTTCATAAAAAGCAAACAATATAGCAAAGAATAAGACACAAAAGAAATAAACTTTTAAAATACATATACATCTAACATCTAAAATTATTATGTACCAAGAGTATGAAAGTGCCTACAAACAAATTCCATGTGAAATTTAATCTGTCTACATTTGTAAGCACAAAAAATAGTTTAAGCATATTTGTTATCAATCAATTGATGAAAACCTTGAAACATATAACAGAAAGAAAATCATCTGCATTTTCAATAAATGGATCAAGAATTTTATGTTACATGCATAAATTCCCAAAACTGGTTTTGGCTGAACCAATGCAAATCCTTGGCAAGTTTATTTGGCAGCTGCAGGTTCAGTCTCCTGACACAGATTAATGGTGTACTCTTTTAAAATATTGTGTAGCTAATATTTTATATGCAATATGTACAAACAATCAGACTTCCAAGTTTCTTCTGTTCTTGCATTACTAACGAGTGCCATGTAGTGGTGCGTATTAGCCTTTGCAGTATTTTAATAAAAGCATTTGTCGTCAATTTAGAGGCAGGTAAAGCATGTGTTATCTAGTTGATAAATGAGTTGGCATGACATAGTGAGTTAGAGGTAGGTCAGTAATACTTTGAGATCAGCAGACGCTTGCAAGCTTAATTTAATCCACTGTTATAGGGTAGCGAAGTTTATAGTTGTTAGGTCTGACCTTGACCCCAAGTTCAATTTGTACTAACACAGTTGAGGTTGAGTGTGTTCTAAGTAAAATAACTCTTTAAGTAGATAAAATAAAATAACCTTATCACCAATAAGTGTGGTAGAAAAACATCAAATTATTTTCCAATGTACCTAATTTTCCATATCCAAATGATTCTTGTCAATCCAAATGACAAGTTCATCATAATGGGGTTGTATTAGAAGTGGCATACAGAAAGGGATCTGTGTCTTCCATCAGCTCATGGGAAACTAGCTCATAATTTACTATTCTGCGTTTTTAAATATCATTCTGCCTTTTTAAATATCGACTCCTAGATAGTTTTTCATAATTACCATAATTAGTGGAGATGCATGTTATTCTTGGTGCATCATCTCTTATTTAAACAAATGATAATTTTTTGGGATTTAGTTGAACTTCATAAAAATATATTGCATAGGGATCACTACTAAATGCATAATCATACCACCCATCTAAAATGCAGGGCAAATGAAGAACGGAAAAAAGGCATCAGGAACTATAGCTGTACAACACATAATTTATAGCAGTTTGAGACATTCTCAATAATACGTATGATTCAGGGTAAAGAAATAGATAAGTCAGGACAATGGAAGCTTCAACCAATCACCACAACAAAAGATGTATAGCTCAATAGACTGGGTATCATCAAATTAGGATGAGAAAAGAGGATATCCCCAAAACAGCCTTTAGATGTCATTTTAGGCACTTTGAATTATTAGTCTTACCATTTGGCTTAACCAATGCCCCTGCTACTTTTCAATCCTGCATGAACCATATATTCCGCAACCAAATAAGGAAATTCCTTTTGGTGTTCTTCGACGACATATTGATTTATAGCAAAACCTAGGAAGACCACTTAAGACATATTGATGAAGTGTTGGGGATACTCAAACAAGTCATTAGTTGCTAAGATGTGTGAATTTGGAATGAATGAGATTTTGTACTTGGGGCACAAAATCAATGCTCAAGGAGTTACCGTTGATGAAGAAAAGATCAAAGCTATAAGCGATTGGCCAAGACCAAGGACCTTAACTCATATAAGGGGTTTTCTAGGGCTTTGCAGCTATTATAGAAGATTTGTTCAAGGTTTCTCAAAGCTAACTGCCCCACTAACAAACCTAACTAAGAAAGGTGCTTTCTCATGGAGTATAGAGGCCCAACAAGCCTTTGAAAAACTAAAAGAAATAATGAGCTCCTGCCCAGTGTTAGCCATTCCAGACTTCTCTTTACCATTTGAACTAGAATGTGATGCTTCCAAGGAAGGTGTTGGAGCAGTATCGATGCAAAACAAACACACTATAGCTTTTGAAAGCCACAAACTTAAAGAGACCGAAAAGAACTATTCCATTTATGATAAAGAAAATGTTAGTGATCATGCATGACCTAGCCAAATTTAGGCAATACTTGGTTTGTGGGAAGTTTGATGTAAAAACTGTTCATAATAGCCTAAGGTTCTTCTTGAATCAAATATATTTGAATGACAGGCAACAAAAATGGGTTAGTAAATTACAAGCCTATGACTTTGACATTGAATATATGAAGGAGAAAAATAATATTGTGGCCGATGCTCTATCTCGAAGACCCCATCTATGCTCGATGATGGGTATCAAAATGGAAGAACTCAATACTTGCAGAACATGCCAAGGATGCATTGGCGAGTGACATATTAGAGGTGTAACTACAAGATGAAAAGTATAAAGTGGTAGCGGAGCTCATCCTCTATAAAGATAGAATATAATTATATATCACTTCCGGATCAAAAATGACAAAAAAGATCATGAGAGCATACCATGATACTCCTCTAGTAGGTCATCAAGGATAATATAAAACTTACAAACAAATAAGGGAGGGATTCTCTTGGAAAGGTCTCAAAGGAGATGTCTTGAAACACATTAGGGAACGTATGGTGAGTCAAAAGAACAAAATAATACAATCATTCCCCACTAGATTACTTCAACCCTTACCCGTACCTAATCAATAATGGGAGAGTATATCAATAGATTTCATTATGGGACTCCCTAAGGAACAAGGAAAAGATTGTATATATGCCGTAGTGGATCAACTAAGTAAGAATGCCCATTTTCTTGCAATATCTATTGAATATAAAGCACCCCAAGTGGCAGATATCTTCTTTAAAGAAATTTTCAAACTACATGGCTTACCCAAGAACATTGTCAATGATAGAGATAGCAGATTTCTTAGTTTGTTTCGGCAAGAGCTCTTCAAGCTAGTTGGAACCAAGCTCTACCCAAGTACAAGTTACCACCCACAAACTGATGGGCAAACTGAAATTGTCAATAAATGGCTTGAGTGATATTTAAGAAACTGTCACAGAACAGAAAAATGCATGAATCAAGTGGCTACATCTCAAGGAGTATTGTTATAATACCACAAATCACATGTCAATAGGGATGAGTCCTTTCAAAGCATTATATGGGTATGAAATGACATCATTTGGAGATTTAATTCTCAGCGAAAGTCAAGTTCCAAGCGCTAGAGACTTGATGCAACAAAGTATAGACATTTTTAAATACACTCAAAAATAACTTCACCACGCACACAATCAACAAAAAATATATGTTGATTGAAAAATAACTCTATTAAATTAATATTTAGATCATTTAGTTAATGGTCAATATTTGTAATATTGTAATATTAGAGTAGATTTCTTTATATTCTTTTCTTAGCTTTAGTCTGTTTTAGAAACTTCGTCATTCTTTATTTTTAACAACTCTACCTTGTAAATTCTATAAAGACACTTTGTCTTATCTTTGTAATACATCTCAAATTTACCATAATATGGTATTAGAGCCAATCAAGTGAAAAAAGCAACCCTTTTTAAAAAAAAATTCAAAAACTTTGGCACCATCTCTTCTATTTTTCAAGATCGAGGGTATCTTGACAAAAAAATGTGTTTTCTCCTTTGGAAATCAAGGGTTAATTAGCAATAAAAAATCGCATATTGTTTAAAGCAAAAATCACGTCTTGTCTGGGGTTCGTGTGCGCGCATTCTGTTTGCACGCGATTTTCTCCATTTTCGTGTCCATTCTTTGCATTTTTTGGGCGTCGCGATTTCTTGACAAATCTCTGCATTTTTTTTTAGCGACTAAAGCATTTTCTAGCAATTTTTTGCATTGTTTTTTTCAAGTTGTGCACGACTAGGGTTTTCTGAAACGTGATTTTCTTTTATCACGAGCTTAGCACCATTTTTTTTGTTGGTTTTGGCTCACGTTTTTCTGTGGCAGGCCTCATTCTAGGCGATTTTTCAAAAATCGCGACTGCACTATTTTTGGGCTCTATGCTTTGAAGATTCATGGTTTTTGAGGGCATTTCTGGGCATTTTTTCAAAACACGCTTCTTTGCACCATTTCATGAACAGAAAACTCATGGCCTGCTTCTAAGTTTTGTGTCTGCAATTCTTGCAATCTAGGTGTTTTTCCTTTTGGCAGATTGTCTTGTTAATTTCTGGTCGGTTTCTTCCAGTTGTTGGGTGCGACGGGTTTTGTAGTCTTGTGGTTCAAGACTGTTGTTTGGCATTTTCCTTCCTTCTTCTCTATTTGCTTGTGAAAGATGGCCTCTCTCTCTCACATTATGTTGGAGGGAAGTTTAAAATTCAACGGCTGCAACTACAACACCTGGAAGCAATGTATGATGACCATCTTTGAGTATCGATGCCTTGACCAGATTGTTCTCGACAACACTACACGTCCTACAATTGCGGGTAAAGATCAAGAAAAATTTGATGAGCAAAATCGAGAAGTCGTGATGCTCATTCAATTGTTGGTCGCTGATGACTAGCTGCCTCAGGTAACGTCTAGCAAATCAACTAAAGAAATCTAGGATCTTCTGAAAGATCTTCATGAAACATCCAACAAGAGTCGTGTGTTCTTTCTAAAAAACATGTTCTCCATCATGATGGATGAGAAGACAACTCTACAGGCGCACTTGACAAAAATCAAGAACATTCGTGATCATCTAGAGTTTATTGGTCAGAAAATGGAGGAAGATATGGTAGTCATCACTTTGAAGAGTCTACCAAAGTCTTATGAGCACTTTATTGAGACGCTCAACATTACCTCAACTAATGTTGACTTAAAGTTTCCAAAACTTTGCACCAAACTTCTGCAATAGGATCATTGGAAACAGCAGTTTGGTAGCCATGCTAGTTCATCCTCCACAAAACAGGCATTTCCTGCCAAGACATCTCAGAAGAATACGGGCAAGAATCAGCCCTCTCAGTAGACCAGCCAAACTCAATTCTAGGACTCTTCCAAGAAGAAGAACATTCAGTGCAACTATTGTCATAAGTATGGCCACATGAAGAAAGATTGCCAAAAACACTTGGCTTCTAAACAAAACAAGCAAAGAGAGTCTAAACCTAAAGCCCATGTTGCAAAGCACACTGGGCAGAAGGAGTTTGCGTTCTATGCTTTTATGGCCAAGAGTCTTGCATATCCTTTTAAATCCTCTGCTTGGTATATTGATTCAAGTGCATCTCGACATTTCCCTCATCATTGAGATTGGTTCATTGAGTACATGCCATTCAAAGATTTTGTTATCTTTGGAGGCGAAGAGTATACTGTAGTCAAAAAGGGCAACAAGCATATTCATTCTGGAGGAAGAACTTTAATATTTCTCGATATATACATTGTACCTGGCATGGAGCTAAATTTACTTTCAATTAGTCAGATCATGACTCACTCTCCTCAGCTAGATATTGTTTTCAGCATGCATACATGCAACATTATTAATAGAGAGACTCGCACTTCAGTTGTTCAAGGACTTGAGGATCATGGTCAATATAGACTTGTTGATTCTGGTGATTCTCAAGAGCACGCTATGGCAGCTAGGAGCACTTCCATCAACAACCTTTGGCATCAGCGTTATGGACACCTGAATATGCATTATCTCTCTCAACTATCTAAAGATAATGTGATTCAAACTCAAAACCATGGAGTATGCAAAGCTTGTCAGACTGGAAAGCAACATCAGACTCCATTCTCAGATGGTGACGCATGGAGAGCTTCCAAGGTATTACAGTTGGTTCACGTTGATGTATGTGGACTAATGAACACTCCTTCAATTATTGGTTGCAGGTATTTTCTATTATTTGTTGATGATATTAGTAGAAGAATGTTGGTCTATTTTCTTAAAAACAAATTAGAGGTATTTGGTATATTTCAGCAGTTTAAGGCCTTAGTTGAGAAAGAGTCAAGCTCTTAGATAGTCACTGTTAGGTCTGATAATGGGTGGGAGTTTTGTTCTTCTAACTTCTCCTGTTTTTGTGTTGCACATGGCATTAAGCACCAACTTACCACACCCTACACCCCTCAGCATAATGGTGTCGTTGAGCGTCGCAATCGCACCATTACTAAAATGGTTTGTTCTATGTTGGAGCATAGAAATGTTTCTAAGAAAAACTGGGTTGAAACAATTTATATTGCAATTTATCTTCTAAACCGAACTCCTACTCATGCCATTAAGAAGATGACTCCTAAAGAAGCCTAGTTTGGACGCAAGCCTAAGAACAGCCACTTGAAAGTTTTTGGCCCTACTGCTCATGTGTGGATTCCAGATGCCAAGCGCACTAAGTTGGATTCCAAAAGCCAGAAACTCATGTTCACTAGTTACAGTGAGAATCATAAGGCATATAGGCTAATTGATGTAGATACAGATCGTCTCATCTTCAGTCATGATGTTGTGGTTGATGAAGCTACTGGGCCCTTCTATCTATCTTCTCCTTCTGTCGGCCCTGAGGATCAGTCTATGCAGGCTTTTGATTCGGGTGTTTGTCTTCCCCTAGCTCCACCTGATGGGAGGGATTCTGCAGTTGTGAAGGCACCTCAGCAAAATGTTCCACCACCCGCCCCTCCTCAGGACAATCTGGATCCTAATCCAACTGAGTTTGTTCCAACCACCCCTAGCGATGTTCCTCCTATTTCAAATATTGGTACTTTTGCACTCCGGCCTAAATGGTATGCTAAAACCATAAGTGATCTCCATGATGATGAATTGATTGAGGGTAGATTTGCTCGAAAAAAGAGCAAACAGCATAATACAATTAATTTTTCTCTTATGGCCAACCTTCACAGCATCTCTAAACCTCAAACATATTCAGAGGCTAAAGGCATTCTTGAGTGGGAACAAGCTATGGAAGTTGAAGATCATAGCTTTCTGAAGAGTAACACTTGGGTCCTCTCTGATCTTCCACCTGGGAAGAAGCCCATTGGCTGCAAATGGGTGTATAAAGTTAAGTACAAGGCTAACGGAACTCTTGACAAGTATAAGGCTCCATTAGTAGCCAAAGGGTTCTCACAGACAGAGGGCATTAAATATAAGGAGACTTTTGTTCCCACAGCCAAAATGAGTACTATTCCACTTGTCGTCGCTATTGCAGCCCAGTTTGGATGGAAAGTCCATCAAATGGATGTTAAGAGTGCATTCCTCAATGGTGATCTACAAGACGAAGTCTATATGACACAACCTCCTGGTTTCAAGGTTGCTGGTAAAAAACACTAGGTATGCAAACTAGTGAAAGCACTCTATGGCCTTAAACAAGCTCCACAGGCATGGTACATGAAAATTGATAAGTACCTCATTGATCATGGTTTTTAGAGGAGCCCTTATGATTCTAATGTGTATGTCAAACAATTTGGTGATGATATTCTTCTGCTTGTTGTCTATGTTGATGACCTGATCATTAATGGCAGCTCAAAACATATGGTTGAGGAGATAAAACATAATCTCAGTCAATCATTTGCCATGATAGATTTGGGACTTCTTCATTATTGTCTCGGTGTTAAGGTTTGGCAGACAGCTAGTAGCATCTTTATCTCTCAATCCAAGTATGCTCGCAGTTTGCTTGATAAGTTCAGGATGAATGATTGCAAACCTACATCTACATCTATGGAGAAAGGGCTAAAACTATCAGCAAAAACAAATTAAACTGTGCAAAATGAATCAACATTCAAGCAACTAGTAGGCAGCCTCATTTATCTCACTGCTACTAGACCTGATCTCAGTTTTGTTGTGAGCTACATTTCTCCCTTCATGACAGCCCCAAAAGCCAAAGATTGGGTTGCAACGAAGTGTGTGCTAAGATATGTGAAAGGCACTTCCGAATTTGGCATTCTGTATGTTAGGTGCAAAGATCCTAAGCTGATTGGCTTTACAAACTCAGATTGGACAGGTTTTGTTGATGACAAGAAATCTACTTCTGGGTATGTTTTCAGTTTGGGTAAAAGTGCAATTGCATGGACCAGCAAGAAACAACAGGCAGTGGCTCTTTCCTCGACTGAAGCTGAATATCGGGGAACTATTAAAGCAGCTTGTGAGGTAGTTTGACTTCAAAGGATGCTTTCTGACATGCAAATGTCTCAAGCAAGGCCTTCCCCCTTGTACTATGACAATCAAGGGGTGCTGAAACTTGCCAAAAATCCAATCTTCCATGAAAGGACCAAGCATGTTGAACTTCATTGTCATTTCATCTGCCAACTTGTCGGAGATGGATCAATGGTATTGCAATATGTTCCAACTGAGGATCAAACTACTAATATTCTCACCAAGTCTCTGAGCCCAGGTAAGTTTGTCAAAGTTAGGGGGCACCTTGGTGTAGTTGATAGATTGACCATTAAGGGAGGGTATTAAGTTAATATTTAGATAATTTAGTTAATGGTCAATATTTGTAATATTGTAATATTAGAGTAGATTTCTTTCTATTCTTTTCTTAGCTTTAGTTTGTTTTAGAAACTTTGTCGTTCTTTATTTTTAGCAACTTTGCTTTGTAAATTCTATAAAGACATTTCATCTTTATCTTTTTAATACATCTCGAATTTACCATAATAAACTCAAAGAAAATATGAAGTAGAAGACTTAGTCTTCCTAAGATTGCAATCCTATAAACAATCCTCTATTAAAGGAAGTGGTGTTGAGAAGCTCAAGCCCTAATTCAATGGCCCATATAAAATCGTATGAAGGATTGGTGAAGTTGCCTATGAATTGGAACTACCAACGAATATTCAAATTCATAATGTTTTCCATGTATCTCACCTCAAAAAGGCGTTAGGGCAACATGTTATACTATATCCAAAGTTACCCCCTCTTGATGACGAAGGAAAAATAATTTTGGATCTCGAGGCTATCCTTGATATGCAAGAGAAAAAACTAAGGAACAAAGTTATTCCAGAATATTTGGTTAATTGGAAAAAATTGCATATGGAAGACACCACCTGGGAAGGAGCAGAGGTTTTTTATCATCCCAATTTGAAATTGCTTGTGGACAAGCAATATTGGGAAGGGCGGACTGTCATGCCCCCCCCCCCCGATCACAGCCTGCACAGGAATTAAAGATAATCGCTGACCAAGGAGACTTCAAAAGGTTCAATGGAATTAACTAAGGGAAATATTAAATGCAGCGATTCCATATTAATGACACAAGGTAGCACTAATATATAGAAGACTTCAATTAAACCACTAAAGGCAGCAATCATTGCATTGACAGCAATTAAGAAAGTCGAAACAAAGGCAGCGCTTGGATTAAGGAGGGGTGCATCCTTTGTAAGGGGTGCAATGATTATAAAGGTTGTGACTATTCACCCCACAATGAAGGATATATACGGAGGTGGAATCATTTTGTGAAAGGATAAAAGAAGTGGATTGGGAAAAAAAAAAAGAAAAATAAGAAATTGGAATATAAGAGATCTATTGGAAACAAATATTGTTTTAGGAAGAATATTATTGGGAAGTAAGTTTTAAAATATAAATTAGGAATAATTGCATAATGATATTTTATTACCAATTAATATAGTATATTCCTTTAGCAATCGATTTTGAATTTATAAAAGTGTTTTGCAAATAAGGATGTTGATCAACCTTCCAAGTTCACAAGAGATGAAGTACCGGCCTTTTCTTCATCAAGCACACCACCCCAAGATGGAGCGCTCATGGGTCGAGAGGCATATGAGTACTCTCAGGCTTGTTAAGGAAGGTGGTCTTCATGCATCTTATCAAGCACACCACCCCAAGATGGAGCACTCGTGGTTGGGAGGTGAATGAGTGCTCCTGGGCTTGATCAAGGAGGATGGAGTGCCTCGAAGGTGGACTGAGGGATGGAGTGGGCCTCAGATCCTGCCATGTTCGTGGGCCGGGAGGCAGATGAGTGCTCTTGGGCTTGAGAGACTTCTCAAGTACGCCACCCCTGAGATGGAGCACTCGTGGGCCAAGAGGTGTATGAGTGCTCCTGGGCTTGAGGATCTTCTCAAGTATGCCACCCCAAGATGGATGGGCAAGGATCCACCCATGCTCTCACAATACAAGGACAACCATCCTTGAGATTGCGGTTTGCAAACATTTCTGGAAAATTCCTAATATGATTGACTATAGGAATATGTCTTGGAATAACCATTAATGATGTTAAGATATTTGGAATTCAAATGTTAATGATGCTATTAACTATAAATCTAACTATCATAATGTTATAGCTATGGTGTATTGCTCTCAATATTATGATATTTCATGTATTAATTTGAGTGTTGTCATAAAGTTGATACTCTTTATTACTAATATCAGTTTTTAGTGATTAGTATTGTTTTGCAGGCCTAAATTTAGGATATCCCAAATGGGGACAAGCAAGATAACTGCAGAAAACAGGTTCCTAAAACCTCTTAACAAGTATCTATCTTATCACACTCCATGAATTTAGGCTGTGCGTGCATTTTCAGTATATACCTCAGAATAATTCAATATATTTTTATCTAAAAAAATCATATTTAATGAGGGCATCAGAATTTTATTTTTGAACCCAAGATCCATGTTTGTTTTATCAATGAAGGTGAAAACTGTTACCGTCTAGTAGAGGTAATTATAATTACTGTATTAGCGAGGAGACAATAACATATGTCTATAAAGTCGTATATTGATGCAACATGAACAGAGTTGCTTCCCCAGCTTAAACTATTGATTGTTAGGACATAGGACTGTTGCAAGACTTGACAAAACTTTCTGCCACAGGAGTCAGGGAAAATCTACAAGATAAGCAAGGCAGATACACAAGATTTGGCAACTCTGAAAAACACACCAAGTCCATGGCCAAGACTTGCTGCCACACACTATTTAAGTTAAATTTTTTTATAACTTAAAGTCTTCAATTTTGAAGTCCAATTTTTTTTGGAGATGACAACAAATCATTAAGGCAAAAGATAGAGTTGAACCAGTATTCAAATCATCAGGTTTTTGAGGGTACAGATTGATGGCAGGGCAGCTAACAATTTATGGATATAAGGTTTTCTTGATATTTGCACTAAGCAGCAATTTGGAAGGGGTTTTCCATAGCCAAAAATTTATGACTTCATTTTCAGCAATGGAAAAGCATGGGTAGTTATGATTTCAAGATACCTTGGCAGTTTTTTCTACTAATCAATCCTACACCAATAATACAGAAAGTACCAAGGGAAAAACATTTCACAAGATAAAGGAACATAGCAAGGAATCATCACGTAGCAATCAAAAATAAAATTCCATTTATTGCTTAGAACTTAGAAGTATTGAATTGACGAATAAAGTGGTCAAAATACCATCTTGCTAAAATAATTAATCATGATGCAACACCATGCCCTAATGCCTCTCTTTCGTAATCAAGAGAATGCCAAGCTGGAGGCCAAAGAGAGGAACAAAAGAGGAAAACACTAAGAAGAGACACAGGAAGAGTTTACTCTCCTGGGATGAGGCAGTAACTATATATCCACTAGATATCACTAATAGTTCACCTACACACACCTAGACTCCATACCCCATGATGACCTCATTGAAGCTCTCAAAGTGTTTTGATGAATACTTGTGCCTCCTATAGCCAGCAGGACTTTTTTGCTCCTATAAATAACTAAAATGCTTGAACTTCACTTGAAAGCAAGAGTTGGATGGAAGCTCAATATGAGGCCACCTAGGCTAGTGGTAGTGGTTATTCTTCATAATTGCTCGCTAACGTTGTCACATTTCCACCTTGTAAATGTATGGTTAATAGATGTAATGACGGATGACGGAAAATGTATCCCTCTACATTTCCGCATTCGTTTGGGCCCTCCTTGTTGAATTAAGCTTAATGTTGCCTTGATTTAGTGTTGAAATGTGTTTAACACATTCACATTAGGTCTTGGGCCCTTGTAAACTAATAGACCTAGTTGTGCCTTATTTAGGGTGTTGTAAAGTGTATCCTAACACTTTCACACTAATCTAAGGTTTCATTAACAAATTGGGCTGCTTTATGCCTTATTTGCCCTTATTTTGCATCCACAAGCCTTAATTGATGCATCTTTTTGAGGATAATCCCGACATTTATCAACATCCAATCATGATTCATGTGTTTTTGGATTGTATGGCCCAGATTTAGTGATTTGGGACTCATACACCACCTTGGGCATATGGGTCCCACCTAAGTTTTGGGGCCCCGATCTGGATTTCACATCAATCTAAGCCTTTCTTGAAAAATGTGTCCCAAAGCCTAGCCTAATGGGACTCATACGCCACTTCTGGCATATGAGTCCCGTGTAGCTTAAACTTAAATTAAATTCAAATACTTGGCGGGATTTTATTCTCCTAGATCTGATGTCAACTTGTAGTGTTGTAATTTTGGGAAATTTGGCATAAACAAGTATAAATACAAGGTTATTTCACTCATTTTCACCTAAGACTTTCATGAGAGCATTCCCTATAGCAAATTTGAATTCATGAGAGCATTCAAGAGTTTACAAGAGCATTCAAGAGCCTTCAAGAGTTGATTATCAAGTGTTTTGGAGCATTATTCAAGTATCAAGCATCATGTCAAAGTCATCATGCATCATGTTTGTTTTTGAGCTAACACTTGTGATGTAGGGTTTCATGATTCAAGCAAGCATTCAAGTCAAGATCTACAACATTCAAGCAAAAGTCAAAATCCACATCCATTGGAGCCATTTCATACATGTTTGTAGCACTTTATTCCTAGGGTTTGGTGAGTTGCAACATCATTTATTGTTCATTCATCATTCCTCCTTTTCATTTCATTTCATTACAAGGTTTGATTACCAAAACAGGGTTTGACCAAGGCAAACCCCTTTCCACTAACAAAACAACATTTTTTCTCTCTCTTTAATGTGTGATTTGCAGATCTAGGTTGAAATAATATTGAAGAGTAAGATTGGAAAGAAGTTGTCAAAGTTATCACCTTGTTTACAAGATCTTTAAAAGACATCTACAAAGCAAAATTCAGCAATTCAGATCCGGAAATCAGGTTAAGAAGATAGAGCAGAGGTTGAAGAGCAAATTCAGACTTTGACTTTCCAAAAAGGCCAAGCAGGACGGATACGCCACTTTTGGCGTATGAGTCCTAGTATAGTGGATTTTCCAGTTTTCAGGTGTTCCAGACTTGTCTCTGCCAAATTTATGTTCCTGCCCAGAACCCTAATCTGGGATTAAATCGCCCAGCCTGGCGTATGAGTCCCAATGTGCATAAAATTCAGCATTTCCAACATTTCAGGTCTTCATTCAAGTTGCTACAAGTTTCCAGGTGCACATCCCTGACTTTTCCAGTTTACTATTCTGATCTGCATTCATTTATAGGTCATTTAGTAAAGCTTTGCATATCATTAGGTTTAATCATTAGGTCTTGCATGTCATTTGTTTTTCCAAGCCCTAGCTTGGTGGTGAACGCCTCTTTAGTTATTGATCATACCCTAGGACAACCTTTAGCAGATCTCTCTCTCTCATATTATCATCGGATTGAGATCTCTAGGGTTTCCTTGAATGTAATATGCATGAAATAGGAACCCTATCCTTGTGCTCCATCCCCTAAAAGATAGAGAACCATATTTCCATCATTACAATAGAATTGCTACTTGTGATGCAGGTTTTAGAGGCCACATAAATCTAAAACTCTAGGGGGTAGGATACAGAACAATGCCATCAAGGAAGTCACTACAGGGATAGAATCATATCATGCTTCTTGGTCAACTTATAATGAACTGCAGTGTCAAATCAAGATGGGTGGACCAATGAAAGATACATAGCATTTTATAATTTTGTTATCTTATCACTTGATTACCATGTTTCCTGTATCAGTTGATGTATTAGCTAGTAGACTAGAAAAGATATCTTGGATAAGTCTGTCTAAAAGATGCCTAGAGATGTAGTCTTGAGTTGTTTCTTACTTAGGAGTTATTTTATTTTACATAGAACTATTTAAGAATAAATCATGAACCTCAATCTCAACCCATTGGAGTTAAATTTTGTTGAAGGTGAAGATGGAAGCATTTTATACAGGTGATTACTTCTAATGCTTCTACCAATATACCTGCTGGTAGGTTTGTTGTGGACAAGTACACGTCTACTCTTATCAGAAAATTATACATGTCTGGTGTTTTTGGGTAAAACCAATTGTGGACAGAATCAAGTCCAACTACAACCATTCATATGTCCTAACTTGATGAGACTTTCAAAGAAAAAGCAAGAAACCTGTCAGACTTTCTGTCACAAACATAATCTCCATGTAAGCACTGTGTGAGCAAAAATTTGAAGAAAATGGAAGCAAATGTTTCCAGGCCATCAAGTAATTAAATTCAGCTACAACAGGAAAATAGATGGCATAGAAGTTGTCAAGAGAGTGAAAGCTATAACAAATGTGTATAATGATTCCTAAACAAGCACAACCCCTGTTTTGGTTTCATGGAACCAAAAAAAAATTTATCTGCGCCAAAAAAAGATCTCTTACAAAGAAGAGAAATGAAGAAAAACAAGGTATTCCTTTGTAATAAATCAATGCGATTGATTTATAATTAGTTAAAATTTCTTGTGAAAAGAAGAGAAATGAAGAAAACAAAGAGGGATTCCTTGGCAATACTAAATTAATGCAATTGAATTTTCATTAATTAACAAATCAACAAGAGTTATTAAATGGAGATATTTTCTTCCTGTTTTAAAAGAAATTAGCAGAAATTAACTTTTATTTAAAGCATAAACTGATAAAAGTCACAATGTCATGTCCCCTCCACTTAATTGGGGTGATATTATTATTCTAGGGTTTTCAAATGTTGCTGCTCCTGATCGCCCACACCTGAAAGCATGTACACAGGATTTAAGCACCCTAGAATGGCATTGCCCTTGATCAGATGAGATTGCCCTGTTTAATTGCTTTGCTCAGGCAGATCACTGATTTGAATTGTAAAGCAAATGAGTACTAATGTGATGGGTTTGACTGATCTGGAATCTGCACACCATCTTAGGACAGAGTTAGATAGCTGGAAAGAGAGGTCGTGGGTCAAGAGAATCCACCTCAACACAAGAGCCGAATCCCTATGTGCCAATGAACCTCTCAAGAGATCACGATTTTAAGTGTCTTTGACACCAGTGACTTCTGTGGATAAAATGCCACCCTAATTACTGTTTGGGACAGATCTGATAAGGGTTTGACAGCAAAAGGGCAACATAAGACATCATTCACGATTGCAATCAATTGCTGTGTTATAGACTTCCATGAGTTATTTTTTTGCATATATATATATATATATATATATATATATATATTGAATTACTATCAGTAGTGTACGGAGGCCATACATTTGCACATTTGTCTCTGTGGTGAGCCGCCTAAATCTGAACTGTATAAGTTTCTTCTGTTGGTACATATCTATGACTGCGATGTGCAATTGAATCAAATCTTTATGTTATTGGTATTATTCTGGAATTGAATCAGGAAGATAGCAATACTATTTAGAATTGATGTAACAGTCCGATGTTGGTTATATTCTAATTCTATCTTTATGCCCTAAGGTGTATATGTTAATAAACAATATTGAGCTTTGGTATTACAACAGCAAATTGAAAAAAGTGACGGTACCCTAACTGAGTAGAAATAAAAAAAGGGATATTTCACACAAACACAGACCATATAGAAGAACCTTTCTTAGAAATTTAGATGCATGAGAAATTCATCAATCATCAAGATTCTATGAACGTCCTAATTAAACAATGGGGTAATCTTAATTCCAAGTTGTGGTTCTTGAATAACCTGCACCATACAGCGTCCACATATCAAGAGCAACTATATACAGTCAATCATATCAATATGTCAAAAAATGGCACATACTATTAAGAATTAACTAGAATTACAAATTCAACTTGAAAGTTGAAACTGATAATAAATGCGCTTAAGCTAAAAATAGGGAATCTCATTGGTGAAAGCACATAGAGATGATATTCAAATGTAACTTCAACAAGCTTTTGCAATTTTGAAGACAAGAAAAGTATAACATTAAAATGACCTGTGCCCAGTTTTGACACCCAAACTCTCCATTCTGTATTTCAGCCAGTTCAAAGCTGTGGGCTATGTTGGATTCCTCAGAGTACACACAAAATACTGCCCAATATATTAATCTGTAGCAGGTAGCATTGGCTACAACCACAAATAAACTCCTTGCTCAGTCATAATACTCATCACACAGCTCTCATCTCGTAGTTTTTTTGCCCTTTTTGCATTCTAAAAATAATTACAGACTAAAATGAAAAAAAAAAAATCATGTAACCCTCAAGATCACAACCCTAGAACTAAATACCTAACCCTTCCTTGCTGGTTGTTATGGCCATGGCCACGGCCTCAGCTATGTCTTTGTTGTTCTGTTTGAACATTTTCTGTAAGGAAAAAGTTTCTAGGGTTAGTCTTCAAAAGGGCACTTTTGCTTCTGTAAGAAATCCATGACGATCATGGTAACAATATAATGCCATTTATGGTCAGAAACACGCATGCTGAAGGAGAAATTACCATGTCAAAATAGGCAGCAAGCAAGAGTGGAAGCCACCACACCAAACAGCTGTTATGAATGTGTTACACGATACCCGTTCTAAGGTCCGCAATGACTTCTAAACTTGACAGACCAGAGAAAAAATCACGCAAGCCTTTCAGATCTGACTGGATAATTCAATACTGGGCAGTTAATATGTCCTGTAAAAATTGCCCTAACACCTAAAATTTTTAGCCACTCACATTCATGAAAAATAATTTTAAAAACATTTAAAGTTATAAATCTTGCAGGTTTACTTTAGAAAAAAAAAATCTCTTCAAGAGAAAAAATTTAAAAAATACTCACTTCAAATTTATTGTGGAAGATTATTAGTAATAACCAGTAAAGCAATACTGATTCCAATAGTATCACCTAACGGCAAGTACTAATAAGGGTGAGCAAGGCTCTCCCATATCATCACATCTGTGAATTCTATTCTTACTATAAGGTTGTGGAGGTTGCTCACACAAAGTGGCTTAGTTATATGTATCAATATTCTGCTCTATTTTCCATCATATTATGTTCACTTTCTGTCACTATTTCAGTGATATACTAATTACATTACTAATGTTATCAAAGCTTCAATGTGGGCAACCTGATTGTGAAGAATCACCCATATCTCAGAAACAACTGACTTTTTCTGCAATTTTTTAGGTAAGTTGTGGATTCATTCCAGGAAGCTACTATAATGTCCCCATTTTCGATGTCCTCCTTTGGGCTAATTTGGTTCTGACTCACTATTTTTCATAGTTCCATGGAGTTTCGGGGACGGGGACGGCGGGGGACGCGTTTCCGAGATGGGAGACGGGGGGCCTAAATTTGGGGACGGCAGGGGGCTGGCGCTGAAATACATATAGTACTTGAAAAATTAGTTATAAAAAGATGTATAACAATATAATTATATAACTATAGAAGCCTAATGAATAAGTAAAGTTAACACATTGAAACAAAACTTAAAAACTTAGAAGTTTAAACACAATAACACATTGCAATGATATATCATTTCATTGAACTAGTGAACCACTGAACATTGAAAATCAAAATGAAAATATAGACAATGGAAAATGCAACAAGAACTAGATGTTTCATATTTTGAGTTTCATAATCATGATTCATAAATCATTATTACAATCAAGTATCACTGTATCATCAATGTTCAAACTTCAAACTTCAAAAATAGAGTACGAAATGGTAAATACTAATAGTAAATGGCTCCAGGCTAATGGCTTGATGCCTTTGGAAGTCTCCCAGAAGTTTCCCTGGAGTCTCCTTGAAGTTTCCTTGAAGTCTCCCAGAAGTTTCCCTGGAGTTTCCTTGGGTGGAGGGGACGTCTGAAAGTTTCCCAGAAGTCTCCCAGAAGTTTCCCAGAAGTCTCCCAAGAGGAGACTTCGGGGGGACGGCGGGGAAACGGGGGGACGGTGGGGGGACGGCGAGTAAACGGGGGGACAACGGAGGGACGTTTCCTAGGCATCTCCCCGTCTCGGAAACGGGTGGTTTTCCAGGGGGACGCGTCCTCGTGGAACACTGCTATTTTTAGTAAGTACTATATTTAGTAACCGGTCTTGGCGACAGTGCAATGTAAGGTTTCTTGTTTGGGCAGTGTGTGGAAGTTCTTTAATGTTTTGTGCAAGTTTGATATTGGTGAGTACTTACTATTTTTAGTAGTTGCTATTTATAGTAAGTCTATTTCAGGAAACTGGCCTTAGGCCCATAGTGTTCTCAACTGTATTATTTCTATGGTGGCATAAGAGACCCTAAGGTTGGATTATTTAATATTTTCTTTTATCAGTCACTTAGTTATTTTTATGAAATAACTTTATAACTTAAATGAGGGGGTAGGTGGTCATTGAAACGTACCTTGGTGCTTAATGAGATAACTTAACGTTGTTTTAGAAGGCTGAATAAGGAAAAATAGTTTCCTTATGAGCAAGGACTCCCCTTTGAGGAATATTTGATAATGTTTTAAAGTATAAAGCAAAGTATTAAAAGGCTAAGAAGGGTGTTGGGTTTTTTGAGGGAAAATGATTCAAATTGGAGGTTGCCCTAATTTCTCCCTCCACTTCTATTTATTCTTTTTTTTGGCTCTCATTTGGATATGATGGATTTGACAACTTAAAGTGACTCTGCTGGATTGTTTCCAGATTATCGTTTGCAGCTGGTTGAGAACAGAAACCCTCTTCTTTAGCACTGGTTTCGGTGGTGAGAGATCCACCCTAGCTGGCTTTGGTGTAATTCCACTCAGGGGTCACTTTGTGCTTCACAAATTTCTAATTTTCAGTATTTTGGCAAAGGAAAGATGAAGATTTTTGAATATTTTTTAGGAGATGTTTCTGGGTTTGGTGAGTTTGAGCTTGGTTTCTTTGGGGTTTGATTTGGCATTGTTTTCAAGGAGTTTTCCTGAGGGTTTGAAGCTGTTTACAGTGATTTCCTGGGTATTATCATTACCAGGGCAGAATTTGACAAATCATTCATAACTTCATATTGGCTCGAGTTATCGTTCTGGGTGTTGGTTATTTGGATGCTCCTATCCGAGGCGCCTCACAACATACATTCATTTGTATTTACTCTAAAATGCCTGATTTAATAGAGCAGATCGCCCAGCTTTGAAGGGGCGCCCCTGTTGGAGGTTTCTGGAGTTTTTCCTGAGCTTTCAGACCTGCTGATGTATAGGTCTGTTACTGCTCAAAACTGGGTTGGTTGAACAGCATATTGCATTGTTTTACAAGGGGTTTTGATGGCTTTCAAGTTGGTGTTGGAGTGGTTGCAATCTGGAGCTCTTTTATGACAGTTGCCCTCCCCCCCTCCTACCCCCTTACTGTCATTGGCAAGCGATTATTCCAGGTCTGATTGTAATACACACATATATATTTATATGTTTGTTCATTAACTGTTGTTGTGAAATCTGCTAAGGGTTCGAGTATTACCTTGCTGTAACATTCTGAGTATTCTGTATATGCAAACCAGTCATCATGTTATTCAGAACTTGTTGGTAAAAAGGGCTGTAATATCAAATTTATGTTGGCATCATTCTGGAACCTCAGTAAGCATTGTCTTATCTGGTCTATGTAGAAGAGTTTAATGAATATATTGCTGTTTCAGTCAGCTTGTCATAGCTGGTAAACTTCATACTTGCTGCTGTCATCTTTGAGTCAAATACTCTTTCATCTTCTCTATATTTAGATTCAGTTTGGGCCTGTGCAAGTCTTCAGTTGTCTCTGTACATTAATCATCATGCTTAGTAAAATGCAAGAGGAATGAAGTGTTTAAGTTGACTTTCAGTTTGCATGTTCCTTTCATTTGAATGTTAACATCATATATGCAATGCAATGATCTGTGTTTGATACAATGGCACAACTATCAAACTGAAAACATTGAGCAAAAATCTAAAGTCAAAATTCAGAACGGGGTTGGCCATTACAGCTACAATCCAATTTTCAGCCTTCTATGATCAACATTGAGTGAAATATTTTGATTTTAATGTTTTCCATTAACTCGCTCTATAGGCCACAATTTTTGGAATTATTCCAATTTTTTTACATTTTCAGAAAGCTCTCAAAAATCTATTGTGGTGTAGTTCTTCGAATATTTGTATTTATGGATGACCTTGGTCTGAAATCATCTAGCCAAAGTTGGGTCAGAGGTGAAATTCTACACTATCTAGCCTCAGCAAGATAAGGCCACAAACTAGCGGCTGGGACAAGGCTTCATACATGCCAAGGAAAACTCCAAAAAAAAGATAAGACAGTCAGAGTTCAGGATCAGGTGGGACTTCAGACATGCTGTTTTCTTTGTTGGATGACAACAATGAAGAAAGGGCATTAGAGGTTGTCAATGAGCTTGAGGAATTGAACGATCCCCAACCATCTCTTGCCATAAACTTTCAGGTATTAGCACTCCATAAACCCTCAAGGTAGTGGGTTTCCTAAAAAAACAAAAGGGGACAATCTTGATTGACTTGGGAAATACTCACAACTTCATCAACAATAAGTTGGCGACACGATTGAATTGTTTCATTTACCCAGCTCCAGAATTTCAGATCATGATTACGGATGAGGGTACAATCAATTGTTAAAGGAATGCCTAGCATTAAACTCACCAGGGCAAACTATCAGCTAGATTGCCCTATGTTTGCTATTCCCCTAGGTGGAGCAGACATTGTTTTGGTAGTCCAATGGCTCACTATCTTGGGAACAATCGAGCTAAACTTCTAAGAGTTGTTCATGCGTTTTCATACAGAGGGTAGGACATTTGAACTTGAGTTTTCATACAGAGGGTGGGACATTTGAACTTAGAGGTTGTGTGCAAAGTCTCCACAGATCGTATGCTCTCATCAAATGGAAAAGATGCTTAAAAAGGATGTTGACAGCCTTGTGGCACAATTATTTTCATTAGAATCACAACAATCAAAGGTTCCCACACCACCAAATCTCCACACAATTGTAGATGGGGGGCACTCAATAGTTTTGGAGGATATTCGAAAAAGGATTGCCTACCAAAAGAGATATCATGATGATGTCATTCAACTACTACTAGGGACCCAACCACCCAACACCAAGTACCCATATATGCAAAAAATGAGATTCAGAAGATGGTACAAGAAATGTTAGAAGAAGGTATTATCAATCATAGTTAGAGTGCTTATTCCTCTCTAGTGGTGATGGTACGTAAGAAGTATGACACCTGGTGCACATGTCCAAACTATAGAGAACTCAAAAAGTGCACATTAAAAGATAAGTTTCTATTTCCAGTAATCGATGATTTGCTACATGAGTTATATGGTGTTGTCTATTTTGCCAAACTTGATCTTCACTCTAGGTATCATCAAATCTGAATCAAAGATGGGGGTATTCATAAGACAATTTTCAAAACCCAACAAAGCCACTATGAATTTTTGGTCATGCCTTTTGGCCTCACAAATGTACCTTCTATATTTTGGAGTTTGATGAAATCAATGTCGGCCATTTCTAAAGAACTTTGTCCTAGTTTTCTTTGATGATATCTTAACATATAGTAAATCATGGTAAGAACACTCATATCATGTGCATCAAGTTTCACAAACTCTTGAACGATAACAACTTTATGCCGAGTCTTCCAGTTGTGCTTTTGGAATCAAGTAGGTGGAATCCTTGGGTCACATTATATCACATGAAGGTGTCAAGGTGGACCCTCACAAGGTCATGGTAGTGCCTACCACCCTCAAGAACCTACGAAGCTTTTTAGGGCTTACATGTTATTATCATCAATTTGTTAAAAATTACAACATAGCAGCACCACTCACAGCTTTACTGAAGGACTCCATTCATTCGAATGAGGCAACCAACAAGGCATTTGAGAAGCTGAAAGAAGCCATGTGCACCATGCTTGTTCTCACTACTCTAGATTTTTCAAAAAAAATCATTGTTTAATGTGACGCTTCTAGGTATGGTTTGGGTGTTGTACTCATGCAAGAAGCAAGGCCATTGCATTTGAGAGTCGCCAACTCAAAGGTAAGAATTATATGAAATTGGTTAAACAATGGAGCCCATATTTAATGGGAAGACACTTTAAACTAAAGACAAGTCATGATAGTCTAAAATACTTATTAGAACAAAGGTTGTAATTAGAGGAACAACAAAAATGGTTCACAGAGATGACAGGATATGACTTTGAGTTTGTCTACAAGAAAGGGAAGGAGAATGTCATGGCTGATGCACTATCCAAGAATGATCAGTCCACAAAGGCATTATCTTGTGCAATGTCCATATTGCAGGCCGATGGGGTGGATGTGGCATGATCCAAAAGGAAAAATGACACAGATGAACAAAATCTCATTCAAAAGCTTCAATGAGATTCAAGCATGTCAGAAAAATTCATATGGAATCACGACTCTATATGGTACAAGGATATGTTGTACCTTTGCAAGAACTCAACACTCAAGCATAACATTCTTGCATAACTTCATGTGTTTCTAGTAGGTGGCCATTTAGGCTTCTCAAAGACTTATCATTGAAACAAGAAGGATTCTTTTGGGGAAGAGCTAAAAGGAAAATATAGAAAATTGTTACAAAATAGATGGTATGTCAGCAAAACAAGGGTGAGTCAATTAAATCCCTATGTCTTTTGCAGTGTTTATCTATTCTTAGTCAGCAACAGGAGGAGATTTCCATGGATTTCACTACCAAATATCCAAGTCTACTAGGAAAAATGTCATGATGGTTGTCATGGATCAACTCACCAAATATGCCCATATTTGTGCATTGTCACATCTATTTGTGGCAAGTTCAGTTGCAGTTGCTTTCATGAAGACTGTTCAAAAGCTATGGGACCCCAAAGATCAGAGTAGGTGATCATAATCCTATATTTAGCAATAATTTTTGGACTGAGTTATTCTCACGTTTGGGCACTTAATAATGCATATCTCTTTTATCATCCCCAATCTGATGAGCCAACTAAGATTATCAATATATGCTTGGAGGGTTATCTCCATTGTTTTGCTTCTGATAAACAATAGAGATGGGTTTGATGGTTGCCACCAGCCGAATGGTGATATAACACTTGTTTCTTTACCTCGTCCAAAATGTCTCCATTTTTGGCATTGCATGGTTACCATCCACCATCTATCATGTCATCCTTGAAGGTACACCTAAAGGTTTGAGCAGTTAAAGAACACATTCAACACCAACAAAGGTCCCCTCTAATCTCAAAGAGAACTTGACAATAGCACAAAACTGCATGATGCAGTAAGCTGACCAGAATCAAAAAGAACAACATTTTGATGTTGGAGATTGGGTTTATGTGCAATTGTCACCATATAAGCAAATGTTCTTGAGAAACAAAAGAAGATAGATAAAAATCTTTCCCCTAAGTATTACGGCCATTATCAAATCTTGCAAAAGATTGAAAGTGTGTCATACAAATTGGAGTTAGGTCCATCCACAAAAATACATGAAGTCTTCCATGTTTCATACTTGAAGAAAGTCATTGGACAATAAATTTCATCCCAGACAAAGTTACCACAACTTGATGAGGAGGGAAAAACCATTTTGTAGCCTAAAGTGATCGTCTAGACACACTAGGAGGTTGCTGATAAGGGTGATTACAAAGCAGCCAATCAAGTGGAAGACTGCCCAGTGAGGATGCAAAATGGGAGACTAAAGCATTCCTGCAACAACATCCCAGGATGATCAACATCAAGGACAATGATCGTTTGATGGGGAGGTGCATACTAGGCCCTTATCCTATAGCGTGTATTGAGATATGTGTGGGCCAACTTATGGCACACTTAACATCTATATTTTCATTCATTAGTTAGTTTTTGTTTTTAGGCTGACCTAAATGGGATGGAGGGATGTGATCTTACCTAATTGTGTCTATAAATAAGGATGAGCAAGGCTCTCTCATATCATCACATCTGTGAATTCTATTCTTATTATATAGTTGTGCCAATTGCCACCTTGAAGTGGCTTGGTTATATACATGGCATTCTACTCTATTTTCCATCATATTGCATTCTACTAGTATGACTCTACTTCAATGATATGGTAATTTCATTACAATATTAGTGATTACCCCCAAAATGATCCTTACTATCCCTAATGAAAGCACATCTTTCCAAATTATTTCTTGGCTTGATTCTTCTCCTTGGCTCTGAAACAAATCTAAGAAATTAAATGCTCATTGAGAAATACCAGAGATATTCATGTTGCAAGGTGTCGCCCTCGGTCTCCTCTGTGTGGGCCAACACGGCGCTCGAGCTTCGTGACATGGTTTAACCGCCTCCTGTGTATCTTGGATCTTGCATAAATCCAGCAGTTGTATCGGGCATTAAGAAGTCAATCTTTTGGTGCAATGGCAATCGTCTTTGCAACAATTGGTATCAGAACCGAGGTCACAGGTTTGAACCCCTTGCTTGCGCTAGGGGGGGGGATTGTTGCAAGGTGTCGCCCTTGGTCTCCTCGGCATGGGCCAATGCGGCCTCGGGCTTTGTGACATGGTTTAACTGCTTCCTGTGGATCTTGGATCTTGTATAAATCCAATAGTTGTATCGGGCATTAACAGGTCAATCTTTTGGTGCAAAAGCAGCCGTCTTTGCAACAATTCAGTTTTTTGTAGCGCTGGTTTTACTCAGTATAAGAGCAAAAGACAATAAAGGTTTAACTAAAATATTTCCTGGGAAAGACAAAAGAGAGGACAACCAAAAATACATCTACTACAATGTTTCCACAGCCATGTTTTTTACCTTATGCCACAATCTTCAAATCTTCTGATTACAAATTTGAAAACACAATCTGATGCACTTTTACTAATCTGTAGACTATAGTAGACAGTTGTCCAACCTTCGAAATTAAGGATTTGAACATATGATATAAATTATATTTTTTATATCTACAAGGGCATGGATTTGACATCCATCCATCATGGATGCAATCATACATCCATTTATCTTACAAATGCATGCATCAATGATTTACATATGTGTTTCGCTGCCTATTCTACCTCTAAAGCTCTTTTACAATGCAATTTCATTGAGGTCCAATTTATAATCTTTCCTTTGCTTATATCCCAATTTCTTGCTTTTTCACACATTTGAATTTTTTTAATTTTGACTATTCAACTTTTATTTTATTTTTAATATATGAAAACTTAAACTTTGAGAAAAGTTTTGCAAACCCAGCTGTACAAGAAATGTGTTCTCTGTGAAAAGTACCTTTAGGTAGAGAAACTTCTAATTCCACCAAAACCTTACATACAAGGGTCCTATTAGTCACACCACTATAACTCCAATGGTAGTCCCTAGAAAAGTTGCCATTTGTTAATGCTAGTCTTTGTTGCATCCCTTAAGCAATAACAGAATGATTCAATCTGTGAGCCTTTATAAGAAGCTCGTGTCAATGCACCCAAACCTATTGCACAAAACGACATAGATGAGCACTCTAGGACTCACAACCACTCCGCATAGTAACATTACACATGCTAAACGACCCAAACACCTATTAATGGCACTAAAGCTCCTAATAGATTGCATAGATCAAAGAATGACATAGCCATGGATTAACTATGGAGAATATGGGACCAGACTACTAGAACCCCATGAAAAGCATAAATGGACTAAATGCATCGACATCATAAAAAATTACACATGATAGGATAGATAGTATGAGCTCTCTTTCCAAATTAACATGTGTGAGAATAGATACCACATGTATATCAAACATAGATGAAAAACTCGCCAAAAACTTGGCGAGTTTTTGGGCCATTTACTCGCCAAAAAAACTCAAAAAGTTTTACAAAAAAACTCGGCCTCTTAGCAAAAAGAAACCTACGGCCCGGAATAAAGGCAATTTCGATTCATTTTTTGGTCAGCAAAATGATGTGTTCCATGAAGGTTTGTGTGGCTTTGATGGTCTTAATCTAGGTTTTTGTTAGTACAAAATGATGTACACAATGAAGGTTTGTGTGGTTTTGGATGTCTTAATTTGGGCTTGGTGGTGGGGGCTCCATCCCTTGACCCCGCCCTATATTGCGACAAGGAGCGCATCAAGGGCATTGCCCCCGAACCTGCGAGGGGCACTGCCCCTCAACCCCCAGCACCCCTCGACCCTGCTAGTGGCGTTGCCCCCAGACCCCCATAAGGGGTGCTGCCCCTCGACCCCATTGGGGGCATTGCCCTCAAACTCCCATTGAATTCATTTGATTTTCTACGTACTCTCCAAGTCCAAGTTTCCAAGTTTGCCTACAAGTCTTCAGCCTACAAGTTCTACCTCTCCCCTTGTTTTCACTAGACATGGGAAAGAGGAAGATGTAAATTTGTAAAATATATTAATGTCAAAAACAATTTGCTATTTTCATTTTGTTTAAGACTAAGCATCAGCATATTCCACATGAGGATGCCATTTTGTACCCAATTTGCTTTCAAATCAATCAAATACAACTAGACTCGGCTTGTTTCTTTTATGTACTCATTTATTGACTCATTGGATGCATCTTGTTAGTTTTAGGATCAGAGATGCAATAAGCAAAAAACACAACAATGAACATAGTAATTTACCCTAGGAAAACCCTCCTACTCGAGGGAGAAAAACCCAGCAAGATATTCTCTTATAAATCAGAAAAATAAGTGCAGAAATAGCACTCAATATCAGGCCCTAGAAAGGCCGAATCTCATACAATGAATCTGCACTTGAAGATAGTGCAATTTCCTTGAATACACAAAATAATGACACTTCTCCTTGAAGCAAATCTGCTACTCTAGAAGGCAAACCTGCTGCTGAAGAAATTCGAATTGGAATGGAATTGATTGATGCACAAAAGAGAGGACTCTATCCTCTTTAAATAGCAAACTAGGCGACCTCCTTTCTAGGGCCAACCTAGAGAAATACAAAATTTGTTTAAAATCTGAAGGCCAACCTGCTGCCTTGAATTTGTTTTATATTAAGGGAAAATATCTCCCGAAGCTACAAAACACTAACACATCTTAACATTGAATTTTGCAAAAAAAATGCCCTTTTAATGAAATTTCAGCAATTTTTTAAGTCGCCGAGTTTTTGCCAAGTTTTCGTCGAGTTTTTGCCGAGTCGAGTTTTCCGGGCTTGCCGAGTTTTTGCAATTGGCGAGTTTTTCAACTATGATATCAACAATAAAAAATAGTACCATTCATTGAAAAACTTGTGCTTGAGATGAGAAACATTAACAAATCAAAGACATCAAAAATTATGAAAGGTAAGCCAAAAAAGGATGGTAGGACTGTGGCCTCTTTGCTCCTTTGGGTACCCCATGTATGGATCTTCTCCCCTTTACTAATCATCAACCATCTTTGATAAGACACGAACATGGTGGTTAGTTATAAAAACTCTAACCTTACCCCACATAATTATTACATAACAAAGCTCCAAAGAAGGTTGGTATAAATATTCAAAAAAGACAAGCTAGCAGAATGAATTAACATTCATATAACAAACAATATAAGGAAAAATGGTGGGCTAATATAGCATCTAAAAATGGACCTTCCTAACATTAATATCACTGAATCTAAGTGAGACCCAGCAGTAATGGCATTCTAGTTTAATTACTGGCCCGCCATTTTAAATTACAGTGCACCACTTTAGAGAAAATTACAACCCTGGGACTTCAAAAATGGCATTTTGATTTAAACCATTTCAAAACCTAAGACACAAACTTACTACAACTTGTGACTCAATAAATTGTATGGCTTTACAACCTTTATGAATTTTTGAATAATAACAAGGTGAATTATAATCACCTACTGAGGATCATTTCTTCCAAACATTATAATTTGAAGATATGAGAGAGACATCAAAAGTTTGATTTGGGATCTCAAAATTTTATAGACAACAGGTTCAATGTTATGCACACAATAACTCTGTATTATTTCCAGCAAACAATGCCAAGAATAGATAATGTAATGTGGGATAGAATAAAAATGAATGATCCATATCCCAAGAGATCCAAGGAACAACACTTTAAAATGTGAGAATCTACATAAGTTATATGCAGAAGCAATATCAAGTTTAACAACAAATTAAAGATGAAAAATATTGCTCAGAGGAAGATGCATAGAAAAGATAATAATAAAATTCAAACAGAAAATTTTGTTAATCTATGTGTTTTTCAACTTTTGTACATGGCATACTCTCGAAGGAGGTGTAAGTTTGTCTGTCTTCCACTAGCTATGTCTATGCTATGATGTGCAATACTCTATCATCTATGCTATCTGGTGTATACATTATGTTACAAAGCTACAAGGGCTAAAAGACCACTATGTAAGTTCAAACAGTTGAGCTTCCATGTTACTCTTCACCTTTTGACAGTTGCATCAAATGTAATGATCAAATCTAGCTTGCGGGGACCTTGCTCATTGAGTCATATGAGGGGCTATGTCCTTTTAAGGATGAAGACAACAACACTGTCAACAACAAGTAATACCACATGTTGTGAGTGGACCTTTAGCAATTTAGTTTGCAGATATCTCAAACCCTAGAAAACCAATCATAAAGGCTGCATAAGGTTTGGTGCATGCTTGGATGACACCACATCTGACCTTCCAACATTGCACTGTGACACATGAAATTTTCATGTGGCATCTGGTGGGGTTGGACTAACTATCTTGGAAGTATTATTACAAACCCCTGTAGAGTGTTTGGTAATACTGTAGGCCATAAATCATGCATCAAAATTAAAACAATTCATGAGAATGGGCTTAGCAGTATCATAGGAATCATATTTCAACAATTTTTTTGGATGGATAAAGAAAAATATTATAAATTTATAGTGTACACTGTAAATCACAAGTATATTCTATGAAAATAGGAAGAAAAGGAAGCATAATTCTATAAAGGAAAATAGAATAAACCAGCTGAAGCCCAGCAAAGACACTGTGAAGTTGTTTGAAGGAAAGCCTACAACCCAGTAGCTTATACAACAAATATGATACCCATTGTTATGCTCAAAGTTGATGGCCAAGAACCTGTTCCCGATTCTGTATAAAAATGCATCCCTTTGAATGGTTTGAAACTTTGATGAAGCCTTGCTTAATTGGTCTAACTAAATTTCCTCCCTATAAGAACAATGAAAATCAGAAAAAATAAATCATGGGCTTTCTATTCATGCCAATTTGAAAAGATTGTGTGGATGGGTGCTTCAATCCAAATATAGAGGGCTATATTCTACCTTTTAAGTCCAGTCTCCTTAATGAAAATGAAAACTAGGCCCAGGCTTCATCCTCTAGACTCTTTGGTTATAAAGGAATACACACCCTGTTCTTTGGAACTGTTCTAATCGTTTCTTCTCTAGACCCCTATTACATATAACTTCAAGAGACCATTCATTATTGCCCAGTTGTGGCCCGGTACCCTTTCCAGCCTTAGGGATGGGGAAAGCCATGTGAGAGAGATAAGTGATACTACTTAACCATGGATTCCTCTGGTTAGAAATTTATTAAGCTTCATTTGGACCAGGTATCAAAACCAAAGGTGGAAAAGAGAGGCTTGGGAGAGTAATATATAAGACCAACGCCAATTATCTTTTGCTTTATAAATAGCTAAGTTGCCGGTTCGGGTATGGGTGCAGATATGGGTACAGATGCGGGATCGCTGGTACAGCAAAAAAAATTCTTGAGGAGTACATATATATATATAATTTATAAATTATAAACATAATGCCATAGACTCGTAAGCATGTTCAAAATTATAAATTTAATTATAAGAACAATGATATTCATTAGACATAAATGTTCTAGTTTAGTTACTTACATTGCTAAGAGATAAAATTTGGACTATTTTAGAAAATAACAACAAATAAAGGCATGCAAAGAATTAAACAGGTTTACTACAAGAATTTCTCGATTGCTTTCTGATCAGGCAAAAATTAATTATTTTAGGGAAAAATCCCTTGCCAACAAATATGGTAAGACATATTTTAAAGTATATGAATATTTGGAATTAAATTAGGTGACTTGCACTTAACTGGAGACAGGTTATGTTTTAAACTGAGAATGGCTCACCGGCAAGTTTGGACTGTTCTGTTTATACTTTATTGGTTGCAATCAGAGCAGAATTTGCTGCTTATTTCTAGAAATAAGTTTATCACTTAAATCTATTCCTTCATCTATCAGTGATTTATATTATGGAGTTTTTTAGACAGATTTCTTTTCCAGAATTCTACAACTCCAGTTCAGATTTATCTAGGCTCATTACAATATTGTCCAAGCCCCAAAGGCATTTATGAAAAACTTCATATATTGACTCAACCTGGGGGCCCAGGGAAGAACCCTGGTCGAACCCATAGAGAACCAGGACCGAACCAGAACCCAAAACGAATTTTGCCAGGTACGGGAGGGTAAATAGGAGGACCTGGTAACTTAGATAAATAGCTACACCGGTACTTTCATTCTTCAAAATTAACTGTCAGGAGTGATTGTGTATTGTGAGAACAATAATAAAGTGCACAGATTTGCACCCTTCGTACAAAAACTCAAAGCAAATAACTTTAACGGAAAAATAAATGTTCTTGATTGTGACATAGTTGCTGGTTCTGGTACAGAGGCTGGTATGGGTAGAGGGTTCTGGTATTGCCGGTACAGCAAAAAAATCCTTCGGTACAGTACGGCTGGGTACAGCTGTAAAATATATGTGTGTGTGACAGTGTGTGTCTACAAAAAATTAAAAAAGAATACAAAATTGCAAATACATTTGATATATCACATTATATTATATTTTATAATAATAATGGCATTTGAACCTTTGATAGTATGATACTTCATCATTGATCAATGATATTATGATAGTCATAAAGATAATTGTCTAAGTTGTCAATTTTGGTCTCCACTCCGAGAACCCCTCATTGTAATCAAGTTTCTTAAGTGACAAGAGATCCCAATAACTAGTAGGGGCCTGGGGGCAACACCCCCAACAGGGTTCAGGGGCAGTGCCCCTCATGGGATCAGGGGCAATGCCCCTAGAGCGTTCCCTGTCATGATACAGGGCATGGTCGAGGGGCATAGCCCCTGCCACCAAGCCAAATTAAGGCCTTTGAAACCACACAAACCTTCATGGCACATGCTATTTTCACAATTTTATCACTTAATGGCAATATTAGGCATTTGACTCATTTTTGTTCATACAAAAAAAAAAATTAATGATATTTTTTTTTTCTGTTAGGTCAGCCCTTGGGTTCACCCAAGAGCAGCTTTTGGGTTCACCTAAGGTGCCTGGGTTTGCCCAGGGTGCTGGGCGGGACCCTGAGCAAACCCAGGCCACTCCCATCACAGATCCCGTACCTGCACGTGTTCGGTACAGCCGGGATCCTGAACGGGCGTAACCAGTAACTTAGGACTGTGATTCTTCTTCACTTTCCCCAAACTGCATATTCAATTTAGACATTTCCTGGTATATTGCCTGCATTCCCCTCCCCTCTCCCCAAGGCAAAGACAGACAAGTTTAAGAACAACCCCAGTCTTCAGCTGACATGTATCGTTGATTGGAAAACCTCTCTTCTGGATATAGCAAAACAATTTCACACTTCTACGTAGGATTTTCATACAAATGTCTCTTTGATCCTGATTGCATTAAAGAATAGTCAGGTCAGTAAATTTGGCTTCAGGGACAAAACCCAAGACCCTGAATCTGTAACTATATGCACATCTCCTGGCAAGTATATTTTTACTGTCATAAAACCACACCTTTATTAATATTCTCTTGGACCTTACTTTAGAAAACAAGTCCCTGCCCTCATATCCCATGCCCCAGAGTATCCGCGTTGCCATATCCTACACCTCCAATTGATTATGTATCAGCAATGAGAGCCTGAACCTATATCAATACCGACATTCTCTGGTAACCATACTCAAATGTAATGTGACGATACCCTTATTCCTACACTTACACCTTATTTCAAAAGAGCAGTGTCCCTGTCCCCATGGTCCACGTCCCCTTCTAACAATATAAGTTAAATGATAGCGCACCCTCATGAATGGATCTAGTACTCCAATTTCCTTCAAGTAAATACCAACTCGTATGAATGTTGCCATCTCCGAGCTTTTGACAGGGGCAAGGCAGAAAACAATAATAATTCCCCAAAAATAATCATATGTTTCACAGATTCCTTCGCGTACAATTTATTGGTCATAACCATAAAACAGTAACATATCCTTAGTGTCTTTCATAGCAACTTCTTACAAACAGCACAAGAAAGAAATTTCCCAAATCATCCAGCTAAAATATTTTAGTTTTCCTGTTGTAAAATATATTTCTAATTGTTACTTCTGTAACTGAAACTACTCATAAAGTGCCCTCAGGTTATATACGAGAAAAAGGTAGGTTTACTGTCTTACAGTTTACTGATCGGTTACTGATTAAAACACAAGGTCGACGAGCAGCATCTAAATTTATGCCTTGAAAAAGGGGGAAGAGGACACGAAGCATACACGAGAGAGAAAAAGAAAAATAAGAAAAGAAAAGAAAATCTTACTTGATTTCATAGTGGCCGGCTAACAGAATTTCAACTCTACAAAACTCCTTTAACAAAAATAGATGCACCTCCCCCGCCCTTTCTTTTTAAGCCCTCTATCAGCTTCATATGACCGTTTGCCACGGCTTCATCCGCGAACATTGCGGATGAAGCTCTTTTCTTCACACCAAAACCCTCGTAAACACTCAACTTGAGCTCCGACGTCAGCAAAACGTTTCTTTACTTTGCAATCAAACCTCCTGATTACAGAATTCCAAAGCTGATCCACGCCTCAAACAACTCCCGGAGCTTCGTCCCCCAGTTTTAACCACGTAAATGTTTCCTGCAACTTCCCGATCGTAAATTCCAGACGAGTTTCTTGAACATTTGCGAAGTAAGTGGGGCAGTAATGAAGACTAGAAGCTCCGTTAAGTGATTCTTTGCGCCGCCCTAGGGTTACAGGTTTGAAAGCCACAGGACACCATTTTCAGCTGGAATTTCACACCCACAGATCAAATAGAGGGCGTACAACATGAGCATCACTTCAAATCCCCCAATTCTTTTTTCAAAATACAATAAAAAAGACAGTTTTAAGGAGCTCCCAACGCAAAAACGCACGACGAGAAGCTGAGGTATTCGTCGTTTTGATGGATTCAGAAAGCTTGGGCCACTGTAATTTTGGCACTTTAATTAATTAATTTAAATAAAACCAAAAATTGATTTAATTTGTATACTGTTTATCATTTTCCAATTGTGTTAGGGTGTGATATCCAGTCAACTTCTCTGAAAACGACGATTGAATGAGACGGCACGGCATCAAGTTGAATTATATATATTGATTTTATATTGGCTTTTAGTGCACAGCTAGCAAAGAATAAATTATAAGTGGAGCAGAGTAAAAAGAAAATCTTCGTGCTTTGGATGCCCTAGGTATTCACTATTACTTTTGCATGTGCATGCAATGGAGGAGATTGTGGCAAGCATGTTCATGACCTTTTCTTTCTTCCCCACCATTTGCCCTAATAATGGCATGTGACCTTCAAATGCCCAAGGACCCAACTTTGGGTGCTCACCTAAATACCACTTTTAGGTAGCCCACTTGGTGTAGTAATGGCTACATTCAATCCAATCACACTTAATTACAAAATAAAGTTTTTATATAAATAAATAAATCTTAGGTGGATGGATATGATGGGCATGAATAAGATTGAAGTGTGTAGTGTGTTTTTAGGATGATGATGTAATTTTTTCATCTCATTATGATTGAATTGTAGATGTGGTCATTAAATTCTTGTCTCTTTCTTATATGCTTTAAATGAATTAGGAATAGTCTTTAAATATACCATTCTAGAATGTAATTTGAAATAAGTTTCTTTCATTGGCTTTCAATGGTTAGTAAGGGAGGGAAATTGGGTTCAAATTGAGAAATTCAAATGTAAAGGTTTGTTATTCAAATTTGTGGTCATGGAAATGACCTAGCTCAAATTCAAATTTGCAAATTAGGACTAGGTTAATGAACGATTAGATGTGGAGATCAGCTATGGAAGTTGGGGATGAGTGATGATAAGGATGGACTTGTATAAAAATATTTGCCAACTTCTACGAAAAATATGTCATCTTGCCCACTAGTTAGTGCATAAAAGACAAGAATAAGAAGAAGAGAATCAACAAAAAGAGCAAGATGATGCTTGATTAATGAGGAACATCAAAAGTTAGAGTAGGTTGGAGAAAGGATCAAACACTCCAAATAAGAAACTTTCACAAGCCTTGATTCTAGCAACAAGAGAGCATATAGGTTGTAGATGGTAGCTTATAAAAAACCTTGATGGAGTCTTATTGAGATGTGTAAAGAGATAAATTCTAACTCTCCTTAAAGAATTTCACCAAGTAATTTCAAGTGGACATTATTTTGCCTAAATAACAATAACCAAATAATGAAAGCAAGGTATTATTAGCCACAAATATTCACTAATGCCCAAAAGTAGGTAAGAAAAATCCACAATTGCTAATTCTATATTGGAAAAATGAGAAAAACATATCTTCCACTAAAGCTCGTATAAGTTGATATAACATTAAAAATTACATACCCTTATAATTTCTCATTACATTTTGAACTCACTTTGGTGTATACCTCCCTTATCATGTTTTTAGGTTAGTTTCACCCTTTCCTTAGCCTTACTCTACCCATGTTGCAAAGGCCTTTCCTCCCATGGTCCCTTTTTGTCAAAATCGATGTTATAGATATCTTGACCCCATGATTTTCTAGTGTGAATATGTCTAGATGCTAGTCCAATGGGATTATCTCCCATGATAGTTCATCATTTAGTGGTCATTTTGGAGTGTTTTTCTGCCTACTACCTACCTAGGTTAGTGTTAAGCACTTTGGAGAAAATCTATATGGATACCCAATTCCCTTATCTCCTTCCATTCATCTCATTTTTTAATTCCTATCATTTATCTTTTCAATTTATCATTCATTCTTGCAATTTTACACTCTTACCAACTATTATATAGTTGCTTACTAGCATTTGACAGCTCTATGTGAAGACTCCAAAATACTATTACACTCCTTGGGAATTCAGCAACATTCTTGCCTTTGTTGGCTTCACCAAGCTTGTGAGGTGAAATTTTATTGTTTGTTTCACTTTGGCTTCTGATTTATTTCTTATTATTATTACATAATACTAATGTAGTGCTCTTGGCACCTCGGGATATTATTTCCATTTAACCACTTTTCATTTTACACTCTAGTTTGTACTACCACTACTCTTTCGATTTCTATACAAACTTAGGATAGGTGCACACACATTATTTTTCTTGTATCTACATTTTGGCTACTTGTGGAGATACAAAACCCAAAGCAGGGGATTGACCATTTGTGGCAACCTCCTTAGTAGCCCCCAAATTTTCTCTATTTTGAGCTTGTAGGTCTTTATTGGGATATTTTTGTAGGAGATAAGATATAGCTCTTAGAACATGTTAGAGTCACTCAAGGACTCAAGCCTCCAGGATCATCTGCAAAAGCCAACAACAACCTTCCACAAGAGGGAAAAGAAAGAACATGAAATTGCAATAATGAATGCAAGATGTGGCTAATATGTAATACTCAAGATTGCAATGATGTATTGGACTTACACAACTGAATTGAGATTGATGATACAATATACATATGAAGCATTGCTTATATAGGAAAGGGTGATGGTGTACCTACATTAAATGATACTGTCATAATTAAATGACATGAGTCAATATTAAATAACCTAAGACACAAGCATTAAATAAAAGCCAACTAGATAAAATAAGTGACAACTAATGCTTAACTAGAAAGATTCCCCCCTAATTAATGCTAACCAGAAAGATACCCTTCTAGGACCTAAGTGGAATTAACAATGTAAATATGACCTAGATAAGACTCGATAGGAAAAATACCTATTTACACCAACACCCCCCTTAAGTACAACTTAGGGAGTCGATTATTATGCAAATGACACAAAGATGGGTCTCAGCTACAAGGCCATGTTAGGTACCCATGTACAAGTGGGAAGACAATCTCTCACAAGCAGAGAAAATGAGAAAACCCAATGGGACAAAACTCTTCCCCAAAAGAGATGAAAAATTAAAATACTCTCAATGATGCATGAGAAGAAAAAAACCCCATGTGAGTAAAAAGACCCCCCATAAGAGAGAAGAAGAGAGACCATGCAACCCCCCCCACAATGGTGAGTCTTTTGCAACAGTAGAAGCTCAACATTAAATGTTGAAGATGATCCAATCTCAGTGATATCAAGTTTCCACAATCCATAAATATTGTTGAGATGATTTTTGGATTTGATTGTCTAATGTTTTTTACATCAACATTTTGGATCACACTCTGTGATCCATCATCAGGATGATAGTAGAGAGCTTAAGGTGAACCGAAATGTTGATGCAAAAAACATTACACAATCAAATCCAAAAATCATCTCAACAATGATCCAATCTCATTGAACAGCATTCCTCCCCTTAGGAAGAAAAAAACCAAGATGATATGTAGGATATATCGTCATTCCAAAAGGGAATATGAGGGAAGAAGAATGATAAATGATGTCTCTAAAAAAATCTCAAGTATCTCCATGTCGATGTCGAAAGCTGACAAGCTCCAAACAAACATTCTAGGTCATATAGTTGAAGATATCAATCCAGAACCTCCTAGAGATGAATGCAGAACATACTCCAAAGATAAAGAAACCACCTCCTCTAAAGAAGCCTCCTCCAAATGATGTACAAAAGTATCCACACTCATATCAAACTGCAAAGAGTGATCATGTAGAGAATGAACAAGAGGGTCAAAGAATTCCCTCGCAACAACTAAAGAAGAATCATCTCCATCAAAAAGAAGATGTATGCAATCAATAGTGTCTCCTAAATCTAAAATGTGAGACTCAACAAGCAACCCACCAATGTTTGTCAAGTATGCATCCCAAGTAGATGAAGCTAGAAGACAATGTTGATCCTGTTGCACTAAATCACAAGAGGCCAAACTTGTGCCAATATGAGCATCATCAAATACAATGGAAGATGAAGGAGATGAAATGCAAGGCTTGAGAACGGGATCGGATGTGAGAACACCCAAGTTCAAGAAGCCAAATGTCTCCTCTGAATCATGGTGCACACTAGAAGTGTGATCAATAGCCGAAGGAACAATGTCACCATCAGAAGCAAAATATGCAAAGGTATGCAATCACTCAGATGAATGATCTACCATCCCAGTAGCAATAATCTCTCTACTCTACAAATCATGAATGATAATAGAATCAAGAGTGAACTCCATAGTCCTCTCATCTCCACCATGTGCAATCTGATATATGGAAAGAAGATTGTTCATCAAATGAGGAACACACAAAACATCCTAGAAAGTGTTTTCCTTAAAATTAATAGACCCCTTCCCAAGTACACTCATGTAAGTATTGTTTCCCATCAAAATAGGAGACATAGTACATGGCTCAAAAGAAGAGAATATAGACTGCAAAGATGTCATATGATGAGAAGCTCTTGAATCTAGAAGCCATCTCCTTGATCTTGGACCCAAAAAAGCACAAAGAGCTTTCCCCTTATTTCTTGATGTAGAAGCCAAATCAGCACGACCTTTGTCCTTATTAGACTATTTTGAAAATGAAGAAGAAGAAGAAGGTGACTCATACATTCTAGAAGGAAAAATCAATATGGTTCTTTTTGAGAAGATGCTTCAACTCATCAATATCCTTCTTGTAATGAGAATATTCATCATGCCCAAGCTTCTTGTAATACGAACAAGTAGACTTCTCCTTCTTAGATGATTTATCTAAGGAAGAGGATTCATTCTTTTGTTGATTTGAATGTGGTTTATTCTTTGAATTCTATGGCTTCTTATCAATAGTATCTGTAGACAAATAAAATTTACCTAGGCCTGCAAACTTTATCTTTCCATATTTCTTCTCATCATAATTAAAATATTTAATTATGTCCTATAGTCCAAATTCAACTATTAATTAAATAATTTTTAATTATTTAATTAATTTGTATCTTTTATTCCTCCTGACTATTTAAATAAATAAATTACATTTATTTCATTTAAATATATCGCTAATTTCATATGTCTCTCTATAATTAAATCAATTCCTAAATTTATTTTATTACCATTTATCTATTATTTCTTCCTGATTATTTAAATAATTTTATTTTTTATTTACTTAAATGTGTCATTAATTCTTTATGTCTTCTTATAATTAAATAAATTCCTATGATTTATTTAATTATTGTCCACCTTGTCCATTTTCTCCACAATTAAATAATTATTATTAATTATTTAATTGTCTTGTTGACCTTTTCCCTAAATTTAAATAAAGTCATTTATTTAAATTCCCCACTTTCTATTTTTCCCACAAGTGAATAATTTGAAATAATTATTTACTGTCACATGACCCCACCCCTTTTGAATTAAATTGATTTTTAATTCAAATGGTCAATATCACTTCTTGAATCAAATAATTTTAAATTCTTATTTGATTCTCCAGTAACTTCATTTTTTCGTGCCCCATTTTTTCGTGCCCAATATCTTCTTGTCACATGCATTCTTGACCTTTGATTTGATTTTCCCAAAATCAAATCTCAGCCATCCATTTCAAATTTTAACCTAACTTTGCCCTAACCCTAATTGCTATTTGTCACATGCATTTACAACCTTTGATCTTAGGGCATCTCTCAAATTTTAATCTTGGCCATTCATCCAAAATTGACTTTTTTTATAAAAAGGCAATGTTAACCTCATTTGGGGAGTTTTATGATCTCCTGACTTCATCCCTTCATCATCTCACACTTCATGCTTGGCTATTTTGTGCTTCAGAATTTAGGCTTCCACACTTCTTCATGCTTGTATAAATCTTCTTGTATTTTAGATCAAATCCTTCAATATTTGCTTAGGTCTTGTCATAGTCATAGTTGCTCACAAAAATATGAGGGAAAACATCATTTTGCAACAAATGGAGAAGGGAAATGAAGGTCAATCATGGAGGGCATGAAGGCTGTTTGGTGAAATTCTTCTTTTCTTTATGCTATTTTCCTCTTTCGTGCTTCATTGTTTAGCTAGGGTTTGTTTTAAGCATTTTATTTCATGTTAACCTATATTTTTGCCTTAGTTACAGTATCTATTCTTTCACCTGACTAGCCAACAATGCTTGAGATTTAGAAGACTCGATGAAACCCATTGAGATAAGATTTTGTTGCTCATGCATCAACATCTCACAAAATGATGCAAATGATGGTGTAGTATATGCAAACCCCATATTCAACCTATGAGGATGAAATATAGAAACAAAAGTAGCATAATTAGGACCAAGTTTGTTCAATGAATTATAGACCAACTGAATTTCCTTCTTATCAATACCGCATGTTCTACATTGCTCCCTTAGATCATTAACCCTAGTGATGTAGTCATGGATGTTGTCAAAGTTCTTAGGATCAAGGCTCATCAACTCATTATCGATTTGATATCCTTTGACTTCATTTGTAGAACCATTTAATGTTTTCAATTTGTCCCCAGTCTTATGAGAATTCTTGCATGATTCAATTTGGAACAACAAATCTTGAGAAACTAGTTTAAGAAGACATCCAAGAGCTTTGGTATGCTCAATCATCCATTTAATATTTTTCTCATCATTAGTAGGCTCAGGTGCCTTATTCTCAACATATAGAGAGTGGCCCTCATTCATTAGTATATTCCATTTATGTTGATGCCATGTTGAATAGTTATATGATGTCAACAAAGGAACCCTAGAATGATCCATGAAAAATCAAGAGAGCACTAGCAAATAGATCAAGACAATGTACCAAGAGACCCCCCAAACCAATCAATCAATAATCCCCCAATCAAGATATGAGGTTGGCCATTTATTCTTAGTACGATTATAGATGCCACTTGCCAACAACAATGAAGTGAACTTGACCTTAGTGCATGTAGAATGCCAAATTTGGCCATAAGCTCAAAATAAAAAATTTATGCAAGATGAGATAAATTTGATTACACCACTGTAAAGTACACACAAAATTATGCACTTTCAAAAAAAATTACTCAAAAATGTTACTGTATGAGCAAGAATGAAACCCCAGAAGTTTTGATAATGAGAATGGCTCAGCAATAGCACTAAAAATATACAATTTTGGAAAACACCAGATGCCAAAATCAAAAACCAATTGCACCACTATGTGGAGCACAAAATTCTACCCCAAATAAAAAAAATTGCATTGAAAAAGTGTTGAATTCACAAGACAACTAAGAGGGGGGTGAATCAGTTGTACATTAAAATATAAACCCTCATAAATATTCAAATCTGCATCAACTTAATTAATCCTCAAATTGTTAGAATTTTAGCATGAAAGCAAACAGACATTGAAACACATCAACACCATGCACAATAGAACACCAAATTTACGTGGAAAATTCAAGAAGGGAAAAACCACAGTGCTGATTAGCTCACAATATAAATTAATTGCAACACTGAATACAAAAAGGCTCATTGTCAGAGGGCTCACTCTCCATAAGAAAGAAGGGCTCACTTCTAGATTACAAAAAATAAGAAAGAAGAATGTTATAGTGAGAATTCCATCTCAATGCAACAGAAAAGTCCACTATAGCATCACCAACACATTTGCAATCTCTCTAAAGATTGTAGACACCTTATGCTCACTACCTCCTGTAGTTTAACTCATTGAAGCTCGCACTGCACTTCACAAATTCACACTTTACAACTTTGCAATTTGCATCACACACAATTCTCCATCAACACAACTCTTATTTATACCTTCTTCAACCTTGAAAACATTCTCCAAAGTTGGCTATGCATCTCAACCATGCAAATTCAAATTAGGTTGACACTAAGCATTCCCACGATGGAAAGGAATGAAATTGGGCCACACTGCATCTTAACTCAAACCCAAATCATATATATACACCATGCCATGCTTCCACAATCACTGAATAAAATCCATAGTTAGTGTAAACACCTAAGGTCGGTTGAACATGTGTAAACACTATTAACATTTAAGTACACGGTTCCTCAAATCCAAAGATGACTCATGGACCACACACAACACTTGAACACAATCTAGAAAAATTTACAAACACCTTGAAATCCAACAAATTCCTTCGCAACAACTTTCACCTGAAGAATGTACTCACCCAATACACTCTAACAACCTTCCATACACTATAACTCAAGAAACCAGCTTGTGAAGCACCAAACCATGAACAAATTCAACTGTGGGTAGATACAAACCTTATCAACACACTTCTAGAATCACAAGACCAAAAACCAAAATGTAGAGAAATGTGAAACAAAACCATTTCTGCCATAAAACACTACAACATAGTTCACACACTAGTGAATACAACTTCTTCTACACAATGACCCACACTGATCTAGACCAAGAAATTTTGGATATAACATCTATGAACACCTCTGATCAACACATCTGAACTACACAAGAAAATATTCAACCATGAAGAAATGTGGAGCAAAACCAAAACACCACTATGTATACCAGAACACCTCTACAACACACTATTTCCTCTTTTATTCAAATTTTCTCAAAAGCACTTGGAAACCGAGCACTAGAAACATATTCTTATCATCTTCAATACTTCCTCATCACCATTAAACCAACTATAACACTAAAACTCAACTGCACATCCATAAACAAAATCTTATCAAATCAACACTAGATTTTGACACCAATAACACTTACTAATGACAACATAATGAAACGAATCAAAACATCATCACAATTTATCAGCCATTACCATTTGACATCAATGACAACACAAACATAAGACTGTTGACATCAATGACAACACCAACTACTAATACTTGCAAAAATCTCCCCCTTTTTCATTGATGGCAACACATGATGTGAAAAACCATCAATAATAAACATAACAACTTTGAACACCAACACATTGCTCCATACCAACTCTTTTCTCTTTCTCTTTCTCTTTCACATTGTTCTCTTCCCCCCTTTCTTAATTGATCCTTTTTCACATTGATTCCTCTCTCCCCCTTTTATATCAATGGAAAAGAGCAACACATTTGCAGCTCTTTCTCCCTTTGACATCAAACAAACATACTTTCTGATGTAGGGGCATCGATACCTCCAATTTTGGTTTGCAATTTTAATTTTGGTTTTGCTGATTTTTGCTTGTTGAGTGGTGTTTCTTGTTCCTTTGGTTTGTGACATGTGGCAACCTATATGTGGCATTAAGAATTTTACTCTTCTTTTCTCATTGAGAAAAAAATAAGAAAGGAAGGCAATTGAAGACGTTTGTGGGAAGAAAGAAAACAAAATGACATAGTTGGACATGTCGAATGGGCCATCAAAAAGGAGAGGCGTGGGATGATCTAGAAAAAAGGGTTGTGCATAGAAGAGAGAAGTTGCACCTTGATGGAGGAATAATCTCTTCACTAGAAGGAGGTCAAACAGGTTGAGTGTTGAGGGACGTCTGCCAGTGAGAAAGGAGGTTGATCGATTGGGGAGCATAGCTCTATTTGATTTTCATTGAAGTTTGTTTTTATTGCTGATTGTTCATGACTCAAAGCCTTTGTCTAGTGAGGTTTTATTTGCTCGAATAAGAGATATTGAAGTAGATCGTGGTTAGACATTTTTTCCAATTGATAAGATGATCTTCACCAATGTGTAAGGGTTAGGAATAGTTGGTGGGTGAAGAATTGTTTTTCTGGTGAAGGGATGCACTTTAAAGGTGGAAGGGTCTGCATGTATAACAAATAAGAGAGAAGCTGAAAAACTTAATTCAAATCTTGGAGAAGGCAGAAGAAGCAGACTTATTAGAAGGAATCAGTCAAATAAAGAAGGAAATTTAATCATTTTTGAATCGATTTGTTTTTGTAATCAATTTTGTTTGATTAAATATATAATTAATCACTAAATTTTGTGTTCTTGAATGCTTAGAAACTTCATTTATATTGTCATCATTTGAATGCATTAAAGTTCTTGGCACACTTAGAGGGTGATCATTCTGTAGTGTTAGTTTGTTGTTTTGTTGATGTCTTTATAAGCATGGGCATTACTGTTGGTCAGTATAGCATGGATAGTCATGATTTCTAGGTATTAGAATATTGTATCTGTGTATGTGCTTTGTTGGTTGTCATCACTTTCTCCTTGAAGGAAATACCTATAAGGGACAACAATTGCTCTACAACAACCTTTTTTTATTTTTACTGTTCTTCGTACTCCCCCTTAGGAGCACACAACACACTATACTAACCAACAACCAACCTACACCAACACTTACTCCCCCTGACTGCAACAACCAAAAAAGCACTACCTACTCTCTTTGATAGGTATCCTCCAACATCAGTCCAAATCAAGGAATGAATCTTGAAATCCACTAGACTGATGCATATCCTTATGCATCTAGTTCAAAGAAGAAGGGGTAATAACCCCTAACTTCTCTTAGAGATACTCAAAAGTATCCTTAGGAAGAGCCTTAGTGAATATAATAGCAACCCAATCCTTTGTAGACACGTACTCAAGCTTCACTTCATTCTCTGCAACCTTATCTCTCAAAAAGTGATACCAAATTGAGATATGTTTTGTCCTTGAGTGCATCACCATATTCTTTGAAATGTTAATAGCACTTGTATTATCACAAAATATAGAAATCGGTTCATCATATACAACTCTAATATCCTTCAATTTTTTCTTCATCCACAACACCTGTGTGCAACAAGATGCTGCTACAATATATTCTACCTTTGCAATAGATAAAGAAATTGAATCTTGCTTCTTTCTTAGCCAAGACACTAATCTACATGCAAGAAAGAATGCACCACCACTTGTACTTTTCCTGTCATCAACACATCTTGCCCAATCTACATCAATATAAGCACTTAGAGAGAAATCGATATCCTTTGGATACCACAAGCCATGTTCCCGAGTGCCCTTCAAGTATCTAAATATCCTTTTCATTGTTGCAACATGTGACTCTCTAGGATCTTCTTGTAATCTAGCCACAAGACAAATTGCATGCATGATATCCGGTCTAGTAGTAGTTAGATATAACAATCCTCCAATCATTAATCTATATTTTCTCTGATCAACCTTAGGAGATTCATCATTCTTACTTAGCTTGCAACTAGTAACCATAGGAATACATACCAATTTAGAATCTTCCATTCTAAACTTCCTCAACATTTCTTTGACATACTTTGATTGTGAAATGAATATACCCTTCTCTGTCTGATTAATTTGAATTCCAAGGAAGAAATTTATCTCCCCAAACATAGACATATCAAACTCTTTTTGCATCTCTTCTGCAAATTTCTTACATATAGCTTAATTTCCTCCAAAAATTATATCATCAACATACACAACCACAATCAAGATTTGATCTTTTTCAACTTTGAAATAAATATTACTATCTACGACACCTTTATTGTATCCTTGCTATATCAAGTACCTATCCAACCTTGCATACCAAGCTCTAGGAGCTTTGTTCAATACATAAAGTGTGTTATTTAATCTACATGCCATATCTAGTTTGTTTGATAACTGAAATCCTTTTGGTTGTTCCGTATATACTTCTTCTTCTAGCTCACCATTCAAGAATATAGACTTCACATCCATTTGATAAACCTTGACATCCTTATGTGTTGCAAATGCCAAAAATATTCTGATAGCTTCCATTCTTTTTACGGGAGCAAATGTCTCCTCAAAATCTATTCCTTCTACTTGTGAGTATCCCTTACACACAAGCATTTCCTTGTTTCTTACCACTTCTCCATTCTCATTCAATTTGTTCTGGAATACCCACTTAGTTCCAATCACATTTTTGTTTGTTGGTCTCGGGACAAGTTCCCAAGTCTGATTCTTCTCAATCTACATTAGTTCTTCTTCCATAGCCTTGATCCAATATTCATCTTTACATGCTTCAATCATTGTTTTAGGTTCAACTTTAGAGATTAAACATAGATTTACCTATTCTTCAGCCATAACAACTTTTCTTCTTGTCAACACGCCTTTGTTCTTTTCACCAATAATTTGATCTTTAGAATGATTCTTTTGCACATACTTAGGAGTCTTAGGGATCTTTTCCAAAGCTTCTTCCTCTTCAATCTAAACTTATTTCTCCTTACCTTCATCTCTATCATTTTCTCTGCAAGAGGACTAATCTGATTCATATTCTATCACCACAAAATTATTTTGTAAGTACTCTTCATCCACTTTGACACTTTTACTCTCAAGAATCTTCTTTAGCCTCTTGTTGTAGCACTGATAAGCTTTGCTTCTTGTAGAATATCCAAGGAAGATACCTTCATCAGATCTTGTATCAAACTTTCCTTAGTTTTCTTCATTTCTTCTAATATAGCACTTGCTTCCAAACACATTAAAGTATTTGATAGTAAGAATCCTTCTATACCACAACTCATAGGGAGTCTTTGCACAATTTGCTCTTGCTTGAACTATGTTAAGAATGTAGACAACAGTAGGAATTGCTTCTCTCTAGCAGACTTCTAGTAGGTTTGCCTCTTTCATCTTTGTTCTTACAACTTCTTGAACAATCCTATTGTTTCTTTCAACCACTCCATTCCACTGAGGAGTCCTAGAGGTAGATAAATGCCTCTTTATTCCATGATTCTTACAAAAATTGTTTATTGGAGGTGAATTCTCCAACTCTATTAAACCTCAAACACTTGATTTTCATATCCATTTCATTCTCAACCATAACTTTGAATTCTTTAAACTTATCTAGAGCTTCTAATTTTTCTTTGAGAAAAGTAACCCATGTCATTCTAGAATAATCATCAATCAATAGCATGAAATAACTATCACCTCGAAGACTTCTTACTTTGGTAGGACCACAAAGGTTTGCATGCACTAGCTCCAATAGTCTGATAGTAGATTGTTCTTTGACTTTGAAACTTCTTGCTTGCTTCCTAATTTGGCATTCCTTATATAGACAACATTAATGGGCTTTGTAATCCTTAGAAGATCTCTCACAGCTTAAACTGAGCTGACCCTCACTAGGCTATCAAAATTAATGTGACACATCTTTCCATGTCATAGCCAACTTTCATTAATCTAAGTCATAAAGCAATAACCATCAACACTTTTAAGTTGATAAACATTTCCATCTATCCTTCTTCCAACAACAACCACAGTTTTGAAACCTTTTATGATCTCACATCCATCATCCTGAAACATAAGATTATATCCTTTGCTACACATTTGTCCAACACTCAAGAGGTTATGACTTAAACCCTTAATGTAAAGAACACCATATGTATTATTCTTGCCATCAAAACCAATATAATCTTTCCACATATATTAGAAGATGTGTCATCACCAAAATTAACTAAACCTCCATATTTCTCAAGTTCAACAAACTTACTTTTCTCACCGGTAATATGATTTGAGCATCCATTATCAATGATCTAATAATTATTCTCTCTAGCATGAAAAGCACTCACCATAGCATTATGAGCTACTTCCATAGCACTTTCCTTCCACATCTCTTAGAGTTAGTAGAATTGAATTCAACTTTCATAGCCATGAACAAGCATTCATTATCCTTATCATCCCCATAATCAAATTCATCATCAGATATACTGACATCTTCTCTAACATAATAATTTTTCTTGATTGTTTTACCTTTATTTTCCTTGTTCTTGTCATTAAAATCTCTATTTGGACATCTTGAAGCATAATGACCTATCTTTCCACAAGTAAAACATTTGAAAGGTAACTTACCTTTGTATTTACTAGTACCCTTTTCCATTTTTCTCATAAAATTTGCTTTTGCACCATCAAGATCCTCCTGATCTGATTCTTCAGTCTTTTCTGATTTGCCAACCTTAAAATTAGTCTCAAATTTTGCATTACTTGGACCAAATTCTCTCATTTCAAAAGTAGATAAAGAACCATACAACCGATCTTTAGAATATTTTCTTAAATCTTGAACTTCCTCAATAGCATAAACTTTGTGACTATAATATTTAGGAAGAGTTCTTAGTACCTTCTTTACCACTTCTTCTTCTTCAAGTTTTCCAAGACCTCTGATGGAATTGACAACTTCATCCACCTTCTGCATGTAGCTTATAATGTATTCATCTTCATACATTCACAAGTTCTCAAATGTGATCTTTAGGTTCTGCATCTTAGCTTGCTTGACCTTATCATCTCCATAAATACTTTCCAACTTTGTCTAGATATCTTTAGAAAATTTCAAACTCATAACTTTCACAAGTTTAGTGAACATAGAAAGACCACTTAAAAGACCATACCATGCTTTACCATTATTTTCATAGGCCTTGATCTCATCATCAGTACTCGGACCACCAATGGGCATAGTATATCTAGTCTCAATAGACTTCCAAACTCCAAATCCAAGAGATACCAAAAAACCTTCCATCATTGTCTTCTAGAAACCATAGTCTAATCCATCAAACAAAGGAGCATCCCTCTTGTGCACCATCCTAGATATACCTCAAGCAGTTAAGCTCTTTTCCAAGGAACCTTGCTCCGATACCAATTGTTGCATGCACAAGACAACCAAGAGGGGGGTGAATTAGTTGTATATTAAAATATCAAAACCCTCATAAACATTCAAATCCACATCAACTTAATTAATCCTCAAACTATTAGAATGATTTAGCATGAAAGCAAATAACAGAAACTAAAACACATCAACGCCATGCACAATAGAACACTAGATTTACATGGAAACCCCTAGAAGGGAAAAACCATGGTGAGGATTAGCTCACAATATAAAGTAATTGCAACATAAAATACAAAAAGGCTCGCTTCCTACAAGAAAGAATGGCTTACTACTATATTACAGAAAAAAGGAAAGAAGAATGTTATAGTGAGAAATCCATCTCAATGCAACAGAAAAGTCCACCACAACATCACCAACACATTCGTAGTCTCTTTGAAGATTGTAGACACCTTTTGATCATTTATTCAATTAGTCTAACTCATTGAAGCTCACACTTCTCTTCACAAATTTGCACTTTATAACTCTACAATTCACATCACACACTCTACACACAATTCTCCATCAACACATATCTTATTTATACCTTCTTCAACCTTGAAAACATTCTCCAAGGTCGGCTATGCACCTCAACCATGAAAATTCAATTAGGTCAACACTAAGAATTCCCACGATGGAAAGAAATGAAAGTGGACCACACCACATCTTAACTCGGACCCAAATCATACATATACACCATGCCACACTTCCACAATCACCAAAGAAAATTCACAATTAGTGTAAACACCCAAGTTCGGTTGAACCTGTGTAAACACCATTAACATTTAATTATATACTTGATAAAATCCAAAGATGACTTATGGACCGCAAAAACCACTTAAACACAATCTGGAAAAATCCACAAACACCCTAAAATCCAACAAATTTCTTTGCAACAACTTCCGCTTGAAAAATGTACACACCCAGTACACTCTGACAACCTTCCATACACTGTACCTCAATAAAAAAACTTGTGGAGCACCAAACCATGAACACCTTCAACTATAGGTAGATACAAACCTTATTAGCACACTTCTAGAACCACAAGACCAGAAACCAAATTGCAAAGAAATGCAGAGCAAAACCATTTCTCCCAGACAACACTACAACATAGTTCACACAACTTCTTCTACACAACGATCCAAAACAAGAAATAGTGGATATAACATCTATGAAAACCTCTGATCAACACATCTAAATCACACAAGAAGATCTTCAACCATGAAGAAATGTAGAGAAAAACCAGAACACCACTATGTATACAAGAACACCTCTACAACACATTGTTTCCTCTTTTATTCAAATTTTCTCAAAAGCACTTGGAAACCAAGCACCAGAGACATATTATTATCATCTTCAATATTTCCTCATCACCACTAAACCAATTGTAACACTGAAACTCAACTATAGATCCATAAACAAAAGCTTATCAAAGCAACTCTAGAGGTTGACACTAGTAACACTTACTAATGACAACATAATGAAACTAATCAAAGCATCATCACAACTTCTCAACCATTACCAGTTGACATCAATGACAACACAAACATAATCTTGTTGACATAAATGAAAACACTAAATACTCATACTTGCAACAAAAAGGAGTCTATATGACCAAGTTATGAGCCTCTAAAGTTTGCCTCCAAAATGAAAACTGCCAACGAAGAGGGGTTCTAAATGGAGCGACCTATTGATGACCATTTGGCTGTCAAATTTAAGACAATAAATACTGACGATCGACTAAATGCCAAATTTAATACAGTGTCAGATGACAGTCATTTGGCTGTCAAATTTAACATAGTGCTTTTTTACGGTCATTTGACCGTCAAATATAAGATAGTCGCGTGAATTTTTTTAAATTTTTTTCTATGCAAAAGTATGAAGTATTATATATGAAAATGGGGGTTTTTGGGCCTTTAGACCCAAACGTGAGGTCCAATTTTCCCCAATACACACCCTACAAAATCTCAAGCTCGAATCACCCTCGGATATGAGAAGGGGTTTTACAAAACTAAAGCTTTGTTACCATGTAAGAGTTGAGCTATAACTCTTAGAACATGTTAGAATCACTTAAGGAATCAAGCCTCTAGGATCATCTACAAATCTAACAACCTTCCACAAGAGGGAAAAGCAAGAACATGAAATTACAACAATGGATGCAAGATGCGGCCAATATGCAATACTCAAGATTGCAATGATGTATCAGACTACACAACTGAATTAAGATTGATGATACAATGTACATATGAAGCCTTTATTATATAGGCAAGGGTGATGATGTACCTACATTAAATGAGTGTGTCATAATTAAATGACATGAGTCAATATTAAATAACCTAAGACACAAGCATTAAATAAAAGCCAACTAGATAAGATAAGTGACAACTAATGCTTAACTAGAAAGATTCCCCCCTAATTAACACTAACTAGAAAGATACCATCCTAGGACCTAAGTGGAATTAACAATGTAAATAGGACCTAGATAAGACTAGATGGAAAAATACCTATTTACACCAACATTTTTCACAAAATAGGGATTTGCTTTCTATTTTTCTTCCTTCTTGTTATTTATTTTCATTCAAATATTTAGATTAAATTATTTTTTCTTAATTTTTATTATACTTGGAAGTGCTACTAGTATTATTCTTTGTCTTGTGTGTAGCTACATGTGGAGAACAAAGAGCTCCACATCTAGCTCCAAGTTCCTCTTTCCTTGATATTTCCTATTATGATATTAATTTTCTATATTTGTTTCAATTAGTAGTAAACAATACTACTCCATTGCTTTAGCTTAGTTAATTTTATTTTCTTAGTTTAAAGAAAATTCCTAAGATAATCTAAGCATTTGCTCTAGAAATAGTATAGAAACACTTCAAAATATATCATTTCTTTATATTGGATAATCAAAGGAGTAATATTGGGAGAATAATCTAATTTGGAGAGAATACACACTTTCTAAGTTAGGTTACATTTTCCCTATATTAGATTTGATAAATATTATTCTTTCAATTGATTTTGAATTATTCATTCACCACATTCTATTTTGGTTAGCCCATTGCTTGCATATTCCTTTTCAAACATTTTCTTAAAAAATTTTAAAAGATAAAAACTTAAAAAACAAAAGAATAACTCATACTCTTGATCATGTGGTGTGAGGTCTTGTATTTATGAGATTCATGACCCAATCACTTTACTTAGAAAAATTGTTCATATTGTTGGGAAATTATGCCTCAACGTTTTGGCTTGTTCCCTTCAGACTTGGCATTTTCCTTCATATTCTAGCCTTTACCGCGGCGGTCTGGCTTGGTCTTGGCGGTGTCTACCTGGCGGTTACCGCCTTACCACACGCGGTGAGTTCACTCACCACGGTAAGGCTACCAGCGGCTTGGCCTGGCGATTACCGCCATACCGCAAGCAGTGCTTCCACTCACCGCGGTGTCCACGGTGAGACCGCTAGCGGTGGGCTCGGTAGTTACCGCCATACTGCAGGCGGTGGTTCCACTCACCGCGGTGTTCGCGGTGAGACTGCCAGCGGTGGTCTCAACGGTTACCACCATACCACGGGCGGTGGGTCCTCTCACCATAGTGGCCACGGTGAGACCGCCAACGATTCGCCTGGCGATTACTGCCACACCGCAGGGTGGCTCGGGAAGGTCAGCGGTAGTGCGATTGATGGCGGTCAGCACAGGTCGTTACCACCATACCGTGGGGTGGCCAGTTGAGCTTGGCGGTAGCGCGGTGTAGTCAGAGTTTGGGCTTGGTGATGACTTGGCTGAGCTCAGTTGAGCTCACCATCATACTGTGAGGCGAGACAGACAGGGCAGTAGTAGCACGGTTGATGGCGGGGTGAGCTCGAGTGAGCTCACCGCCATACTGCGATAGGTAACGTTGAGCTCAGTGATAACGCGGTAAGTGCTTGGATGAGCTTAGAGCTCAATTGATCGAGCTGGACCAATTCTATCAGAGTGATCAATGAATGTGAAGGTGACACGTAGCAGGTTGCTAGCATCTAATTGACCAAAGACCTAAGAGGCTAAGACAGTTATTGCAGGCCGTGGAAACAGAACCTGATTAAGGTGATAGATTTATTGCTTGGGTGGCTCGATTCAATTTGTGTAGATCAGATGCATGCTTGGTTGTTCAATGCATGAACCTGAGGGTTAGCAATTGGTTGGGTCATTGAATGCGATGTATGGCTCAGTCATAGATATACATTATGATAAAAACCAAAAGGTGGCAAGTAGTAAGAGAGCAGTTGATAGAGAGAGAGAGACATGAAGTGTGTTCGAGCAGTATGCTAAGGCATTGCAATTGCGAACACTCTGTCTCTTAGATCTGAACGATGTGAACCTGCTGTGAGACCAAGTGGTTGTGCTGGCCAAGAGACTGGCTGTGTCAGTCTATTATGAGGAGCTGAAGGGAATCTATGTAGTAATGACATATGGATGTCATTGGAACTACATGAAGGTTTTGGTTTTGTTGCCTGCCTGTATTCTCCTATTGGATAAGATGTAACACTCCTGGAAGAGCATAGCTCTGTATTTTTGTATTGTAATCCTTTTACTGAATAATACAATCTGAGTTGAGTGTTTTGGAGGGTGGGGTTTTTTACCCAAAAGGGTTTTCCCCACGTATATTTGTGTGTCAATATTGCTTTGTCTTTCATGGTTATCTATTTATGTTGAAATTGTTAATTGTTTTGTATTTAATTTCCTCAGTAGGATCAATGGGGGATACTCTGTGTCTGCTTCCGCTTTATGGTACAGTTGTGTGTGTCTTTGGAGTGATTTTGAATTGAAATCACTAAGGCACTACTATCTTAGATGCTTATCTTGATAACAAACCGAACTCCTTATCCCCAACAAGTGGTATCAGAGCTTGTAGCTTGTTGCTCGTGATACCAACAAGTGGTATCAGAGCATGTTTGAAGGAGGTCGAGGCTTGATGATACCAACCAGTGGTATCAAAGTCTTCTCCTGGTTGTTGAAGTTCTGGGTTTCCTCCTGTGATGATTTCTTAGCCTGGAAAGCTTGAGGAAGTCTGGAGAAATAGGTTGGTGATTGATCCTTCGATGAGTGGAAGTGTGTGCTTCATTGATTCAACACACAACTTGAAAGATGCTGGAGATGACTGGAGTTGGTCATGTTGTGGCAACATGGTCTGAGGCTCGTGGCCTGTAACAAAGTTCCTAATGCAAAGGGCGTGAGGTATGTTCATGGTTGTGTTGCAGCAAAGCGTGGTGTTCATACTGGGTGTCTGTGTGAGAGGCTCCTTGGCGATATGGACTTTCTTGTGTTGTTGATCAGCTATGGAGAGTTGTGCTTGTGCTAGGTGTTTTTGACTTAGCACTGAAGGCAGTTTCTCTGGTGCTCTAATTGCATGGAGGCTATGAAGTGACCTTGGTGTTCTACAACTTCTGGATAGCCTGGATCTCTCATTTGCTTGTGCATGACTGTGGTGTTGGAACTGGTTTGAAATGGACCTGTTGTTCCTGTGTGCCTATTTCTTGCACTTGCATGGTTCAGATTCTTGTCTTTGGCTTTGAAGGTTTTGTGTAGACTTTCCTAAAAATTCTATGTTTCTTTTTCATGTTCTTTCATTGTTCTGGTTAACCGTGATGGTTGTGTGTAGACTCCTGAGTCATCCAGATGAGCAATGAAGATGGAGATGCGTGGGTGTTTTATAAACACTGTGGTTTTGCAAGTTTTACATGGTCAAGGAAAACTTGCGTTGTGTGGAGCTGTTGTCTGCTATTTTCCAGATCCTGGCTTTTTGGGGTGTGACTGGATGAGATAGTTGTAGCTCGATATGTCTTAGAGGAGGTGTGATGTCTTCTTTGCATAGGAGTGTTGGTATGTGTTTTACTCATTCAACATTCATGTGGTGTGTGCTTAATGGTTGCTTGGACTATGGTGCTTGAGTTGTGGACGTGATTGAAAAATCAGATCTGGTCTTTGATTTGGTGTTTGTGTCATGGTTTTCTACATGGTTGTTCTCTTTGAGATCTCAGTTTTACAGTTTTCCAGTGTGATAATAGATTTGCAGGGTTGTCATTTGAAGTGGATCTCTGAGTTGTGTGGCTGATAGATTAGCTACCTATTGACTATTGTGTGACAACTCGGGAGTGGACTGTCTACATCCACGTGATTGCTTCTGTGTTGTTGCAGATCTATTAGCTAACCTTGTCTGTGGTCACTTGTGCATTGGCATGGCTGTTATGAGATGAGAAGGTGAATGGAATTTTGAGTACCTGAATAGTCAGTTATGGGGACCTATAGCATGAGATTCACGTTGTCATGAAGAGCTTGTTACACTGGTTAGTGTAAGCTTTTGACAGTGATGGTGTGGTCATTCATGGTGCTTGGAAAGCTCGGTGTCATGTTACAGTGGGAGCTTTAGCAATGACTGGTATCCTTCTTTGGTGTTGCAGTTGTTGTGTTTCTTTTGCATCTACATGTTCACTATTTGAAGATGTGCAACATCTTGGAGCCATGGAAGACATTGTTAGTTTTGGATGAGTTGCTGGTGGTGCTTGACAGGTGATGTTGGTTTTGGTTTAGAGTTGTTTGCTTTTGGTTAATCTTTCTTAGAGTTTTGGAATTTTGCTTTGCTCTTGAGACCATAGCTTGTTCACTTGAAGCATGGTATCTCCGAAGGGGGATGTGTAGATCATGGTATCATGATAAGTTCCTGTTCCTAGGTTGTGGAGCTTTGACAGTGGTCTAGGGTTTCTCTATGTTTTTAGTCCATTGGTCACATGCTAGTGAACTTCATGGTTGTTGTAGTATTGCAGATTGGAGTAAGCATGAGATGACAGGTTGTTGATACTAATGGATGCATGGAGAATAAGGTGAGGCTAGAATTCTTATGAGAATGTTGTTGTTACAGCTGAAAGTCCAAGAAGCCTGCACCTTGGTTGAATGTGAATTCAACAAAGACCTTGAAGGAGAATGCTCTTGGGTAAGTCACGGTGACTTGTATATCTTGGAGGAGCATGTTCTCTTTTTCTCCTCGGTCTGCTCAGTAGTGTTCCTGTGAAAAGTATTTTCCCATTATACTTTTCAGGTGCGTTATGCTTTATCTTTCATTGGTATGAATCTTGAGTTGCTGTTTTAAGATTCTGGAGGATTCATAATGGAAGATGGATAGCATTGTGTATCTCCTTGTGCTTTTGAGGATTGATAGGAGATGGTGTATGGGTTAGTCTAATCTTCTTTGAGGTGCTTACATCTGTTGGATGTTGTTAAGGCTTTTCTCTTGGGATGTGAAGAATATCATTCTTGACACAACTGGCATATAGAAGTGTTTGTAGAAGGGCATATTTTTGATTTGCTATTTCTCTCTAATCTAGTCTTGTTCTTCCTGAATGTTCTTTTGACTTTAGATGTGAGATGCTTGTGTGGAGCCGAGTTGGTCATAGTTTTTGGTCATGTGTTGTCACTTGGGTGATGACACAAAGGTTCTTGTGCTTCTTTCTTCAATCAGATATGGAGGATCTTGGAAGAACTGTGGAAGACAGTTGAGAGAAAAAAATGTTTCTTGCAGCAGGTGGTTGTAGGTGGTGCAGATCAATGTGGATGTTCCTTGGAACTACATGGTTACATTTCTTTGTGCAGAGGTTTGGTGGACTTGGTATGCCTGGATCACTTGTGATGGTGCTTTGTTTGTATTCATCTGGACAACACCCTTGCAGTGGGAGTACTTGGACATGTTTAGTCTTTTGACTAGTTGGCACATGGTGCTTATTGTTCTGTTTGGTGGGTTGGTTGTGTGATGGCATGAGTTCACTAATGGTCATACCTTTGAGGTATGGGTGGTTGGATGATTTAGCATGAGCTGTGGGTGCTAGTTTTCAATCGCGTGGGTTTGATCAGTTGGATGAGGGCAGTCAGTTTTATGGTTGTTGTTCTAGCTGGTTGGTTTCTTGTTCTAGAGAATGGTTTTATGTGTTCGCATTGTGCTTCATTTTTTGTTACTGTTTTGGTGCCTTTGCTGCCTGAAGGATCAGATGTTTGCGTTCCTGAGACTGGTGCTTTTTCACCTTGGTGTGTTCCTGTGTTTGGAGTTGTTGCCTGAGATGGTGGACATTTTTGATGTCATTGCAAGGGTCTTGGTTGGAGCGTGGAAGCATGGTTTTGGTCCTTGTTCGGGTATTTGGAGGAAGCCTGAAAGTCTTCGACAAGTGGGAGATTGTTGGAAAATTATGCCTCAACGTTCTAGCTTGTTCCCTTCAGACTTGGCATTTTCCTTCATATTCTAGCCTTTACCGCGGCGGTCTGGCTTGGTCTTGGCGGTGTCTGTCTGGCGGTTATCACCTTACCGCATGCGGTAAGGCTACCAACGGCTTGGCCTAGTGATTACCGCCATATTGCAGGCAGTGGTTCCACTCACCGTGGTGGGCTCGATGATTACCGCCATACCGCAGGTGGTGGTTCCACTCACTGCGGTGTTCGCGGTGAGACCGTCAGCAGTGGTCTCAGCGGTTACCGCCATACTGCAAGCGGTGGGTCCTCTCACCATGGTGGTCGTGGTGAGACCGCCAGTGGTTGGCCTGGCGGTTATCGCCACACCACAAGATGGCTCAGGAAGGTCAGCAATAGCGCGGGGGAGATGGCGGTCAATGCAAGTCGTTATCACCATACTGCGGGGTGGCCAGTTGAGCTCGGCAGTAGCACGGTGTAGTCAAAGTTTGGGCTTGGTGATGACTTGGGTGAGCTCGGTTGAGCTCACCGCCATACCGCAAGGCGAGACAGATAGGGCAACGATAGCACGGTTGATGGCGGGGTGAGCTCGGGTGAGCTCACCACCATACCACGACAGGTAACGTTGAGCACGGCGGTAACGCGGTAAGTGCTTAGATGAGCTTGGAGCTCAGTTGATTGAGCTAGACCGATTCTGTCAAAGCGATCAACAAATGTGAAGGCAACACGTGGTAGGTTGGCAACATCTGATTGATCGAAGACCAAAGAGGCTAAGACAGTTATTGTAGGCCGTGGAAATAGAACCTGATAAAGGTGATGGGTTTATTGCCTGGGTGGCTCGATGCAATCTGTGTAGATTGGATGCGTGCTTGGTTGTTCAATGCATGAACCTGAGGGTCAACAATTGGTTGGGTCATTGAATGTGATGTATGGCTCGGTCAGAGATATACATTATGATAAAAACCAAAAGGTGGTAGGTAGTAAGAGAGCAGTTGATAGAGAGAGAGACATGAAGTGTGTTTGAGCAGTATGCTAAGGCATTGCAACTGTGAACACTCTGTCTCTTGGATCTGAACGATGTGAACCTGTTGTGAGACCGAGTGGCTGTGCTGGCCAAGAGGCTAGCTGTGACAGTCTGTTATGGGGAGCTGAAGGGAATCTATGTAGTAATGACATATGGATGTCATTGGAACTACATGAAGGTTCTGGTTTTGTTGCCTGCCTGTATTCTCCTATTGGACAAGATGTAACACTCTTGGAAGAGCATAGCTCTGTATTTTTGTATTGTAATCCTTTTACTGATTAATACAATTTGAGCTGAGTGTTTTGGAGGGTGGGGTTTTTTACCCTAAAGGGTTTTCCCCATGTATATCTGTGTCAATATTGCTTTATCTTTCATGGTTATCTGTTTATGTTGAAACTGTTAATTATTGTGCATTACTTTCCTCAGTAGGATCAATGGGGGATATTCTGTGCCTGCTTTCGCTTTATGGTATTGTTGTGTGTGTCTTTGGAGTGATTTTGAATTGAAATCACTAAGGCACTGCTATCTTAGATGCCTATCTTGATGACAAACCGAACTCCTTATCCCCAACAACTCAAATAACTCCCATCGGAACTCAATGATTTTCTAACTTTTATTTCAATCCAAATTGCACAACTCTACCATAGTTACCTACATCACCTCCTACAAAATCCATGATATAGAGGGAGGATTTGGTCATGAAGCCACTCTTAATCCTAAGATGTGTAACTTGGATATACATCTCACTAAATTTCAAGGAAAATTTAATGCAAATGATGTTAGTTTAGGCACTTATGGACCTACTCTAGAGTCTATAAGGACACAATTATATAGTGGTTAAAAAGCCATGGATTTCTTATGTGTTATAGCCCTAATAGTCAACAATAATGTTTCTACATTAGAGGCTACATACAAGTAAACTCATGACTTGCATTCCAACATAATGCATAACCAAAATAACGTTTCTATTTCCATTTCAAGTGTACACATGGATACTTATATCCATGTTGCTACCTCTATGATGTTGGATTCAAATCTAATTTATTTGTATGCAAACATTCCTCAAACACAACCTTTATCATTCAACTATCCCAGTGGTTGCCTCACCACTTCACAACTTCTTCCATCTCATGTATTATTTTCACAACCTCCTTCCACTACTCTCACTATTGCTACTACTCCTTTGCATAGTATTGACCCCATGATAAATAAATTAATGCAAAATGTGGGTAGTCTACAACAACAACTCACTATACTATCCACCATTTCAAAACCTCTCATCTCTACATGTTATCAATGTAGCCCACTCTCACTTGATATTATCATTACACCCCTTTTATGGGGTTTGAGGTGCCTAGGTTTAAAAATTACAAAGGCAAATATGACTTGCATACTCAAATTTCTACATTTGGTACTTTATGTCATGATTTTATTTTCAAGATAAGATGCTAGCAAAGTTATTTCCCTATTCCCTTTAGGATATATCATTGTACTAGTTTTTCTCTCTTATAGACCGTTTAATTTCTTCTTTTAATCAATTTATTAACTAAATCATCCAACATTTTAAGGCTAACATTGGCCCCTAGGTCACCTTCACTAACTTGGTTCATTTTAGACAAAAGCCAGTGAAAAGGTAATCAATTTAATCTTTTGATATCAACCCCTTTTCCGACATATACCTTATGCACTCCTTGATTCCAATGTGCAAAGGGCTTTCATAGGAAACCTTCAACCTCTAATTAGGGATAATATTTTATTGATGAGGTATCCTTCATTTGCACATATGTGCATATTTTTGCATGACTATCAACAACCTACCAACCAGTTTGAGGCTTCCTCGCTAACTCCTACTATGTCCTCAAAATATTTTACATCTTATAATAAAATATTTAAAAATAATAACTTCTTTAAGACAATAGTGGGTTACACTTTTTGGCCAAACTTGACATTGAAATGAACATTTTGAACTAAATCTTCACTTTCAGACACTTATAGTTGCTAAACTGTGAGAAATTTGAAGATGATGCAAACTATTGATTTTTAAAATTTTATTTTTAGATTATAAATATGTTTTTAATTTTTTTTTGTTGGAATCAAACTACATTTATTTTTCCATCTCCTTCGATAACTAGCTTTTAGTAGTAAACACCATTTTCAAAGAGTGATGTGTACTATAAAGCACATAACTTTTTTTATATGAAGGATAAAATTCTAATTTTTTCGTATTTAGATTTGTAACTACGATATCTAGAGGATGCAATTGGTTTCATAGTGTTTTATTGATTTTTTTTAATTAATTTTTGAAGCCAAACCAATTAAAATTTAGACATAGGTGTACTATAAAGAGAGTAATGTTTTTTGTATGTATCAGAATTCAATTTTTTTGTTGTATCAAAGACATTAAGTTATCTCTCTCTTCTTGTTTAACCTCCCATAGTGAGTGGATTTAGGGTCACTAAATAAATGAGAAACTTGATGCCTTGATGTACTAAAAGGGTTTATATTCATACAAGTTTTAAATGGAAACGTTTCTTCCTTAAAGAGTTGTGAAATAGTATGCCATGGTTGTTGGCACATAATTATTATTAATACATAATGTCAAATGTCTTGAAAATTGTTGATAATTTTACAATGTCGTGTTTATAGTATTATGTTTTTGAGTATTTATTCTTAAGCTATGTGTTGCATGCCTAAATTTATTCTTATATATTCTAAGAAAATGACCCATAAGTCCTTTATAGGGGAGGAAAAAGAGATTTTCTCCTTATGGAATATTTAACAACTTTTCCACTAGCCCTTTCCTATATTTAACAACTCTTCCACATACTCAAGATATCATCCCCCATTTTCATCTCCCTAATTATTTGGTCTTTCAGATTTGCAGATTGTATTTCTAAAAAAATGAAAAGGGTAAAGGAGCTAGCCTCACAAGTTTCCCCCAAAAGAAATACATACACAATTTCCCATCCTATACATCTCTTAATGTGAAGGTGCCACCTTCCCAGTTGCTCCACTTATCCTCCCTTAAATCCTTACACACAACCTTTCTCAAATGCAATTCCTATTTTCGTCACCCTAGAGAAGGGTAAGATATGAGGTCCTTTTTTCTATCAAACTATTTTTTCCACCAAAAAGAAACTAATCCCTAGCCCTATGACTTAGGGCCTTAGAAAAACAGTATATATTACTCAAGCCACTTTAAAACTTGCAAAAATCCAAATTCATATTTAATATTTTTAAAACTTGGATTATCCACTAACTCACCCACACAAAACCCAACTGACGTCATTTTGTGTCACATGACAATAACACCACAAGAAAAAAAAAGCTTCACATTACAAATGATAATTTACTATTCACAAAATAAAGAAAATTTCACAACAAAAAGACCTTAGTCTCTTCAAATGGACTGGGTTGACTAACCAAATTAATAACAATAGGGTCACCATGTGTTTTCCTTGAGTCTATTGGCCAAGGAATACTTGAACACTTATTTCAAATGTTAGTAGCCCTCAAGATTTTTGTAGCCGAAGCAACAAAAAATAAAATATAATACATTTATTTACAATAATTTCATAATTAAGCACTATTGCATAATCCCATTTTTGATATCATATTACTACATTTATTAGGTAAATAAAATTTCAATGATTGATCCATACACAAAGAATCGATTGAGTTCACAAGTTGATTTACATTATTCTTGCATGACTCACACAATCACATATTATGTATAACACTCTGTGTAACACACACATCACAAGGTTTATATCAGGATATGACTATATGTTTCATCAATTTGACTAAACTAACCAACACTAATGGAAGCCATCGAGGAACAATAGGATAATAACTAATACCTATAAGGTTGGGCTTTACATTAACCTCCCCTTAGTTTAAAATTCCTCCTAGAAGTCTCTAAGTTTTGGGAACTATAACTTCAACTTGATAACACACATAAAATCAATGAACAATATTTCTCATTTACTAATTTTTAAGATAAATCAAATCATTACACAATAATTATATGATAGAGAATCTCCTACACTATTTGGATTTACTACATAGTTAATCAAGAATCATACACGAGATACATTGATCTAATATAACCTCAATGCAAGGGTGCCAATGCCAATCACTTAGCTACTAAGTTAAAAACTACATTCAAATAAATGAGTCACACATATACAAAACTAGAGTCATATCAATACTTTTCAATATCTACTGGACTCATACAATTCAATTTTATTTAAGTGTATCTTTAAGAAGATATTTCATTTTCCAACCATGAAAATCAAATCATCTCACCCCCCAAAAGAAAATTTAGCTTCTTTTTGTTTATTACAAGACTCTATAACTCAATTCACAATTAGTCCATAACACATCCATTTAGAAATAATTACAAACTTCACAATTTAACTCCTATAATATACAATAGAGGGCACAAGGCTCACACAATGGGTTTTATGAGGAGGGTGTGCCATATACCACTAAATACCAATAAAATCATAATATTATAGATCTTGTAGCATGAAATACCATACAAATATAGAATAATTGTGTCAATCCTGAGTAGCCATTAACCATAAATGGGTGAACCCACAGTAATGGGTTACTTTTTTAGTTTAATTAAACATAGGTTTTTCACCGAACCTCAAGCTCTCTATTCTACACATGTGGAAAAATAGTAGATTACCAATTTTTTTTTTGAAAAATATCTATCCTATTGGTATTGATGTCTTTGATACAACAAAAAAATTGAATTCTGATACATACAAAAAACATTACTCTCTTTATAGTACACCTATGTCTAAATTTTAATTGGTTTGACTTCAAAAATTAATTAAAAAAAATCAATAAAACACTATGAAACCAATTGCATCCTCTAGATATCACAGTTACAAATCTAAATACAAAAAAATTAGAATTTTATCCTTCATATAAAAAAAATTATGTACTTTATAGTACACATCACTCTTTGAAAATGGTGTTTACTACTAAAAGCTAGTTATCGAAGGAGATGGAAAAATAAATGTAGTTTGATTCCAACAAAAAATTTTTAAAAATCAATAGTTTGCATCATCTTCAAATTCCTCACGGTTTAGCAACTATAAGTGTCTGAAAGTGAAGATTTAGTTCAAAATGTTCATTTCAATGTCAAGTTTGGCCAAAAAGTGTAACCCACTATTGTGGGATCACCCATATCCATATATCCAAAGGAAATATGATATTATAATTATCATATTGCTATGTAATCATCAGGAAAGAAGAAATCACTCACATAAAACTAGGGGGAAATAGATTTTGACCGTCCCATACCAGTCCCATTTACAACCCCCATCCTCATAATAATATTCCCTAGGCCATCCACTACCCTATACAACTTGTTAGGGATCCATCCTAGATATGGAAGTTTACATGTCACATTACGCCACACATGCTAGTAGTTTGCAAAAACTAAGAATACCTTAGACCAAATATAATAACCTTAATAAATTAGAAACCCAATCAAAGTCTCATAAAAGAAATATAAGAAGTGAAAATTTAAGATAACAACATAGCAATATTTTAATTCAATTGAAGATATAACTAAATAAGCCCTTGAAGAAAAGAGTACTATTGAAAAGTTCAAATGGTTAAATAGTCCAAAATTTCAAAATTCACACTACCGATGTAATATTCAAGAAAATAAATCATCAATACATAAATAACACAATTCACAACTCACAAAAGTTGCACATTGTGTACACTAGGTAACTTTGCCAAATCCACCCAAGGGGAGGAGGGGAATGGTGGTATTAAACCACACATATATGCATACTTGTGTTCCATCTCATGGTGGCCTCAAACCACACAAATACATAATAGTAATACTTTGTCAACAGGAATGGTCCCACACAACTCAAAACATGCTAAGTAATCAATAAATAAGTCATGTTTGAAGTATCCCATAGGTTAATTACATATAGATCTTCTATGCCTAAATAGACTAATTTTGTGTAGTACACCTATCACCATCCCAAAATATCCTATTTATCATTCATGTAAGGTGTTACTATCACTGCCCATTACTATTCTCTTGAACATGTTACCAAGGTGCATATACCATCGCCTCATCACACTTTCTCTAATTTTGAAACTTATTCCTCTTTATTCCTTGATGTAATATCCGAGATAAATATTGAAACCCAATTTCATCCTAATTGTTTGTACTAATCCAATGGTAAACATAATTAATCACATTGTTAAATTTTTCTCTAGTCCACATTTTCTCAACTTAATCTATATAATAGTAGTCCAAGTTGCTATCAAATACCCACAACTTTGGAAGCTCTCTTATGCTCATATTCTAAATTACTAAATGTTAATGACTAATAGCAAAAAATAAATTCCAAATACCATGGCACATAAGGATCCATACTCCATCCATGAAATATTAGTCTCAAGGATTAGGATTGCACTATGAACTAGCAAGCATGGTTCTACTTGCAAGGGAGTAGAGCAGGGACAACGCCCATGAAGAGTCACAATTTTTAATGGGAGTTCATTGGCTAGTGCAGGAATAACATCCATGGAATAATCATAACACTTTAATGGAGAACCTATGTCCCTCAACCCCTAAGTAAATTGTCATTTTTAATGTGAAGCTTATATTTAGGTTGTGGTGTTATTCTCATGTGATGTAAAAATGATGTCAGTTGGGTTTTGTGTGGGTGAATTAGTAGAGAATCCAAGTTTTGAATGTTAAATATGAATTTAAATTCCTGCAAGTTTTAAAGTGGCTTGAGTATCAATCTCATCGTATTTATTGTTTTCCTAAGGCCTTAGGTCATAGGGCTAGGGATTAGTTTCTTTTTGGGGTCAAAAATAAAATAGTTTGACAAAAAAGGACCTCATATCTTACCCTTCTCTAGGGTGATGAAAATAGGAATTACATTTTTGGAAGGTTGTGTGTAAGGATTTAAGGGAGGATGAGTGGATGAGCTAGGAAGGTAACACCTTCACATTAAGAGATGTACAATTTGGGTAATTTTTGTATATATTTATTATGGGGGAAAATTGCGAGGTTGGCTCCTTCACCATTTTTTATTATTTTAGGGATACAATATAAAATTTGAAAGACCATAAAATTGGGGAGATGAAAATAGGGGATGATATCTTGAGTATGTGGAAGAGTTGATAAAGATAGGAAAAGGCCAAAGAAAGAAGAGTTATATGTATATTTAGATCACTCTTCTACTAATGTGGAGAAACTACCCCAAGTAGCCATCTACCCTCTATTAATCCCTTGAAGTAAGAAATTTTTAATTACAATGTGATTGTATTCTATTATGTGTTGGTTTCATACTATAATTTTGTTTTCCCTTAGGTATTGTGGTGTATTTGTTGTGTAAATATGTTATGGATTTGTGCTTTGTAAAACCAAGTTTCCTTTATTATGATGTTAGGTTATAATAGTAGTGTAATTTTTTTGCTTGGTCTCCATGTGTTCTCCCCAAGCTTGGGGGTGGATAGTTTTCTATCCTCAACTAGGTGGTGAGCACCCATTGGTTGTAGAAAGGATTTTTTTATTTTATGATGTAGGTTCCTTAAAAATTTTGATGAATACAAATAGTTAATATTCTCAAATGGATTATTTTGAGTTGTGGTGTATATATCTCCAGTTTACAAGGGATTTGATATAGATTCATTTTGTAAATTAGATATTTATATCTAAATTATGTGTTGTACTATGAAGAGGTAGACATGAATGTAAGACTAGATAGATATATTATGGTATCTATGTAAAATCCTCCATGGTGAGAATCTTACTCTAAGTTACACTATTTAAATTGAAGAAACGATGTTGGAAACATGTGTGTTCCCTATAGAAAAGAGAAATAATATACTATGTTGCAGTTAAAATGGTTATATAATTCATTATCTTTATATGGAAATATTAAAATTTTGCATAAAGATATGTAGTATAAAAAAAGTGAATAGAATCAAAATAAATTTTGTGTGAAGAGTGTTTCCTAGCTACCATGTCAAGAAAGCTTAGTGTTGTTAACTATACCAAAATGTCTAAAAGATAGTTAAAGCAATATTGCTAGGAACTGTGTATAAAAGTGTAATAGTGTTGTATTTCTGTGAAAATACACCTTATGCTTCAAAGGTAGATAAGACAACTTATGAAAAAATATTCCTGTTATCAAAATTTCACTACTGTAGCATTTTGCTGCCTACGTATTCATCACATTCTGAGATTTGATTAAGAATGAATTCAAGTGTTATTTTGCAAATGTTCATAACAGAGAAACTCTTAGGTTTGCAAAGTGATGCTGTTTTATTCATATTGTAAAAGCTGAAGTCCCACACAAGCCGTGGGAGTAACCTGATTTGATTTTTTAATCAAATGCTGAATACAAGAAGGAAATGAACATCACACAGCTGAAAATAGAGTAAGAACAAGGAAAGAAAGTGATTCGTCATTGCCTGGAATGACGAATCATTGTCGAAGTTGTGCTGATATTCGTCCAGCTCTAGTGTCACGTTTAGCTCCAGCTTTGAGATTTTCTGCAAAATTGTGAAGGGTAGCGTTAGAGCAATGAAAAATGAAATCCTACCTTATCCCTACGCTACCAACAGAAATGTAATCTCATTCAATCATGTATACACTAGATGAATTACCAAGAAAAGCAGAGCATCAAAAGAGCAATTAAATCTATCATCATTTTTACTAACTGGTTTGTGTCATGTGCAGAAACAGGAAATGCAATGTTGCTATTTTTTATCAGTTTCAGAATGAGTGGGGTTAAATGTGGCTCCCACAAGGGTTGAGCCCAGCTCATCAAATGTTTTGAGCAATATGAACATCATGAAAATCTGTTTTGTATTATACAGATTTTTTACAAATTTCATCACAAAAGGTATGCAAAAAAGTAAATGACAGCAATGCTGCAAGCTATTTTCATTTCCAGAATGCATTGCTTTCAGCTTTCATGTTTTATACAATTATGCTATCTTGCTGAGTTTTGTGAGATAATATCATAGATATAAAAGAGAACAACAAATAGAGATAGTCATGGTTATGTTACAGTCAAGATGCTGAAGGTCATACAATGAAATAGAGCAGAAAATGTAGATTTTGCTATGATTTCTAGAATATTCACATAATCTTTTTGGTTTAAAAACAGATTTCTTCCATTTTCTGGGTTACTCATGAGAAGATTTAAATTAAAATGCAGATTTCTTTCATGTTTTGGGTTACCCACATTGGGTTTTGACAAAATACAGAAATGGGAAGATCCCATCAAGTTTATAAAATACCCATATGCAGGTTTTCAATCAAAATGCGGATTTTCATTATTTAAGGAAATACCCAGCTAAAGTTTTAGTTCCATTTTCAAAAAAATGATGAAAGCTATTTCGTTTTGCTGCATATATGTTCAAAATGGAAGCAAAAAAGATCAAGATTTGAGCATAATAATCAAGAAAGCAAGGGAAAGAATGCGGATTTCTTCAAAGGAAAAATCATTAGCTGTTTAATGTCATGGCGCGGCCAGTCAATAGGCCGTTTTTGTTTCTAAAAGACAACATTTTGTAGAAGTAAGCTCGTATTTTGTTTTGTTTGAAGATGGAAATGCAGAGAGGAAAAACGTGGCAAGAAGGAGCTCACCTTGTATTGTGTTTTCAAAGAACTTAGAGACCGCACCCAGCTCTCATGGAGAACTCACAAGCTACAGATGGCGAGCTCTCCCATGGCGTCCAACACAAAAAAATGCAGCAAAGATAGAAGATAGCAGAAAAAAATGAAAGAGCATTAGAAATATTCAAGTTCGCGCCTTGTGAAGCCTTCAAGAAGCTTCTAAAATGGAGAAAAACCCAGATTCGATGCACAAAGATCAACCTTACCAATACCTCTTCAAGATACAAGCTAAAAAATGCAGTCCATGGCATCCCAAGCACAAAGATCTTCATGGCGCAGCTAGGGTTCAAGTGGCGGCGCGCAGCAGCAAGAAGCAAGGAAAAAGTAAATGAAATGAAAGTTCTTCATTTCATTTTTAGGGTTAGTACCCTAATTCAACCAAAGAGGGAGAAGGCAATTTTTGCCTTAAGATTTTTATTAAATTTTTCCCTCTCATGCTTAGGTCGTGGTTTTTCATTATGCTTGGTTTCATTAAAGTCTTTCATCAAAATTAAAGACTTTTGATTTTATCTTATTTCCTTGTTTAGCCTTTGTTTTTATTTTTGCATTTGATTTTAAATATTAATATTTTTATTTAAAATGATTTATTAAATCATTTTTGATAAAGATTATAATATTTAAAATGCAAAGTAAGGTATTCTATCATTTTTGCATTCTTTTCAGAATTGTAATGTTTATTCAAAATCATGTATTATAAATCATTTTTGAATAAATAATATCATTAAATGCAAAAATTAGAGTTTCAAGTGAAATGTTTCACTACTTGCATCTAAAAATGTAAATCTTTATTAAAATGATGAATTATATATCATTTTAATTAAGGATATTTAAAATGCAAAAATGAAATGTTTTAGATAGTTATTAAAATGATGGATCAGGAAGTCTTTCCACTTGCATTTTTTGTCAAATTGTAAAGCTTTATTTTAAAGTGATAAATTATAAATCACTTTTTAATAAATGTTTGAAATGCAAGTTGAGGTCAAATGAATGACATTTATTATTCAAAGACTTAGTGCCAAGGATTATAAATGTTTTGAAATGCAAGTTGAAGTCATTTAATGACATTCAAAGACTTAGATCATTTTGATAAAGACTGAAGATATTTGAAATGCAAGTTGAAGTCATTTAATGACATTCAAAGACTTAGTGCCAAGTAGTCAAGTCCAACATTAAAGCAAGCTTGCTCAAAGTATTCAAGTAGTGGAGACTTTGGTGAAGCCTTGTTCAAATCAGGGGTTAGTGGAGGTTTTTTTGGCCTACCTTGTTTGGAGGAGATTTTGACATCGCATTGGATTTTGGACCCAGAGTCCAATTTTGAATTTTGAGAAGGCTTTTCCTATAAAGTCTTGTTCTTCATTCATTGTAAGGAGTTCTGATTATTGCAGAAAAAGGCTTTTGTGACATTCTCTTGTCCTTAGTTTTTTCTTATGCAGAGTTTGTAACTCATTTTTGGAGACTGAATTTATAATGACAGGGTTTTGGAGCAGCAATATTCTATTGAGTTTCAAGCTTTCTTTCTTTATGTGACTTTGTGTCAAGTGCATGATTGATAAGAATAGTAAGTGAGTTTTTCACTCCTTGTTATTTTTTGTCTCAGCTATTACCTTGTTGCAGGAATGTATTGTGTTTGCAGGTTGTAATTTGTGTCCAAAGAATTCATAGGGTTTTCTTGAGAAGATTTTCCTTCCTTGTTAATCCTATTAAGGACCTCTTTATGAAATATTTATGCAGACCTATATAGAACAGAAGTGTTTTACTCATTGAGGTAGAGTTCACTGTTTTCAGAATCCTTCACTATCAACTTAGTTCTCTTACTCTTTGGTGAATCACCCAGTTTCCTTAAGTTCAATTTCAGTTTACAAGTTCATTTCAGTAATTTCTATCTCTTTTCCCTCAAAGTTTAAGTTAGTTTTGAAGAGTTGTAGGTGAATATCCAATAGGAATCGGCCTAGAATCCGGAGGTTTCATTTCCAATTATGCATTTCCCACATGTAGAAATGAATCCCATGTTAGGCAAAATTGTTAAACATGTATAGTTTAACAGGGTGCAAATTTTAAGCCTTAACAATTCCATAAGGAGAAAATATCTTTTTCCTTTGCTATAAAGGACTGTATGGGTCATTTTCTTAGAATAGCTAGGAATAAAGTTAGGCATGCAACACATAATTTAAGAACAACTACTAATAACACAATAATGTAAACATAATATCGTAGCATTATTGGTAGCTTTTAATACATTTGACATTATGTATTCATAAGAATCCCATGCCAACAACCATGGCATATTGGTTCACAAATATTTAAGGAAGAAATATTTACATTTAAAACTTGTATGAATATAGACCCTTTTAGTACTTCATGGCATCAAGTTTCTCATTTATTCAGTCTCCCTAGCCCCACACATCACAAGAGGTTAAAAAAGAAGAGAGAAATAACATATACCAATCCTATGTAGTGTATATAACCTACAATAACTACATGCTTGGTGTAGGGAAGGAGGTCTCTTGGTGAGATCCATAAATCCTATTTATGCCTTTAGGAAAAAATAAATATGTGATATTGTAAAATAGAAATGGAGAAGATAAAAAAGGGACTTAATCTATAGTGATTTTTTTGCAAATAGTACAAGTTAAAGTATTAATGGAAGAGGATCCAATGAGGTATTGTAAAACCATATATTATTATATGATTTCATCCATAGTAGCCCTTCAAGGGTGCTGATTTTTGTAAATCAAAACACAAAATAAAAACAAAACAACAAATACAATAAAACATATAAAATAAAAAAATATAGTTATCATTGTCTAAATCTTGGCTCAACCCTTCCTCTTGAAATCTTCCTTGCAAGAATATGTAGATTTTGAACCATTACAGAACAACAAATACAATAAAACACATAAAATAAAAAAATATAGTTATCATTGTCTAAATCTTGGCTCAACCCTTCCTCTTGAAATCTTACTTGCAAGAATATGTAGATTTTGAACCATTCATAAAAATGGGATTTCAATGATAACCAAATATATGAAAGTAAGGAAAAAATCTAAGCAAAGTAAATACTATTGCTACAATATCAACCTCTTCTACATTGATGACATTAATTGCACAAACACAAAAAAATCATTGCTTTACTCCTCTAGGTGAACCACTACATTTTGTCTTACAATAATTTATCTTAAAAAACATGATCTAGCTTTTTCTATTCATCCTATTAATATGAAAAAAATTATTCCACCTTCTTATGAACTAAAAGTAAATTCCTTTTTTTAGTTCCATAGAGTTCCTAGGCATTTAAAAAAAATGTTTGTGCCTAAAGAATATCATCCAAGATATGATAGATTATAATCAAATCCAAGTACTTTGTATGAATGAAAAGGAGAATAAGTATGTTTATGAACCTAATAAAAATATCAAAATATAAACTAACCTATTATTGAGCCATTTAATGAAATACATTAACTATGACACCAATCCGACTTCATCCACCTTCATTGCTTTCTCTCTTTTAGTGTTTTTCATATTCACTCATAGGGTGGGTATAGCAGATATTTCACCCTAAGTACCTCCTAAGTACCTCAAGATGAATTTATTCTTGAGACCACCATCTCATTCACTTATATTGATTTTACTATTAATATATACAATGGATCCCTCTATATTCTCATCTTGATAAAACAAGAAAACTAAACTTGTGGTTCTCTAGTTGATCTAGTGAGCATGGTGAATATTGTGAGTGAGAAATTCTTATATATCAACCAACCACATCAAGATGAATATGATTTATTTAACATTTAGTTTTACATACATGATGGTATTTTTGTTTTGGATCTATGGGTACCATCACCTTTTCCATCCAAGCTAGACAAAAGAGCTTAGACACCACCTTCACAATAATCCCTCCATCAAATCACTTATGTATCCTATTAGGCCATCCATGGCTAACATAAATAAAATCCATTTCATCTATTGTGCACAAATGCCTGAAGTGTCCCTATAAAAATGAGATACATATTGTGGCATAAAGTGGATACCAACCACTTTCCCTCAAGAAGAGTAACTCTAATGGTAGAAAAACTATTAAAGATTGAAACCCTAGTTGAATTTGTATTATGATCTATAAAAACCTAAGGAACTAAAACTTACAAATATAAAATATATATATATATATATATATAGATCCCCAACCTTGGAAATCAATATTAAGAGGGGAAACATGGTGGAATAATGTTGCATGAGTCACTCAAACCATCACAATAATCTTCAATAATGCTTACACACTATAATAGCTCTATTAGGATCTATAGAGATACTTGAAATTGTAAGAAAATCTTCATCATTTTGAGCAATAATAGAAGAAGGGTTTGAGTGTGTAGAGCCAAAAATGGGTCTGCAAAATCTACCAAGAATCAATCTATACATGACACAAATACATCAAGTTCAAGAAATTATAATGGTCAATTTAACTAGGGCATGTCATTTTTTCATTTTTTCCTCTTCAAATCCATACCTATAAAATAAAAAACTCATGGGCTTGACCCAATACTATTTGGTGGTCACAAAGGTTATCACTATATATTAATGGCGAATCTAGGTCATTTCCATAACTACTGGTTGAAATTCCATGTAAATCTACCTTTATTAAGCCAACTATTTATTTTTGGGTGGTAAAACGCTATTCTTGAAATTAGTTCAATCAGAATAATCATAAATTGCCTTCAAGACTATGTAAGGGGTAGGTGAAATCTATAGTGAAAATTTGTGAGAGTTGTAAACTATTAAGAGTTGGGAAAACTCATACCACATACCTTTGGTCAAGGTGTTAGGAGTTATAGGTGGGAGGGAACTCATGCCATTATGGTATGTGGAATGGAGTAAGTCCAAACCATCAATCCTAGAAAGGGTTATAAGTTTCCAAATGTTAGGGGCCAAGATTCAAGAGTACCTTATGATAGGTATCGTGGTGAAGGGAGGGGTCAAGGTATGAATCTAAAGGGATTGATGGAGATCAAAGGGTTAGGGAAGAAATGGAAAGGGTGCACAAGAGAAGGAAAGCACACAACCTCAAATTCAAAAAATTTCTTTGTGATAACTAGTTGGGAGTTGAGACTTGAGGAGGAATCAAATGATGTATGCTAGTTAGGGATGGTTTGAATCTCTAGTCTAAATAATAGAAAAAATATAACAAATATCAAGATAGTGGGGATAATATGGAAGGGGTACTTGGGGAAGGAAAATCCCAAAGACATAGTGAAATAGAAAGACTTGGACATTTTAATGAAAATATTTGGGGATTAGAGATAGAGTATGCTAATGAAATAGTATCAAGGTAGACTTAAGTATGATACTTTGACAATATTTTTTTTAAGATGTTAGGTCAAGATGTTAAGGGTTGAGTGGATGACACAAAGGTAAGGGAAAGATCAATAGTTTGAAACTCCAAAAAAATAAAAATAAAAACCAAAAATATCCTAGACTAAGAATTTTTACATACTTAGATGAATATTTTACACCAGAAAGGGTATGCAAAAGACATATAGGAAAAATTCAAGAATGAAAACCCATACAAGTATTTATCATATCATTTATAAACAAGGTAAAAAATAAACCTAAGTGGAAAAAATGGAGACTCAATGAATTTTTTGACTCTACAACATTGAGTCTCAATAGGCTTTGATTGGCACATGTGTCTCTTATAGACACATTGATAAACCAACATACTCTGGGATGTAGGCTGAAATAAATTGGGACTAACTCACACTTTATCATGACCAAAATTTGTTAATGATTGTACAAAGACATACAAATAGGTATTTATAAGATGAAATAAATAGTAGAGACAATATAGTACATAAAATCCACAACTAGCATGATTCACATGAAATAATACTTCAAGTGTTGGCCATGGATGAGAAAATCCATCAATTTTCTTTCCAATTCTTTAAAATGATACACATTGCCTTCACACATTTTTACAATCTCATGTTGCCCAAGCCATAAAGGATCAAACTTGTCATATTTTCCTTTGTCCTTAGATCTTGTATTCTATATGAGGACCAAATATACAACCTAAAAATCTCTTTGGAGTGCCTTCTTTGCAAACAAATACTTTATCATTTTCTTATTTGACAAAGTTATCTCACATGTAGCCCTTATACTATCATCTAACTCAACCAATTTCATCACCCCATGAGAAAATATAACACCTTATTTGTCACCAATATCCTATAGTAGTTGGTACACATGCTATCCTGAATTTATTGGGATCTTTTCATTTGTCTCATAAACAAGCTCAAATGGACTCATGCCTATATGAAATTTATAGGTCACCCTATTTTCCCATAGTTCATACTTTATCCTATCATCCCATATTTTCTTGTTTGAGTCTAATGTTCTCTTGGTTATCTTCATGATACTTTTGTTATTAGACTCATCTTGTCCATTATATTATGGATGATATTGAGATGAGAAGATGAGATTAATTATATTTATATTGTATTATTTTGAAACTTCATGTGATCTAAAGCACATGACATTATCCATTGTGATTCTTGTAAGAATACTAATTCTTGTTCTCAGATTGTTTAGAAAAAAATTAACTACCCACTTGGATGGAGCATTGCAAGTTGGGATTGTATCAACCCATTTGGTGAAGTAATTGGTTTCCACAAGGATCAATTTGTATCTATTACTAGATTTCTCTTGTATCTCACCTATGAAGTTAAATCCCCAATATTGAAAAGGAGCATTCATAGTCATTGGTAAAATGTTATGTACCTATGGATATGATATTATAATGTATTCAGGTAGATGGAAATGATGACATATGATGTACACATACCTTAACTTAGTTATGTTGGATCATATGGACAACTTGTGTAATTAATTATATCAGGCGATGAGTAGATCTTAACTAGGACTACTCCTCCAAAATAGGTCTATATAAATATTGTGATTAATATTGTAAGGATGTATGCAAAGTATGATATTGTATTTGAGATGTCTTGGAGATATAGTGTGGACTTGCTTCTTCCATTAGGAGTATTGTACGGTGTTACCCTATCTCAAGGGTTTATTCCATATTTGTATATATTATATATTAGGACATCTTAGTCCATTAAGATATCTTGTGTTGGATGATATATATATATATATATATATATATATATATATTACTTTCATTATTATATGTGTGGATTTTATCAAGTGGTATCAGAGCTACAATTTGGGAAAAGGTGGGAAAAACCTTTCTTAAGATTTGGTGTTGTACACCATTGCATAAAAATGTTATATTTTGATGTGATTTAGTTGCAATGCATTTAGGAGGTGTGTTTAGCCACACTAGGTAATTTTTTGGGGTCACTTGTAAGTTGTATTGTAAAATTGGGTTTATTATTTTAAGTGAGAGATATAAGATAATGAATTAATATTTGGGGAAAATATTTAATACTATGAAAACATAGTACCCAATATTAAATGAGGGGTTAATGATTTTGTGTTCACATGGTTTTAAATTACGACTTGGTTGTATTTGTGTGAGCTTGTATCTATAAAATAAAATACATGTTTGGTGGTTAAGGTTGGTTGGGTGAGTGGACTACCATTATTGAGTATTTTTGAGGAGTGCATATGTGAAACATGGCATGGGATGTGTGAATTCATGCTTGGACACATGGAGGATTCATTAGAGAGGCTTGATGTTTCAAAAGTATTCACTATAACTCTATACATGCATGTATTATTTATTTGTTGAATAATAGATAAAAGATGGATACTTTTGGAAGCTAGGTTTTTCCTTCTTGAGGGTTTTCATAGGGTATATCTTGTGTTATCTTTTGACTTGTCTATTTTGATCTATTCATTATGATTATTTTGTAATATTGTATGCATGCTTTTCTCTCATGGGGTTATGTATGAAATGGATTAAATGAACTGGGTGTTGATGCATTATTTCCTAACAAGTGGTATCAAATCTTTCATGGTTGTGGGAGGTGTGAGCTCTCAAGTTTTGTTAGAACATTTGTTTGAGTATATCTGGTGCAAAGTTGGATGTATGGTCATGTAGGATAGATCTGAGGCATTATAAGATATGGAACACATGTGTAGGTATTGTTTTGCAAATTTGGGCTTTTTGGGGTTTGTAGATTTGTTGGGTTTATTGCATATTTGGTTTGAAGATTTTAGGTCAAAAGGGTTTCTTGGGTTGTGCTTTCATAGAGAGTTTTGTAGAGGAAATTTCATAAATGATATCTTGAGACAAAACATACCTTACCATTAGATCCAAGATGGTTGAGAAATGAAGATTTATATAAAATTTTCCCTATTTTGACCATTGTGAGAAAATGCAAAAAAAAAACCCTATAACCCCCTTGATTGTATGGTCGTCAAATTTGTAGGGGCGTAGATTTTTTTAAATATATATAAATATCGCCCTTTTCAAATTAATACCTTCTGAAATTAAAAATATTTGAAAAATTATTAAAAAATAATATAGGGGAGTTTGCAAACCCCCATACCCCTACAGACATGACCTCTGCCACATGACGCTATAGGCCAGTACAGGCTTGTCAGGATTTCTAACACTATCAATTGCCAACAAGGCTCCTTGAACAATAGGTTGTTGGGCCAATGAAGCTTGCCCCATTGGCTCTTGGCCCCCTAGTTGGTTGGGAGACCTTTCCTAAACTCCTGTGGGGCTACAAAAGTTTTTAACTGCTCAAGTTTTTATTAAAAAATTTAAACAATTTTTTTTTTATAAAATCCATCCATCGCCACCCCTCCCGATGGTGCCACTCGATTGGGCAGCTGACAAACCACCAACTAGCCATCTGCTAGCCACCCCTATAGGGAATATTGAAGTTTTTTTCTTTTGGGGGGCATAACTTTCACCCATGATGTCAAATTTTTGACTTCCAATAATCAATGAAAAGATCTCTTCAAGCACTACGTAGTGTTATAAGTTTGGTTCCATGATTTTTTTGTTTATATCATTTTTGAGGCCTAAATGTCAAATGTTATTAGTTTCACATTTTTGAGGCCTAAATGTCAAATGTTATTGGTTTCACATTTTTGGACATAACTTTTGCATACAAAATCATATTTTCAATTTCAAATATGTGTTGGAGAGCATGTACAGTGTTCTAAACAATGGATTTGGTAGAATTTTAGTTTGTGGTGTAAAGAGAGAATTGTACTTGTTTAATCACTTGTAGGTGCCTAAGATTCAGGATGTGATTGTGTGAGCATACAAACAAGTCAAGAGGTAAAATATTGAGGGAGTACATGTTTTTATATGACATTTATGTTGGTATAGTTGATTATTAGTTTGGTGCTTGTTGATACAAGTTTGCAAGTATTTTTTAAAGTTGGACTTTGATGGTAATAGGTACAAAGGTTGTCTTTTAGTTTTAGGACATGGGTTGATATGTCTAGAGAAATGGAATCTCATGTGGGTGATAGTTGAGTGCAAGTACAACGTTAGTAGTGATTATGGTGTCATGGAAATGTAGGTACATTTGAGCATTGGCAGGACATGATCATGTATGTGGTTGTTTGGTGGTGATATGGTTTGGTGTTAGGAGGTTGTTCTTATCTCCTAGATACTTGCTTAGGTCCTTGTCTATGGTTACTCATTTGTGGAAATGTTGGTGTATCAAATTTTTTGTTGATTTGGTGTTTGAGTCTTGATGCATATAGGATTATCTTCTTTGGTATCTTAGTATGTAGGTTACTAATATGATGATGAGTTTGCATAGAGGTAACTAATTTTGATGGAAGTGGGGATGCATTAAAATGGTGATACAAATATAAAATATCTCATGGTAAAAATAGTATGGAAAGTAAAAAAATTGTTATCTTGAATTGGAGAAGCTAAGTGATGGTTTACACCAATGTTTGAGGAAATTTATTCTTTAGTTGAAATAGAACAAGCTTTCTTAGGCAACTAGGCTCCAAAGAAAGAAGAGGAAGAAGAAAAGGAAGAATAGGAAGAATATAATGCAAAAGAGGAGGAAGAAGAAGAAGGGAAAAAAATATGGACAAGGAGAAGACTTAGAAGAAGGAGATGTAGAATGAGGAGAGAAAGAGGAGAGGATACAAGTACATGTAGTTTATCTCTAAGAAAGGAAGATTCAATATCATTAGATGGATTAAAAAGAAAAGGTTATTGTTGTTATTGAAACTAGCAGTAAGTATAGCCTTCATCATTCTAGAGTTATACAAGAAGCTACATGTACAAGCAAAGAACATCAAGGAAAGTCAAATTTTGGGTACAAATATTCAAATTTTTGAAGATTTAAGGATCTATAAAGATAAATATGTTTTGGATTATATGAATAGGAATATATTGAATGATTAATGAATTCAAGAAAATGGAAATCAAATCAATAATCTAAATCCAATGATCAAATATCCCTATTACCAATGAAGCGTGCACTAGTATTTCAATGAAAGATTAAAACAAACATAAATCAAATCAATTAATTAACTTACTTTACCTCCACCAAAAATGCTTAGTCTTACTCCATTGTAAAGCATAAGATTATACTTTTTTAGTTGATATGTGGATTGTTCATAAACTTAGCATAACCTTGTTAAGAAAAATCAAGATAATATATTGAATGATTAACAAATTCAAGAAAATGGAAATCAAATCAATAATTCAAATCCAATGATCAAATAGCCCAATTACCAATGAAGCATGTGTTATTATTTAAATAAAAGTAATTAAAACAAATGTATATCAAATCAATTAATTAACTTACTTTACCCCCACCAAAAATGCCTAGCCTTACTCCATTGTAAAGTATAATATTATGCTTTTTTAGTTGATATGTGGATTGCTCATAAACTTAGCATAACCTTGTTAAAAAAAGCAAGATGAAAATTGAGTATACTTTAGCTGTCGATTTTGTTAGAGTAATCATTCATTAGCTAATGATTATTTAATCTTTAATTAACTATTAGTCTAATTTATTCTCATGCACTTAAGCTAAACTTAGGAGTTCTTTATTCAGTTAGCTAAGTGCTTTTCTGTTAACTGATGTGAGCAATTAATAGGGTTGCTCCTATATAGTTCTCAACCCTCCTTGCAATTATCTCTCTAGCTTTCATATCTTTTGATAGTCTCTTGCTTTTGTAGCTTTTTATTATTGAGGAATATTGCACATATTGTTTGCAGATCTCTTGTGTGGAACGTGTCTTTGTTCATTGTTTGATCCCGTGGCTCATGTTTTTTATAATTCTAACATGGTATGAGAGTGTGGATTCAGCGAACCCCTTCTTGATTTATGAGATTTTTTTCTTCAAGGGTTATAGGCATCAAATCTAGAATCCCTTTTTCCCTTTTCTTGCAAATTTTGGAGGTGGCCATTTTTAAGGTACATTTTGGCGTGAAAAAGATCTCACCATTGGATTTAGAACTGTCAAAAAAGTTAGATTTGGTGCATTTTTGGATCAAAATGGCCAATATCTTTTGCTATGTGTATTTTTGAGAAAAATAATTTCAAGATTTTGTTTAAAATCTTGAAATACCATCTGGGTATCTACTAGATTTTGTAGATAGTAAACAAATCTTGCAAAAATGGCTGTCAAAATAGCCCAACACAACTATTTTCCCTGCAAGTGAAGTTTTTGTTTCTTACCAAATTGCATGTTCTGCTTTTTGGATTCAAAAACACTCTCTGGGTTTTGTTGGCAACACTAGAATATTTTTTGGGCATCCATTATTTTTTGCATACAATGAGAATTTTTTTCAAAAATCAAATCAAAAGGGTCATGTCTACTAACTATCGACTAGCAAAAAAAATCTTTTATATATTTTTTATTAAAAAAATATAATTGTTTTTTATGTTTTTTTGTTGTTTTTCTTTAAAAATAAAAACATGCAATTTTTTTGTACTATATTTTTTTTTTGCAAAATAAAATCACATGCAGCCTACTTGGAGAATTTTTTCTCAACACACTATATTTGGTAGACCTCTATTTTGGAGTTATTTTTGACAAATTTGGCAGAGGAGTTTTTTTCCCTATTCATCCCCTTTTCGGTTGGTTTTTCAATTTTGCATCTAATATTCCAGAGGCCATATCTCGGTCATACAATGGTATTTTCTAGTGCATTTTTTTGAAATGGGGTAGAATTTTGAGCTCTTCGTAGTGGTGTAGTTATTTTCTAGTTTTAAATTCTATTTTTTTCCAGAATTCTATTTTATTAGTGCTGTTAGTGTTCAGTTCCTATTTTGGAGACTTCGACGAGCCATATCTTCTACATTCAGACTCCTTTTTGGATGTTTTTTTTAAAGTGCATGTTTTTCTCTGTACTTCATCATGGTGCTATTAGTTTTCTCATTTTCTATTAGAGAATTCTATTTTTAGCATATAGTCCTTTTTTGGAAATTATGGGCTTCCATTATATGCACTTCTTATTATATAGACAAACTGAGATAAAGTGCCATTTTGGTGTATATTTTTTGGGGATTTTTGCACATCCTATTGTTCCTTTTGTACTCGCACTATGATATAAAGTGCCATGGTTGGAGGCTTCTCAATCTTTCACACCTTGATTTGGAGGCTTTTTCAGTCCTTCATTCGCCTTTCTCTCTTTTGGAGAGGAGTTTTCTCCCACTATGGTTTTCTCCTTTTCTTCGGTTGTTAGAGATCTTTTGTTTGTACATGGGTACCTCACCAGGCCTTGTTTGTCGAGACTCATCATGCATTCTCTTTTTGGGTTTTTTAGCTTCTCCCTAAGTTCATCTTAAGGGGCGGTGTTAGAGTAATCATGCATTAGCTAATGATTAATTAATATTTAATTAATTATTATTCTAATTTATTCTCATGCACTTAAGCTAAACTTAGGAGTTCTTTATTCAGTTAACTAAGTGCTTTTCTATTAACTGAAGTGAGCAATTATTAGGGTTGCTCCTATATAGTACTCAACCCTCTTTGTAATTATTTCTTGAGCTTTCATATCTTTTGATAGTCTCTTGCTTCTGTAGCTTTTTCTTGTTGAGGAATATTGCACATATTATTTGTAGATCTCTTGGGTGGAAGGTGTCTTTGTTCATTGTTTGATCTTGGCTCATGTTTTTCACAATTGTAATAGATTCGAGGGGAGATTGGATGATCAAAAGATGGATAATTTTTAGTTTTTCAAGATATTGGATCAACGGTGTGATATAAAATAAGATCGATAGATGAGGATTGATGAGAGATTAAGATGATCATGCATGAGGCTACATGGAGAGATGAAGTGAAGTGAGGTTCATCACTCGCTAAATTTAGAAAATGTCACTAATAGGAGAGTTTACTATTTTTAGGAATGATCACAAAACTTAGTTTGGTTTCCAAATTTAGGGTTTAGAAGAATAAAGATAGAATTGGATATAATTAGTAAATAAATAAAATATGATTTTATTTATTTTTAGAGGAATGTGCAAAGTAAATGAATTAAAATAATTTATTTAGATTTGGAGGAATTATTAGCTAATTAAATAATTAATTATGTGGATGAGAAGAATGCATGATATTTAATTAAATAATTAAAAAATATTTAATTATGTGGACAAGAGGATAATGAAAGATTTAATTAAATAACTAAAATTATTTAATTATGGAGATGGAAGAATAATTGGGAATTAATTAAAAGTGGACGAGGGAAAATGATTAGTTAATTAAATAATTAAAAAATATTTAATTAAAGGCGATGGATGAAAATGTTAAAATAATTAATTATTAAAATTGATTAATTAATAATTATGAAAGGGGTGATGAGTGACGATGACATGAAATGATGAATTAGAAAAATGCATTAAACATTTTTAGGTGTCTATATTTTCCCCTCTTTGAGACAATGTACCCTGTTGCATTGTTTTAAAGACATGTTGTTGATTTGGAAAAAAATGGTGATAAGACACCCCACTATGCCCCAACGAATGAAGGGATGATGGTTGGATGGTAGGTTTCCCCCTCTAGTCAAAAAAATTTGGGTCGGGTTCATGAGGTAAACGAAATAGGTTTAGTGAAGATGGAAATCAAAGTCACGCTTAGGTTGGTGAAGAAACTGATCAGGACAGGTTGGTGTGATGTAAATGGGATGAGAGTGGGTTGGATGGGGGAATCTAGGGTTTGATTGTTTATTTAGGCCTTGTGGTGTTATTTTTTACTCATTTGCACAATTTGAGTTTAGATATGTGGAGATACCCTAGAGAGATTTTACCGCAAAGCTATTGCAAAGATTACTAGAGTTCCACATGTAATTCACCACAAAGATCAAGTTTGACAGTACTAGAGGCCAATTGGGGCACCTCCAGTAGTATGTTTTAGCTATTAGGCCTTTAGGTGTCAATTTGACTGCATTAATTACTAGGTGAACTTAGGTTTACAAAAGCATTGAATCATGAAGTGATGCATCTGAAAGACAATGCAACACATTTAATATATGATGTGACACATTTGATGTTGTTGGCTTGCATTTGTAAAAGTGAAATGCCTTTGATTTTTGGTTTACATGTGATTTTAACAATGTGAACTTTTGAAAAATAGCTCGCAAATGATTTTGGTAAAGCGATGCCTTTAAAAAAATGTTCAAAAATGATTTTATAGTTCAACAAATTTGATTTTTTAGGTCGCAAATGACTGAAAAAATATATTGTTTGTCTATAAGCTCGCATTTGAAATAGAGTCTAGTGAATTTAGGTATTTTTAATTTTTTTTTGATAAATTGACATTGTGTGTGCTATGTTTGCAAGTTTCTCTAAACGCAATTATGTTGAGGGAGCGATGTCCTACTATCTTGCAATAGATAGACCATATTAGTGAGCTAGATTTTGTATTTCTAAGTGCATTAGGATTATATCATATCACCTTAATGCTCGATATTAAAGCACATAGGGATTTGATGACTGCCCTCATAAAGAGGTGGCAAAGTGAGAGATATGCATTTATATTTCCAATTGGGGAGGCTATGATCACCCTTGAGGATGTATGGAGGATCTTGAGGATCCTGATTATTGGTGATCGCATGGTGTATGATACTAACACTCACGAGGAGGCCTTGCAATATATGTTTCATGATGATAATATCAACATTAAGGACAATGAGATGGACCTTTGATGAGGGGTAGGGAGATATGATGCTCTCCCCTTGGTGCTAGGGGGTTTTATTTTTGGAGTTATTATACTTGATTACAAATCACAATGATTTTTAGTGGGATAGGGATGTGTCCTTGAGAGGATGCTTATAGAAAAATTTGTGTATGCCTAGGGGTCATGTGTATTGGGTCATTTGTATCATGATAAGTCATCTATCGACATGCGACCAATCTATCCTCAGGAGTCACTTTGCTACATATATGGGAATGGGAGTATATTGTTGTTACTTGTCTATTGGGACATGTTACTCATCATGCTAGACATCCTTATGTTTATTATTATGAGGCTAGATTGACACATCACCACTTAGGTGATCTTGACTAATGGAGTTGATGCATTGATGACATGGATTAGTTCATATTGAGGCCATGGATGTTGTATGAGGCATGGGATGATGATGATAGACATCTACTTTTCTATAGATAGACATAATGGTTGATTGGACATACTCCACACATTATTGAGAGGTATTATCCAGAGAGGGTTTGGTGGTAGTTTGGGGAGGTATAAGGTGTTTCACAAGATATGGATATGTTCACCCACACTTAGCAAGAGATTGGTGACTAGTGGCAATGATAGTCCCTTAGGTTGTAGTTGTTAATTTTATTGTATTGCCGCTAATGCACTGTGCATGGACAACTGTAGTTGAGGATACAAGGACTACCCACAATTATGATTTATGGTGGGCATTGCAACAACCACTCAAATTCACACATCCAAATGGTGAGACGGTTAGGAGGGCTAGACATGTGGCTGATCCAACTAGGGCTCATAGAGTTAGGCAAAAAATAGAGGTAGTTGGTGGAGATGGTGGGGGTGGTGGAGATGATATAGGTGGACCAAAGTAGAGAGAGGTGAGACAGAGGGGAGACAATGAGCAAAGGGGCTTGGTGGAGTGGGGAGATGATGGTCAAAGAGGTAATGGCGAGTGAGGGGAGCGAGGATATGGGTATGTATCTTGGAGTTTTACTTTCAAAGCAAGACCATGCTCACAGGGAGTGTGATTGATACTAGGTGGAGAGGGATAGATTCTTAGTATAACTGGCTCAGAGGATAACTGAGTGAGATGCTCAGTTAGCCAACGAAAATTGGGTGAGACATAATTGGGATAAATGAAAACACAGTTGGTACAAATGACAACATAGTTGGCACAAATGACAACTTAGAGGGATACAAAGAGAGCACATCGCCAATAGTTGGAGGTAGCAAGTGGTGGTGGAGGAGGGATAGGTGTAGTCATCTCTATGGATCACTATGTGGACGACATGAGAAGATTGACATATGAGGCCACCTACTACCTTACTTTGTATAACAGTTCCATCAGGGATGAGAGCACCTAGGTTCTCAGTTAGGAGCAGAGCAAGAGGCTCACGAGATGTGAGATCAAAGGGATGATTGGATGGAGGATTAGTGGGGTATTTTCCATTGGTTCCACCATATCCAATACAACCAATGGAACTAGCAGCTCAGGCTCCAAGGGCACAACAGGCTAGTTAGTAAGGTGTTCCTCCTCATCCACCCTCTCCTAGTCAAGAGGAGGAGAGAGGGAGTTATATATAGATTGTGTTTGTATATATTATGTATATGTTAGGATTTAGGTGTTGTACACCTTGCATAATGTTTAATTTATGATTTGTGTGGTGCACCTAGGGAGACCAAGAAGTATGTGCATCACTAAGAGCTAATATTCCTAGGGCCATTTTATGTTGTATGTAATATTGGGACATAATGTAAGTTGTAAAATGTATTTATTTAATATTGGGGAAAGTAATTTGATAAAGTATCCAATATTAAATTTGGATTCATGGTTTTGTAATCTCATGGTTTTAGTCACATGGTTTTATGTAATACCACTTGGTGGTTTTGTGTGAGCTTGTTTCTATAAAAGAAAACACAAGGGTAGTTGTTTAAGGTTGGCTAGTTGGGGTTTTGAGTCTTCTTCTGAAGAGTGTATATGTGAAGCATGGTATGGGATGTGTGGTTACATGCTTGGATACATGGAGGATGCATTAAGGAGACTTGATGTTTCAAAGGTGTTCATGGTGGCTTTGAAGATGTATTGTAATGTTTATTGTTGAATAATACATGAGTTAGGGATGCTTTTGGAGGCTGGGTTTCTCCCTTTTGAGGGTTTTCCCAAGGTATATCTTGTGTCATCTTTTGATGGGTATGTTGTCTATTATTTTGCATATAGATTTTGAATACTTGTTTGCATAGATCTCTCTATTTGAGTTATGTGGAAATTGTCATTATGTGGCTGCAAGTTTCCTTTCATTTGGTATCAGAGCCATGGTTGTGGTTGGATAACCCTAGGTTGAGAAACTATTGTTTAAGTTTGAATATATGGTTTTACATGAGAGAATGAAGACATGGAAAGATATGAGGGTTTTTCAAGTTGTTTACAAATCAAACATGCAAACCAGAAAAAACCTTCCAAAAGAGAAACACAGAAAAAGAAAGAGCAATTTGCATGAAGATGTGCAAATGAATAATATTCAAGAATTCATAAATTACAAAATATGGATTGCTTTATAAAAGCAAAGTATGCATAACCCTAAAGGTAAACATAATTTTGACCTAAAATTAGCTCAACTAAATAAAGCTTACTTATTAATTAAGTAAACTAATTATTACCTAAGTAAACTTAATAAAGTGTAATTAAATAATTAATTACACCAACACCCCCCCTTAAGTGCAACTTAGGGAGACTAAAAAAACATGCACCTAATACTAGGATGAATGCATGAATGCATGAATGGGTCCTGGAAACTAGTCCATGTTAGGTACCCATGTACAAATGCAATGAATGGGAAAGAGGAGAAAACGTAGTGGGACAAAACCCCTCCTCAATGAGATGACCTACTGCAAAGAAGCACCGGAAGAACACTAGTGGAGTAACATTGGAATTCTAAATCTAGAAAGCAAGAAAAGATACTTTTTTTTATGAAAAACCATATGAGAGTCACTGAAGGATTCATGTGGAATCATGAAGCAACAACATACCCGATGCCAAGGAACATTGGAAAACTCACAAATTGGAACAACCTTGGAATCTATGAAGCAATAGTAGATGAATAAATGATTCCTCCCATGAGAGGGAATTGTTGGTGTAATTAAATGTGTTGTACCTTGTCCTAGGTCATGATTAAACCTTAGTTAAGTTTACTTAGGGACCACATAGGAGGTAGTTGGAGCTTTTTCACCTTTGGTGGACTTATCTTGTTATTACTTTATCACTTCCACCTTTCGTGGACATATCATGTGTGAGTACCTCTCCACCTTTTTTGGGTGATCCACCATTTGTGGTGATTATCACATTATCACTTTTCCACTTTAGGTGGAGTGATAGCTTTTCATAGTTGTCTCATGTTATAAGATTACGAAAGTTGTCATAATCTTATTCCCTCCTATGTACTCACCTTGGCTATAGAACCAAGGGGTCTCTCATTGTAAATCAATCACAATCACATCATATCATTGAATCATATTTGTAAGAAACCAAGATCACCTGCATGCAATCACTTGTCACATGCAAAAGACATGCAAAACCAAAGAAGATGTTCTATAAATCTCAAAGTAAAAATGCATTATTGAGAATCAATTATTACAAAGAGATCAATCCTTATGAAGGAGATCAAGAAACCCTAAAAGGGAAACCCTAAATGATACCATAGTGTGCACACTTAATAATTAATCAATTATTAATGTGCCTAAGTTTAGCTTAAGCAACTAAAGGAATAAGTGACTTAATTAATTAACTAGTATGATATAATTAATTAAGTGGAGTAACTTATTACTCTAACACCCCCCCTTAAGATGAACTTAGGAAGAAGATGCATGCAAGCAAGGATGGGTCCTGACAACTAGGCTTGATCAGGTACCCATTTACAAATGCAAGAAAGAGGTAGAGAAGGAAAACCCAGTGGGAAAAACCCCCTACAATGAGATGACATGCTGCAAAGAAACACTGGAACCACAATCTGGAAAGCAAGGAAAGATACTTCTGTCTGCAAGAAACCATATCAGAATCATAATGATGCAACAACAGACCCGATACCATGGAACACTCGAACACTCCAAACGGGAACAACCTTGGAATCCATAAAGCAACAATCGATTATTGAAAGATGTAATACTGAAAACGAAGTGCAAAGATGCAAGTTGCACCCTCCCAACTGCCAAAACATCGAAGTAAACTTCAAACAATCCATCGGGCCAAATCTGGACTAAGCAATCAACCTGGGACAGATACAGAAAAAGTGCATGGACAACAACGTAGAGCTACTCAATGCCTTTCCAACGCCGTAAAGATAGTGAAAATCGGAGATCGTGGTAAAAAGTTATGAGCTCGAAAGCATAAAATAAACATCTGACTTCAACCAGAAATAAAAAGCACCAGCTGCAAAATCTGATGGAAAAACCAACACCATTGGTAGTGCTCGGAGTCAGCTTTCCAACAATATCTCGTTTGCTCAATTTTGACAATCGAGCGAAAAGTTATGCCCGTTTTCCCAATTATGCTTATTTTGCAAAAAAAAGGCCCCCAGGGCTGAGCACTGGTCGCCCATATGACCTTGGCAACAGATTGATTTTTTTAAAAAAATTAAAAAAAAAGCCAGTCCCGCCGGCGGTTAGCTAGATGGCTGGTAGTCATCGCCAGACCGGGCAGGCACCGCAGCCATGCGGTTGGCGGGCTCCGTGGGTGGTGCGCCACTATGGCACTACTCCAGTGGCGCTCCCTTTTTTAATTTTTTTTTTTTAAAAAATCGCCTCCGATTGCATGTCGAGGAGGCCGTACGGTCTCCCTGGCAATTTTTTTTGCCTCAGAAATCAACTGCTTGAAAATCAACAATTTGACAGGCATTCCTAGGGTTTTTGGGTGCTCTGAATGCGATGGCAATGTTCGTTTGGCCCAAAAATGCACAAAAAAATTGGCTACCCCCAAATCTTGCAAAAAAGATGCCTGTGGAAACCCTTGCACTTGAAACTCACTGAAAGGCCATATCTTCAGATCATGAATAGGCAGTTGCAGGTCTGGAGCTCTGATACCATGTAAGAAACCAAGATCACCTGCATGCAATCACCTATCACATGCAAAAGACATGCAGAACCAAAGAAGATGTTCTGTAAACCTCAAAGTAAAAATGCATTATTGAGAATCAATTATTACAAAGAGATCAATACTTATGAAGGAGATCAAGAAACCCTAAAAGGGAAACCCTAAATGAAACCCTAGTGTGCACACTTAATAATTAATCAATTATTAATGTGCCTAAGTTTAGCTTAAGCAACTAAAGGAATAAGTGACTTAATTAATTAACCAGTATGATATAATTAATTAAGTGGAGTAACTTATTACTCTAACAATATTGATAAGAATACAGTTCATTCTTGTCATATTCTATTCTTTCTTTTTGTGCTTTCCATTCGGTCTCAAGATCTTGGCAACCATAGCCAATTCTAACATGGTATCAGAGCGGGTTGGGTGCCATTGGAGAGTCTTTTTCTGAAGAGAGATATCAAATTTGGAGAGGTTCCATTTTGGCTCTTTATTGTAGGTTCATATCGAAGCTTGCTAGTGCAAATCCGAGCTCACCATTGCGTCTAGGAGGCTCAAGAAAGTCAGATTTGGCTTTTGTTTCACTCAATTTGATCACCATTTACATTTTTGGCAAACAAGGGTTTGTTGCAAGCTGTTTTTTACTAGAGCCATCATCATTTTTGCTTCAAAAATCTAGTTTTCGCTCATTTGTAGGAAAAATGATTTCTGGGTTTTGTAGCCAGGGTCGAAATCTAAACTGGGTATCTTTTAGATTTTGCAAATTTTGCACAGATTTGGAGGAAATTGCTGTACAAAAATTGGCACGTGTCATTTATCTCCTGGCTAAAGGTTACAAAATTCATTTTCTCATCTTTTGCTTTCTGGATCAAAAAATGATTTCCAGGTTTTGTTTTTAGTATCAAAATATTTCTGGGTTTTTGTTTTTGTCTACAAACAGTGAGTAGATTTTTTAGAAATCAAATCATAAGTAAACCTTTTTTGTTAGAAAACTTGTTTCCTGTAGGTTAAATTCAATTTTTTTGAAAAATTCATCTTTTGGCCATGGTGTCTGTTTTTGGAAAATGAAATATCGATGGAAAGTTATTTTTGAGCACTTCATAGTGGTGTAGACCATTTTTTTAAATTTTGTTATCTACACAAATTTGAGGTTATTTTTCATCATGAGGCAGATGTGTACATTCATCAGTGTATGCACTATTTCTTTTTTTGTGTGCATTATGTTTGCATTTTCTTTGCACTTCATTTTAGTTCTAGATCATTTCTCAATCAATTGTTGCTTCATAGATTCCAGAGATGTGCTAGTTTGCGAGTTTTCTAGTGTTCCTTGGCATCGGGTCTGCTATTGCTTTATCATGATTCCACCTTGAGTCAATCAGTGACTCACATATAGTTTCAGTAGCAAATAAAAGTATCTTTCTTTGCTTGCCAGATTGAGGATTCTAGTGTTACTCCATAGTGTACTTCTAGTGCTTCTCTTATAGTAGGCTATCTCATTATGAGGGGCTAAATGGTCTCTCTTTTCATCCTTTGTGTGGATTGATTGGATTTGTGATGGATATCATTATTGTATTCCATCTCTCTTTTGGGGAGGAGTTTTGTCCCACTGGGTTTTCTCCTTTTCTCCGTTTGTGAGAGATTACATTACATTTGTACATGGGTACCTAACATGGCCTAGTTGCTAGGACCCATCTTGCATTTTTTGCTTTTGTGTACATTCTCCCTAAGTTGCACTTAAGGGGGGGGTGTTGGTGTAATTAAATGTGTTGTACCTTGTCCTAGGTCATGATTACACCTTAGTTAAGTTTACTTAGGAACCACATAGGAGGTAGTTGGAGCTTTTCCACCTTTGGTGGACTTACCTTGTTATTACTTTGTCACTTCCACCTTTCATGGACATATCATGTGATTACCTCTCCATTTTTTGTGGGTGATCCACCATTTGTGGTAATTACCACATTATCACTTTTCCACTTTAGGTGGAGTGATAACTTCTCATAGTTGTCCCATGTCATAAGATTACAACACTTATCATAATCTTATTCCCTCCTATATACTCACCTTGGCTATATAACCAAGGGGTCTCTCATTGTAAATCAATCACAATCACATCATATCATTGAATCATATTGATAAGAATATAGTTCATTCTTGTCACATTCTATTCTTTTTCTTTTTGTGCTTTTCATTTGGTCTCAAGATCTTGGTAGCCATAGCCAATTCTAACATGAATGATATGATGAAAGAATCTAGAAGCTATGTGTATCTTGATGCCGATGCCAAACTATGACTAAAACTGATCCATAGGAGCAAGTACCATGAAGATTCTAGAACAGTAACCATAAAATGAATGACCCTCAAATTGAGATGTGACCCGATAAGAATCTGATGCGATTCAAGATCATTAACCATAGACTCTCAATCTGAGATGTGAACTAATGCGAACCAAAATGTGTCAAGCTATGAGCAAGATGTGGCCAAAAGAAACAATAGAATCCATATACAACTCATGCGAGTTGTCATCAATATGAAGATGAGATCAAAGTGCATGTCATGCAACAACACTCTAATCAAATTATTATGCAAGAATCCCCCCTAATGGAACTTTATATAAGTTCATTTATTACAATACCCCATGATTGTAAAAGGAGAACATGCAAAACATGCATAAATCAAAGAGAAAATACAAACCTAATGCATGCAAACAAGAAAGAGTGCATGCACAAATCAATATTCACATCTACCTCATTAATTAAGATTGACCTCAGATCCGTGTAGAGGAGTGAATCATCTTTATGGTGCCATTTGAATGGCAAAAAATTGATAACCAAGTCAAAGTTATGTCCTCCGAAAAGAAAACTACTTCATTTGAATTCAAAGGCCTGCAAAATAAATTTGGAGCAAAATATGGAAACAATACCTATACCACTAGATTAGTCTTAGAACTAGATTTCCAACGGTATCTCGTTTTCAAAAAATGGACTTCGTATGCTCAAGATACAACCATGTTACTAAAAATGCTCATTTTGGCTTTAAATCAAATATTTTATTAATTTAAAGATAAAAAATTAATAAAATATTCAGTGGTACTTTCATGGCACGAAAACTAAGGTAGCATGGAAATCGAGAGTTCACAAAATTGAGGCAAAAATGATACAAAATTGAGGCTGCTAAAAAATTATATGTACACCAAAAAAATATGGTGCGAAAATCGAGGCATCCGTACGGATTTGTACAGTCGTATGAATTTTTCTGGTTGTGTTTTTGAAAATCCCCAAAAACACAAGAAAATCAATTTTCAGCAAATCCTATCATATTTTATATGAAAATAGGGGTTTTTAAGCCTTCTGAGCACACTTGTGAGGTCTATTTTTCACTAGCATGTACCGTTTGAGAGTTGAAAGTCAAAATTTCTAAAAAATTGATGGAAAATCTCTCTGATCTGGCAAAAAATTACCGTAGCTTCAAACCCTCATAGATCTAATAAATGAAGATGAAAATAAATGAAACAAAAGCCAATCCTTACTTTTTCTAGTGCTCTAAATCCAATGGAGATGCCCAATCTGATCCAAAATGCTCCAAAAATAAGCTCAAGACATGAAACCCTCGAGGAACCCCGAACATGCTCTGCAATGAATTTCTCCAAAAAATGAGAACGGGCTACAAATCAAGGCTCTGATATCATGTTAGAAACCAAGATCAGACATGCAAACTAGAAAAAACCTTCCACAAGAAAAAAACATAAAAAACAAGAGCAATTTGTGTGAAGATGTGCAAATGAATAATATTCAAGAATTCAAAAATTACAAAAAAATGGATTGCTTTATAAAAGAAAAGTATGCATAACCGTAAAGGTAAACCTAATTTTGACCTAAAATTAGCTCAACTAAATAAATCTTACTTATTAATTAAGTAAACTAATTATTACCTAAGCAAACTTGATAAAGTGTAATTAAATAATCAACTACACCAACAGTTTGCATAGATTTCTCTATTTGGGTTATGTGGAAATTGTCATTATATGGCTGCAAGTTTCCTTTCATTTGGTATCAGAGTCATGGTTGTGGTTGGATAACCCTAGGTTAAGAAAATATCATTTAAGTTTGAATCTATGGTTTTACATGAGAGAATGAAGACATGGCAAGATATGATGGTTTTACAAGTTGTTTACAAATCTAAGGATTTTGGGTTTGCTGTTATGATGGGTTGTTTACAGATTTGGGGTGTGAGAAATATTGGGTCAAAAGGGTTTCTTGGATGTGAATTCAAATGAAGGTTTTGTGGGGGAAGTGTTGTAGATGACCCCTTGGGACAAAGTGGACCTCACTGTTGGATGTGAGTTGGCTAAGAGACAAAAAATCATATAAAATACAACCTACTTTTCTCATTATGGAAAAATGCATTTTTTTGTCCACCCTCTCCTCAACTGTACGACTATCAATTTTGTAGTGTGCAATTTTTTATTTTTTAAAAATATCCCATCGGTTTAAATATTTCCTTGCAAAAAATCTTTAAAAAAAAATAGCATGGGAGGGGAGGGGGGAGGGGGTTTACGGACTCCCCTACCCTACGGGTATCATAGCCCTACCACGACGATCGACGATGCCATCGTCGGCAAGGAAAATACCTCGGCCTGACATGACCCCTGGTCCTGTGGGGAACTACAACAGTAAGCCCCATGGGCCTTAAAAAATTTCTGCCAAAAACATATTCAAAATTGCATGTTATAAACTTTTAAATCCGTCATTATTAAAAAAATAATATTTTGCCAATGTTCTTTAAATGTAAAAATTAAACTTGTTTGGAATTTAGCTTCGGGTCTACCACCACTCAGGTGGTGGTGGTGTTATCTAGCCACTGGTGGGCCACCCTGTGGCCACCATCAATTTTTCTTATAAGCCAGATTGGACAACTTTTCTTCTAGAGGGCATAAATTTCACTTAAATGGTCCATTTTTCAACTTCTTATACTTGTTCGAAAGATCTCTCTATGAGATATGTTGTGGTACAGATTTGATTTCCTGATTTTTTTGTTTTGACCATTTTTTGGAGTTTGAAAGCCAAATATTCTCAATTTTGCAATTTTAAGCATAAATTTTGCATATAGAATCAGTTTTTCAATTTTGAATAGGCATTGGAAATCATTTTAGTCCACTTTACAATGGTGCTGTTAATTTCTCAATTTGATGAGAAGAGAGAGTTGTGTACTTGTTTGAATACTTGTGGGTTCCTGAGATTTGAGGTGTGATTGTGTGAGAATCTGAATGAGTTAAGAGGTGAAACCTTGAGGGAGTACATGTTTTCATGTATTTTTCATGATGGTACAATTGATTATCAATTTGGTGCTTCCTAGTATAGGTTTACATGTGTTTTTTAGAGTTGGACTTTGGTGGTGACAGGTACACAAGTTATCTTCAATTTTGAGGACATGTTTGGACATGGTTTGAGACTTGGAGTCTCATGTGGGTGATAGTTGAGTGTAGGTATAATGATGGTGTTAGTTATGGTGTCATTATTACATAGGTACACTTTTGCATTGGGACGACATAATCAGGTATGCGGTGTTTTAGTGGTGATTTGGTTTGGTGTTAGGAGGTTGTTTCTTATCTCCTAGATTCTTGTTTGGTTTTGTGACTATGGTACTTGGGTTTGGACATGTTTGGAAAATTAGATCTGAGGTTGATTTGGTGTTTGAGTCATTTGGTCTACAAGATTATTCTCATTGATATCTTAGTTTGCAGTTTACTAATGTGATGATGAGTTTGCATGTTTCAGTGATTGGATCTATAAGTTATGTGACTGGTAGGCATGTGCAACCTATTGATTACAATGGGATGAATCAGATGTGAACTATCTATATCCACCAAGTTTTATTCATTGTTGTTGTGGACTTTGTTAGTTGGCCTTGTCTATGGTCATTTATACATTGGTATGTGTGCTTTGAGATGAGAGGATGGATGATGTTTATAGTACTTAGATAGTCAGTTTTTGGACTTGTAATATGATGGTTTTATCACTTTGTCATGGATATATTGGTTACACTTTTTAGTGGGAGCTTTTGACAGTTATAGATTGGTGGTGTTGGATATATTCTTGATGGTTTGTTGGTGATTGTATCTTCTTGGTTCAGAGATCTTGGTTTCATTTGATGTTACTGATATTTCAATTGTGTGTGTAGACTTGGATTATCTTCATTTAAGAGATGGTTGTCATGATGCCATGTCTAAATCAGTATCATAGTTTAGTGGGAGTTCTTGGTAGTGATGTGATTCATCGTTGGTGATGTAAGCTTATCTTCATGTTGATTGGAGATGTTGACATCTTGGAGCCATGAAGGACTCATGGAGTCTTTAGTTGAGGTGTTGTATATGATTTGTCTTTTGACATGTTATCCTTGTTTGATAGGAGTTTTGCTATTATGTCATGGTATACTCTTGTTTGTGCACATTAGAGTTTTATTATGATACAAATTATGTTGATTAGAGCATGTGATCTCCTCAGAGGAGATGACTAGATCATGTTGTCATGTTTATATTCTCAATTCACAATTGGAGCTTTGAAATTTATCTTGTTTGGTTTTGTTGGCTATTTAAATTTTCCAACAAAACCTCGAAATTCTTGAAAGGGTAGCCAACCCCTATGTTCAAGAAATTCCTAGGCTAGTGGCCAACACAACGAGTAAAGGACTCTGAGATCTTTACTCCTACACTTCAGGTTCTATGGGATCTAGGAGGGTGTTCCTATTCATGTTCATTTCATATTGAATTCATCAAGAATAATTCTATACATAGATTGATTCCTACAGAATGCAGGTAGACTGAATTTATTAAAGACTTGGCTGATCTTTGAACAAATTAACATCTATTGCTAGGAATTAGATATTTCTTTAGATCTAGTCATTATGATTGAAAGTTTTAATAATTTGGTTCTCATTTCAAATCTATAGCTAGGCACACCCATAACCCATTCACTCACAAGATTTACTTAACAAATAGACCAGCGCTTCATCAATTGGGATGATGGAGTCAGATATACAATAACCCTTAATATACAAGCTACTCGTTTCAAAGATCGGTGGATTATTTCCATAGTAATTTTCAATATGAAAATTCACAATGCCTGAAACATAAGTCCTTACCAAATCCTATGCAATTTCTTACAAATCTACAACCCTCTTCAAGAATTTAATCCACTCTTTGAGTAAAAGTAAAAAATAGAGTTGTACATTCAATCAAACAATTAAAGATAAACGAGAATACTATTGATATTTTCATTTATAACTTGCAAAAAGGCTACACAAGAGAGTATCTATTTCAAAGCTAAGATTTGTTTTGATATCAGTAATTTCTATAAAACTAATTTAAGACTATCACATATAAGACTCACACCCAAGACAATGTACTATTCTATTCATTCATATTTTCCATAGTATGCTCCTTCCTAAGCCGAGTTTCTACCTGAACTATAATATTAATCCAAAATCAAACCCCTTGCAATGAGCCATGAAATACCTTTGATAGATTAAGGGAGCAACTTTCATGTGACTCAAATGCAATTACAATTCAAATGCATTCATTTCAAAACAAATTTCAACTACATTTTAAAAATTCCCCAAACAATTATCTATAATAATTTACTACACAGGGGAAACGAGATTTATACCAGCCGATGCTGCCAAAACACTATTAGCTGCCAATGAGCCTTTACATTCTATGCACATGTTGAGCCAAAAATTTCATCATCATACCATCAAAATGCACTCGGGTTGTTACAACAACCACAACACATCACCAGAGCACCACCAGTCAACTAGAGGTAGAACTAGAGCCAAAGTACACACGCCCACTTTGTGTTCTTGCAGAGGTTGGAGAAACCACTGCTTCTTTATCCTTAGTATCCTTATCAGCAATAGAATGATCATTCTTGCTTGGGATCTTCATTGAAATTGGGGAAACCACTACCACCTCCTCATCTGAGTCAACTAATTCATTTAAAATCATGAGGTAACGACCATAACTCGAATCCATCTCCGTTTCACTATCAGAATGGTTTTCTGAAATGTCAATATGGGAATAATGCCTTCCCAAAGTGCCTCGACCATATCTTATCTTTGTCTTTGTTCCTCCCATGAACTCTGTAGGCTCCTTTCCCTTGGTCTCCATTGTTCCTCCAATAACTTGTCTCCTTAAATGGTAATTGCTCCTCATGAAAATCCACATAGATTTCATGCTACAAGCATCTTTCTCATCCTTTTGCTTTGGATTTGAATAAAAAACGGGTGTGTTCAATTCAACCTCTAGAACATTGTTGTGTGATTTGTGTAAATTGAGCCTTGGAGACTTTTGCACTGAGGAAGAAGGAATCATTGACTTCCTCATTTTACTAGGACAAGACTTCACAAATGCAGAACAATCCTCTTATGAACTTAGCAATTTGATCTCTCGATTGCAATGGTGAGAACAAATGAAATTACCTCATATTTATCAAGCAACATGATTAGGTTGATCATCAAAACTTAGTAAAAGTCACACGAGCGAGCAAACGATCAATTACTGACACTCACATCATAGCCTTTAGTTATCCAGGTGCATGAAAATCTGTGTATCAACTTCAATGATTACAAGAGAGTAATCATTCACACACAGTAGGATCAAGTTGATTAACATCCATAGGTCTGGTGCCATTAATGTTTTCTCTCATTGAGCAAAACAACCACTTCCTTAGTCTTTTGGTTTTTTAAAAAAACTAGTTGTTGATCCCTTGGTGAGATGGTGAATCGAACAACCCAGAATAAGCCAATCGGGTTTGAATTCCCAAGACCATCGCTTGATAGACCATCAACCAATGAAAACATGCTGACTAGAAGCCATGTCATTCACTCGAGGTCCCAACCCTTCCTCTCCTTATCAACAACAGAGTCCACACATCACAATCATGCAAACCACATAACATGTTGGAAAATAATATTTAAAATCCTATGCGGTGTGTGTGCAATGACCCATATTTGATTCTGGCAATACATCATAGTCATTGATTCACCAACTTAAAACATTAGGTGCAATAGTGGAGACCGATTCCCACAGTCTGCAAGAGGAAATGTGGCACAAGCGCACAGACTACACAACTCTTCAAAAACAAATATTTTAATCTTGCACAACGTGCGCGCATGAATAGGATTGCATCTTCTTATCCAACGAACATGATTTTCTACACATGCAAATAAGGTTAGACATAAAAGGGGGCCATGACTAGGTCAACAAGATTACAACCCTTAGGGTAATTAAAGACTTAGGTCTTAAGTCTTTCAATTATAAAATATTTTGCTTGGCCTTGGAAAATTGATTCGGTAAAAGCACGGGGTGAACGACAGGCTTAGGCTAAGGGGCCAATAAAAATAATGGCTCAGATGACTTAAGGTATGACTGAGACAACAAAAAATTGGGTACAACAAGACAATGAGAGAATAGAATGACCAAGGGCTATAATATAGGGAAAACTTAAAAACAAGGATTTATACATCAAAACCCTAAACCCTATCCCTAGATGCAAAGGCTCAAAAAGCTTGAAACTAGCCAAAATTTCTCTAGATTTAAAAAGCTCTACCAGTGGCTCGAGATCGAGGACGCATACCCCTGGTGGGTATGGCGAGAATTCAAATCTTAGGTTGAAGCATACCAACAAAGGAGCACAAAAACCAAGAAGCCTACCTAGACAAGGAAAGCAAGCAAAACCAAAAACAAAGCACACCAAACCTATATACAGTATATACAAGAATATATAGTACAATACATCTTCCTCAAGAAGCCCTTTTCATTTCAAAGGTTTCAATCCTCAAATTGGAAGCCCATGGCCCCCAAAAAACCAGGGACCAATACTTCCCTTTGTCAAAGACTTTACCCTGTGCTGCTTGTAATGGATCAATATGTGTATTAAGCATTTTTATATGATTAGCATAGCCAACCTTATTATGATTAGCATAGCCAACCCCGCATGCTACAAACTTGCCATGTCCACTAGCCTATTCCAATATATGCTTACCTGATTGAGATGGAAAGATGAAACCCTCGTATTCCACCTGATCATGAATATTGACAACAAATTTAGCTTGTATGTCCAATTGGAAACCTTCATAAACATCTCATGGTGTGCTAGGCCAACCATCATTCCCAAATATTCTAAAAACAAAAGATGCATATTCAGGGATATCTTTATATAGGTCCAAATAACCTGGGTGCATACCCAATCCTCCATGATTTAAAAGTTTTTTACCAAAAAATGGACAAAGATCATGGTCCTCTCTTATAGAAATGTTGTCCTTATTAGAAGAGAGCATATCCACAATCATGCTGAGAAGATGGGGAGAATCAACAAATAATTTAACTACACATTCATATTTATTAACATCATCCCCCACATCACCTGCATCACTTGGCTGCCATGCATAGATACCAAATCGTACTTCGTTATTTAAGAGTACTAGTGTTAACCCATGATCTATATGTGCATCAAGATGTATAATTTGGTCATTCAATACTGAAACTCCTCCCCCCCATCGATGTACACATCATTCTACTCATTTGTGACTAAACCTTCCAGCTTCGCTTTGCATAAGCAACCATAGTCAACCGGGATATCAATGTGTTCACCAACATCTTCTAAGCACTTGACATTAGACTCAATATCCATGCATTGAATAGTGACACTCTTGTCTTCATATTCTTCATCACTCTCATATTCAACATGCTTTGTTGATGACAAAACCAAATCACATTCCAAGCCTCCTTCGAATACAAGTTGTTTATTCAATTATGAACCATCTGTATTATGGGTATTGAAACCATTACCTCCTTCGTGTGGCTAAAACATTTCTAGATCATCCTCATAAAGGCAATTACATTCCTGAGAGAAACATTCAAAGAATTTGATCTCCTCATGATCCTTAGTCTCACCTATTACAACAGTATTGAATGTGAAAGATTCATAAGCACTTCTTTCAAAATACTTACTAGTGTACTGCTTTGTTTGCTCACAACCATACCCTGACCATGCATCCAATGCATCATCAGAATTCTTAAAAAGTGGATTATCTCTACACCAGTAGAGGGCCTCACTTTTTTTAACTAATAAGGATAGAGGCTCATCAAATAGATGATTATCCATTACTTTCATTTCTTTCATGGAATCTTCTTCCTCCTTTGTATGAGGATGCAAACTTTGCAACTCATCATCACAATCAAACTCATTGTAATCACTTGAAAAGTATATAAAAGCATCTTTAGCCTCTCCTACATCATGTTTATTCAACATCATCGACTCACATTCTAAAAGCTTTTCACATGAAGAAAATTTCTCTCCCAAGCAAACAAACACTCTCATTTTTATCAACATATTTACTTGAAGGAAAGGATTCAACCTTCATTTTATAAGGATAATCACATTTAACAAAGGAATGATGTGAATCAATGTCATCATAAGTACCACAACATGGAAATCCACCAATATTAATACTGCACTCGAGTTCTTCGAACTGAATGTCAAAACTTTCACTTTTAATATCTTGATCATTAGTTGGTGATAGAGCACAATTGACACTAGCACTACCACTATTAGTCAAATATCATAATGGGATAGCCTCTTGAACCTCTTCCATCTCTTCCATCTCTTCACCCTTCAAGACCTCCCAAGAACTCAAGTCAGGCACATCACTCCTACTATCATAATGTATGTCTTCATATTCATCACTGTTGTAATGATCTATAGCCGTGTCATCATTGAATTGATTAAAATCATTATATTCTCCTATATAATAAGATGGATGTTCATATTATGATACACCTTTTTCAATTATTTGCATTGTTTCTTGATCTTTCTCAATAGGACCATGACTAGTATCATTCAGGAGCATCTCATGTTGTGCATAATCATTCCTAACTCCCTCTACAATCTTTATCTAGTCAATTACTTGGCTCAATCTTTGAGGTTTCAATTCCTTTGGAAAGGTACTCAATCCTGATTGGTATATTTCACAAAAAAATTCAATGCACATTGGCTCCTCATGCCTGAAATTTTCGAGTATCTCCAACAAAGCATCCACAAATCTGGGGAACAAGTGATAAGGTGATTCACCTTGATTCCTTTTCATTTCATACAATCTTTTAACAAAAGAGACATGGCCAACTTTACTTGGATCTTGTAGAAATACAACTTGGATTCTAGTATGGTCATCATACTATGGTAGTGGAGAAATCAAAACATTAGAAATCTTATCCTCCTTACATATATCCCTACTGAGTGATCCATTGGTTCTATCTGCATGAGATGTATTAGGATGACCAATATTGGTAGTTGAATATCCTTTCATTATTGAGTATTTCAAGTTACTCTCAATATCTATAGCAATTTGATATGCTTGATGCAATTTTGTGGGCTCTTTGTCTCTTAATAGATAACTCATCTTTTTATCAAATGCACCTAAGTACACGACCAAGCATTCTGCATCATTTGGTCTTATAATTTCAAGGATCACACTTATGATCTTCAAAAATCTGAGATTAAAAGGGACCAACTCATCCTCTTTTTTGTGGATTTCCATAAAAATTTTCCTCACCACATTTGGGTTTATTCTTTCAGCAAATTATTCCATGAATACCATCTTAAACTCATTCTAGGAATGTATTGAAGATATTGGTAGAAAAGAGAACTAGTCTCTTGCATCTCCTTTCAGAGACTGAACAAACAACTTCATGACAACATCTTCAAAATCTAATTCATAATCTCCCATCATATCAATAAAATCTTGCAGATGCTTGCTTGCTGACTCATATTTTTCACCATTAAACTTTGGTACCTTTTCTCTGATCTTAGGTGGTACATCATTTGGATAACCATGAGTGTTACTAAAATCTATAGCTCTGTACCTCTTAGTACTAAAATTTCCTTGACATGACAAAGGGTGCCCATCATGCATCACTACATTTAGTCTCATACTAGAATGCTCAGATTGATGATGCATTTTATCGTACCCTCAAAAGGATTGTAAATTTTATCTTGGAGTTACACAAGGCAATGCCAATTCCTTTTGCAATTACAATCTCAAGTCTTTACACTACAAATCTTCTATCTCTGCTTTTCCTAAGACCTTCTAATAAGTGAAATACATGAATATAACATACTTCTACATCAGTTCCAATTTCAATTTAAAAGGATGTAAAATTACCACCCCTTTCCCCTCTCTTAGTGCTATTTCACCAAATTGGGAATTATTTATATCCTAAGTCCTAAAAATTTCCCATAAATTGTTTACAAGCACGATATCATTTTCTTTAGATTTATGAGAGTACCTGGAAACTCGTAGCAAATGTTAACTCTTTCTTCCTGAAGCTTACAAATTTGAAACTTTGATGCATTCTTTATCAGGTTCTTTAGTCAGAGTCACTACCTCTCTTCATAGAGGATTCACTTCAAATAATATGAAGTTTCTTCAATAATACATTTCATTCTGTGTATCCTCCTATAGCGGAGTCACCTTCAGATCCTTCAAACTTTTCTACAACTAAATATTTTACCAGGTTCAAGAACTCTTACACATCTGGACCATATGTTCAGATCCACCAAATGCTTGACTCTACGATATTACAGTTTGATATTGGAGATTCAAAATTTTCTCTAGTAGAGTCACCAATTCTGTTGGTGACTCAGATGGGAAAATAAGATGCCACAATTTTTAAATATTTGGTTACAAATTGTTTTGACACTTCAATGACTCTTAAGGCTAGATGATCATTTATCATAATTTTCTCAAAATTTTCCCCAACGGAGTCGCCAATTCTATTGGTTATTTTAATTTTCTAGTCGAGCCCCAAAATTCTCTAAAGGGTAGCCAACCCCTATGTTCAAGAAATTCCTAGGCTAGTTGCCAAAACAATGAGTAAAGGACTCTAAGATCTTTACTCCTACATTTCAGGCTCTTTGGGACCTAGGAGGGTGTTCCTAGTCATGCTCATTTGATATCAAATTCATCAAGGAAAGTTCTATACACAGATTAATTCCTACAGAATGTAGATAAACTCAATTTATCACAGACTTGGCTGATAGATCCACTCACTATGATCAAAAGTTTTAATAATTTGGTTCTCATTTCAAATCTATAGCCAGACACACCCATAACCCATTCACTCACAAGATTTAATTAAAAAATAGACCAGTGCTTCATCAATTGGGATGATGGAGTTAGATATGCAATAACCCATAATATACAAGCTACTCGATTCAAAGATTGGTTGACTATTTCCATAGTACTTTGCAATATGAAAATTCACAATGCCTGAAACAAAACTCCTTACTAGATCCTATGCAATTTCTTACAAATCTACAACCATCTTCAAGAATTTAATCCACTCTTTGAGTAAAAGAAAAAAATAGAGTCATACATTCAATCGAACAATTGAAGATAAATGAGAATACCATTGATATTTTCATTTATAACTTGCAAAAAGGGTACATAGGAGAGTATCTATTTCAGAACTAAGATTTGTTTCAATATCAGTAATTTCTATAAAACTAATTTAAGACTATCACATATAAGACTCACACCCAAGACACTGTACTATTCTATTCATTCATAATTTCTATAGTATGCTCCTTCCTAAGCCGAGTTTCTACCTAAACTATAATATGATTCCAAAATTGAACCCCTTGAAATGAGCCATGAAATCCCTTTTATAGATTAAGGGAGAAACAAGCATCTAGCTCAAATGCAATTACAATTCAGCTGCATTTCATTTCAAAACAAATTTGAATTGCATTTTAGAAATTCCCCAAATGGTTATCTATAATCATTTACCACACAGGGGAAACAAGATTTATACCAGTCGATGCTACCAAAACAATATTAGCTGCCAACAAGACTTTACATCTCACACACATGTCGAGCCAAAAATTTCATCATCATACCATCAAAACCACTTGGGTTGTTAAAACAACCACAACACATCACCAGAGCACCACTAGTCAACTAGAGCTAGAACCAGAGCCAAAGTACACATGCCCACTTCGTGTCCTCGCAAAGGTTGGAGAAACCACTGCTTCTTTATCCTTAGTATCCTTATCAATAAGAGAATGATCATGCCCACTTGGGATCTTCACTGAAATTGGGGAAACCGCTACCACCTCCTCATCCGAGTCAGCTAATTCATTTAAAATCATGAGGTAACGGCCATAACCCGAATCCATCTCTATTTCACTATCAAAAGGGTTGTTTGAAATGTCAATAGGGGAATTATGCCTTCCCTGAGTGCCTCGACCATGCCTTATCTTTATCTTCATTCCTCCCATGAACTCTGCAGGCTACTTTCCCCTGGCCTACACTGTTCCTCCAATAACTCAACTCCTTAAATGGTAATTGCTCCTCACGAAAATCCACGTAGATTTCCTACTATGAGCCTCTTTCTCATCCTCCTACTTTGGATTTGAATCAACAATGGGCATGTTCAATTTACCCTCTAGAAAATTATTGTGTGATTTGTGCAAATTGAGCCTTGGAGACTTCTGTATTGAGGAAGAAGGAATCATTGACTTGCTCATTTTACCAGGACAATACTTCAAAAATGAAAAAAATCCTCTTACGAACTTAGCAATTTGAGCTCTCAATTGCAACAGTGAGAACAAATGCAATTAACTGATATTTATTGAGGAACATGATTAGGTTGATCATCAATGCTTAGTAAAAGTCACATGAGCAAGCAAACGATCACTTACTAATACTCGCGTCATAGCTTTTAGTTATCCAGGTGCATGAAAATCTACATATCAACTTCAATGATTACAGGAGAGTAATCATTCACACACACCAAGATCAATTTGATTAACATCCATAGGTATTATTCCATTCATGTTTGCTCGCATCGAGAAAATAATCCACTTCCTTAGTCTTTTGGTTTTTTTTTTCTTAAAAAAAATTGGCTATTGATCCCTTGGTGAGATGGTGAATCGAATGACCCAAAATAAGCCAATCGGGTTTGAATTACCAAGACCATTGCTTGATATCCCATTATCCAATAAAAACATGTTGACTCGAATCCACGTCATTCGATCGAGGGTCTAACCCTTCCTCTCCTTATTGGTAACAGAGTCCACACATCACAATCGCATAAACCGTGTAGCATGTTGGAAAATAATATTTAAAATCTTGCGCGGTGTGCACGCAATGGCCTAGATTTAATTTTGGAAATACATCATAGCCATTGATTCACCAACTTAAAACATCAGGCACAATAGTGGAGACTAGGTCCCACATTTTGCAAGAGGACATGTGGCGCAAGCGTGCATACCGCACAACTCTTTAGAAATGAATGTTTTAATCTTGCATGGTGTGCGCGCATGGCTAGGATTGCATCTTCACATCTGACAAATGAGATTTTCTAGGGCCATGACTAGGCCAATGAGATTACAACCCTCAGGGGAATTAAAGACTTAGGGCTTAAGTCTTTCAATTATGAAATATTTCACCTGACCTTGGAAAATTGAATTTGATAAAAGCGTGGGGTGACTGACGGGCTTAGGCTAAGGGGCCGATAAAAATAATGGCTCAGATGACTTAATTTATGATTGACAAACAAAAACTAGGTACAACGAGTGAACTGGAGAATAGAATGACCAAGGGTTGTAATATAGGAAAAAATTAAAAACAAGGGTTTATACATCAAAACCCTAAACCCTATTCTTGGACGCAAAGGCTCATAAAAGCCTGAAACCAACCAAAATTTCTCTAGATTTAAAAATATCTACCAGGTTCTCTTTGTATTGAGTACATGATCATTTTCTTGATTAATTCATGATGATGCTATGCTACATTTGGAGTTTGGCATGGATTGATCGTTTATAGGTGCTCATGGATACATGGAGACTTAAGTGAGGCTTGGATTTCTCTTGTGGTTAGAGACATGTTGTTGAGATCGTTAGTCTTGATGAGATTTCAATACGAAATTTGAGGAGCCTACACCTTGGTTGGATGTGAGTCCAACATGGACCTCTGAGGAGAGTGTTTTCTGATGAGTCATGAAGACTTGGATATCTTGGAGGAGCATCCCCATTCCCCATTGTTGGTCTACTCGGCAGATTATCACTTGAGAGGTATTGCCCATTATTTCTTTCAAGTGAATTATGTTTATGCTTTGTCTTCTCATGCATATGGATCTTGAGGAATGAATATTTGGTTTTGGAGGGTTCATTTGAGGAGTTTTGGTATGTTTATCTCCTTATGAATTGTGAGTACATTCATTGATGTTGATTTTAGGAGATGTATTGGGCTGATTTCCTTCTTTGGGAATGGTTACATTGAGTTTGATCTTCTTGTTTTGAGAAGCTTACATCCATGTTGGTTACATGATACATATATTCTATGTTTTACCTTGGTAATTAAATAGGTTGGGTGTTGTTATGAATTTAATATTGGGGTATTGTGGAGGAGATCATACTTGATATAGTTTACATTTAGAGGTGTATGTAGGACTTTCTATAGGTTTATGATGTGCAGTGTTTCTCACTTGGTCTTGGTTATCTTCCTAGATGTTTGGTTTCACATTATATTGGTTTTGAGGTTTGGTTGGAGCTATTGTGATCACTAGCTTGTGGTCATGTTTTTTCACTTATGTTCTTGGGTGATGACATTGAGGTTCCTTTATCTCTTTCCTTTTTTGGGTGCAGAGAACATGGGAGAGCTATGGAGACTTGTGGTGAGAGTTGTTCTAACAGGTTATTTAATTTATAGGTTTTTCATATCATTGTGAATGTTCCTTGGTACTGCATGATGTTGTTTACACCTTCTATGTGATGCTATTGGTAGAATTGGTATGCCTTGATCATTTTTAGATTTTCACTACCCATGCAATGGGAGCTCTTGGATGTGTATGCCATTCTTTGATAGGTTTTCATATGGAGTTTGTGATTGTAGTTTATGGGTTGTATATGTTGAAGGCATGCGTTTACTATGTTTGGTATACCTTAGAGGTATGGATAGTTGCATGTGTTAACACTTGATTTGGGTGTTATATTAGTTATGGTTAGTGTATTTTGGCAGCTAATAGTGCATATTGATACCTTTGGATCGAGTGTTTGTGTTTGGGGTATTAGTTGAGGTAGGTCTTAGATTTGTTATGAAAAATTGTGTGGCTTCTCTTTGGGTGGCTTCTTATCTTTGTGCATTTACATGATGGAGGATGAGAGAATTCTTGTTTGGGATGGTCGTCACCTTGTTTCTTATTATAGGTATCTTGATGGAGCACATGGAGCACTTTGATTCCTTGATGGTATATGTGGCTAGAGGGTGTTGAAATGCATAAGACAACTTAGAGGGGGGGGGGTGAATCAGTTGTAACAAATCTCTTTACTTTTAAACTTAGTATTTTCACCTTAACTTCAATATGTTAATAAATGTAAACATGAAATGCAAATAACAAAAAGAGAACACCAAAGACACCAGATTTATGTGGAAAAACCAATGAGGGAAAAAACATGATGAGGATTAACTCACAATATAGTAGTAATGCAATACTAGATACAAAGGCTCACTGCCCAAATACAAAGGCTCACTGCCTTGAGAAGGACTCATTGTCCAAAAAGGAGGCTCACTTCCTATAGAAAAATAAAAGGACATAAATGAAGATCCACCAATAGGGTTCCACACATTCGCAACTAGATCAGAAGATTGTAGATGCCATTAGCTCACTACTTTCAAGAATATAACACTTTAAAGTACTGTTGCCTTAATTCACTCTTCCACTCTCTACTTTTTGCACTTGTTCACACAATTCACTCACTTGTTTGATTTGTGGATGGATGGATATTATTTCGCTACAACTTGAATTTCTTTTATACCATCTTCAACCTTCGAAATATTCTCCAAGGTTGGCTATATAGTTTCATTTACAAATTCAAACTAGGTCGGCTACTCAACATTCCTGCGGTAGATAAGAATGAAAGAGGACCAATTACATATTTAATCTAGGACCCAAATAACATCTTGAAGCTCGCACAAACTTTCTCTCAAATCGATGCAAAAGCCAAATGCAACGTGTAGACACCAGGTCGGCCAAACCTAATGAAAATACCAATAATATTTGAAGTACGCACATCTCCAACAAGATAATCACATGTGGATCACTCAACATGCTTCACCAGTCATTTTACCATCTTTGAGAACATCTCAGATACATCTGCAACAATTGTAACTATCTTCATTTTCAAAGAACTCTTCACCAATCAAACCAAACCAACCAGTAAAACACAAGAGCTTTGGAGTAGGTCTTCCAGAGCGCCAAACCACTAGAAAGTTTTTCAGGACATAGAGACAAACATAAAGCGTCATCTCCCAGATCCAAAAAATCTAAAACCCAATATCAGAAGACTGTGGAGCCAACACATTTCTTCCAATCCACAAATAGATAGTTCTGGACAACCAGTTCACACATCGGTGAACATATCTTCTACTCTTCATCAAACCAGAAGCTGAAACTCAGTATATATGATTCACTAAAGCTTATGAGAACACCTACATATTCACATAGGCATAGGATCAATACAGATGAAATGCAGACCACAATACTAGAGCACACTCATAACACACTTTTAATTTTGATTTCATTATTTCTCAAATTTTCTCAAAAGCAGTTGGAAAATACGCAGATCTGTATTGACATCAATGAAAACACCACCAAAAACATCCATAATTATAAAAATATCCCCCTTTGTCATTGATTGCAACACATGATGTGAAAAACCATCAAAGACAACATATGCAATCTTCAGAAGTGACAATCTGCACAAGCATAAAATTTTCACATGATTCTCTCCCCCTTTGACATCAATGGCAAAGGAAAGAATCTTTCCATTTAAAGATTTGTTCACTCCCCCTTAGGAGTACACCCACATAACATACTGAAACAATGCACTTCTCTACTCCCCTTGAGGAGTAGACCTCAATCATCAGTCTAGAATAAAGTCTATGAATCCATTGGACTGATGCACCTTCATGTGCACTTAGTTCAAAGAAGGAGGGGAAATAACCCCCAACTTCCCTCTGAGATACTCAAAAGTATCCTTCGGAAGGGCCTTAGAGAATATGTCTACAAATTTTTCTTTGGTAGGTACATATTCAAGTCCAACTTCATTCCTCAATACCTTCTCCCTCAAGAAGTGATACTTGATAGATATATGCTTTGTTTTGGAACGCATCACTGGATTCTTTGAAATGTTCATAGCACTTGTATTGTCAAAAAATATAGAGATAGGTTCATCACTTACCATACCTATTTCCATCAAAGTTTGCTTCATCCAAAGTACTTGTGTACAACAAGATGCTACTGCAATATACTCAACTTCTGCAGTGGATAAAGAAACCGAATCTTGTTTCTTGCTCAACCATGAAACTAATCTTCCTCCAAGAAAGAATGTACCACCACTTGTACTCTTTTGGTCATCTACACAACCAACCTAGTCTACATCAGTGTAGGCATTCAAAGTGAAATCATTGTCCATAGGATACCATAATCCATATTCTGGAATTCCTTTAAGATATTTTAATATCCTCTTCATAGATGTAACATGTGCTTCCTCCAGTTCTGCTTGAAATCTTGCAACTAAGCATACTACATGCATAATGTCATGTCTAGTAGCAGTAAGATACAATAGTCCACTAATCATGGATATGTACATGCTCTGATTAACTTTATTAGATTCATCATCCTTACTAAGCTTACATCTAGTTACCATAGGGGTACACATTGGTTTAGAGTCATTCATTCCAAACTTCTTTAGAAATTCCTTAACATACTTGGATTGTGAAATGAATATCCCTTTGTCAGTTTGATTTACTTGAAGTCCAAGGAAGAAATTTAGTTCACTAATCATAGACATTTCAAATTCTTTTTGCATCTCTTCAACAAATATTTTACACATACCTTCATTTCCACCAAAGATGATGCCATCAACATACACCACAACTAGCAGAATCTTGTCTTTTTCAACCTTGAAGTAAAGATTGTTGTCTGTGGACCCTTTGCTAAATCCTTTTTTTGTCAAGTATTTATCTAGTCTTGCATACCAAGCTTTGGGAGCTTGCTTCAGTCCATATAGTGCCTTCTTTAGTTTACAAACCAAGTCCGGTTTGTATGACATATGAAAACCTTCCGGTTGCTCCATATACACTTCTTCTTCCAATTCTCCATTCAGAAATGCAAATTTGAAATCCATCTGATATAGTTTGAAGTCTTTATGAGCTAAGAATTCCAAGAACATTCAAATGGCTTCCATTCTTGCTACAGGTGCAAAAGTTTCTTCAAAATATATTCCTTCAACTTGTGAATATCCTTTACATGCAAGTCTTGCTTTATTCCTAACCACTTCACCATCTTCATTCAACTTGTTTCTGAATACCCATTTTGAACCAATTACATTCTTGTTTGCAGGTCTAGGTACTAGTTCCCATGTCTCATTCTTTTCTATTTGTTGTAGTTCCTCTTTCATTGCTCTAACCCAACTTTCATCATCACATGCTTCATTCACAGTCTTAGATTCTATCTTAGAGAGAAAACACAAATTTACCTCAACCATTTTGCTTCTTGTTTTCACTCCTTCACTTTTGTCTCCAATTATATGTTCCTCTAGATGATTTTTCTGAACATATTTAGGAGTCTTAGATGTAGGTTCTGAAGTTTCTTCCTGCTCATTACTTTGTTACTTCTCTTCCCTTTCTTCCTCTTGTATTTGTACATAGATTGGATCATTAGGTTCAACTTCAATTATTTCCACTGGTCTATACGTAGCTTCACCAACCTTTACACTAGTACTTTCAATTATTTTCCTCAACCTCTTATTAAAGCATCTATAAGTGTTACTGTTATTTGAATATCCAAGGAAAATTCCTTCATCACATCTAGCATCAAACTTTCCAAGATTTTATTCATCTCTTCTAATATAACATCTACTTCCAAATACCTTAAAGTATTTTACAGTAGGGGTCTTACCAGTTCATAATTCATAAGGGGTCTTAGTGCTGTTACCTATGACTTGAAATATGTTAAGAATGTAAACAAAAATATGGATTGCTTCTCTCCAATACACATCAGGAACATTTTATTCTTTCATCATAGTTTTGGTAGCCTCTTGAATAGTCTAGTTCTTTCTTTCCACAACTCCATTCTATTGAGGGGTTCTAGGAGCAAATTAATGTATTTTTATACCATGTTCTTCACATAATGCATTTAACTCAATAGATGTAAATTCTCCACCTCTATCAGACCTTAAGCATTTAATTTTTTAGATTTGCCTCATTTTCTACTCTTGCCTTAAACACTTTGAATCTATCAAGATCCCGAGCGTTTTCTCTAAGAAATGTAACCCATGTCATTCTAGAGTAATCATCAATCAAGAGCATAAAGTACTTGTCACCACTTAGGCTTCCTGTTCTTGTAGGACCACAAAGGTCTATATGGATTAATTCTAGCATTCCGATAGATGATTGATCCTTTCCTTTAAAATTGTTTCTTGTTTGTTTTCCCATCAAACAATGTCTACAGATTGAATTTGAAGGCTTTATGATTATAGGTAGATCTTTGACAACTTCCCTAGAACTGATCCTAACCAGATTGTCAAAATTCACATGTTCCATCCTCTAGTTCCAGAGCCAACTCTCATTAATCTGAGAAACAAAATGCTGACCATCTCCCCTTTTAAGTTGATAGATGTTTCCCTGAGTTCTTTTTCCATCTGCAACCATAGTTCTAGATACTTTACTGATCTCATACATGTTATCCTAAAACACAAGCTTAAAACCTTTGATGCACATTTGTCCAACACTTAAGAGATTATGCCTTAAACCATTTACATAATAAACATCATTAGTATTATTTTTTCCATCAAAGCTAATTGTTCCTTTTCCAACAATCTTAGCACCAGAATCATCTCCAAACATAAATATTCCTCCATCATACTTCTCAAGTTTAGTAAACTTTCTCTTATCTCCAGTCATATGATTTGAACATCCACTATCAATCACCCAAAATTCTTCATCCTGTGTGGCATGAAAATCAGTTACCAAAGTACATTCTGATTCATCCTTCTTACTCTCCAGACTAGGTTATTTTTCACATCTTCCATGGTTAGTAGGTAAAACTTTCTTTTCCAAGGCTAGAAACAAACATTCATATTTATCTTCCTCAAGGTCAGATTCATCATCAAAAATTCTTGCATATTCCTTAACATAATACAACTTCTTGAACTTCCTATCCTTTTTATCCTTGTAATTATTGTTATTATCCTTATTCTTCTTTTGTGTAGCTCATTAGGGCATCTTGATACATAATGACCAATATTTCCACAACTGAAACATTTAAAGGGCAACTTACCTTTGTATTTACCAGTACCTTTCTTCAATCTCCTTGTGAAATTTGCTTCCAAGTCTTCTGAATTTTCATCATCCAAGTAATCTTCTGTTTGCATTGCTTTAAAGGCTATTTCAATCTTCTCCTTATCTCTTGCAAATTTTCTCATCTCAAATGCAGTTAGGACACCAAATAGATGCTCCTTAGTAAATGTCTTCGAATCATATTGTTCCTCAAGTGCAAATAATTTGTCACTGTAATTGTCCGATAATGTCATCAAGATCTTTTCAATTATATCTTCATCTGACATGGTACCACCTTTATTCTTGATTTCTGTTGCTATAAGTTCAACTCTCAGATAATAGCTTGCAATGTCTTCTCCATCTTCCATTCTCAAGTTCTCAAATTTTTGCTTAGCAGTTAGTTTCCTCGACAACTTTACTCTATCATTCCCTTCATAAATGTCTTTCAACTTTGTCCATACTTCATGAGTAGTAGGTAGATAATTCTTTTTTGTTCTTTTAGATTTAGATAAAGCATTGAAGATAGAAAACCTTACTCTTTCATTCTCTTCATAAGCTGCAACTTCATCAACAATGGAAGGACCAACTGTTGGTATGACATATTTTGTTTCCACAACTTTCCAAGTGTTGAAATTAAGTGAAATCAGATAACATCTCATCTGCTCTTTCCAGTCACTGTAATTAGCTCCATCAAACATAGGAAGCTGTAACTTGTGTGCCATTTGATCTACCTCAAGCGGTTAAGCTTTTCACCAAGGAATAAGAGCTATGATACAAATTATTGAAATGCACAAGACAACTAAGAGGGGGGGTGAATCAGTTGTAACAAATCTCTTTACTTTTGAACTTAGTCTTTTCACCTTAACTTCAATCTATTAATAAATGTAAAAATGAAATGCAAATAACATAAAGAGAACACCAAAGACACTAGATTTACATGGAAAACCCAATAAGGGAAAAACCATAGTGAGGATTAACTCACAATATAGTAGTAATGCAATATCGGATATAAAGGCTCACTACCAGAGGGTTCATTGCCCAAATACAAAGGCTCACTACCTAGATTAAGGGGTCACTATGTTGAGAAGGACTCACTGTCCAAAAAGGAGGCCCATTTCCTACATAAAAGCAAAAGGATATAAATAAAGATCCACCACTAGGGTTCCACACATTCACAACCAAATTAGAAGATTGTAGATGCCATCAATTCACTGCTTTCAGGAATCTAACACTTTAAAGTATTGTTGCCTTAATTTTCTCTTCTACTCTCTGCTTTTCACACTTGTTCGCACACTTCAATCACTTGTTCAATTTGTGGATGGATGGATATTATTTCACTACAACTTGACTTTCTTTTATACCATCTTCAACCTCAAGAACATTCTCCAAGGTCAGCTATACAATTTCATTTACAAATTCAAACTAGGTTGGCTACTCAACATTCCCGCGGTGGATAAGAATGAGAGAGGACCAATTACATATTTAAACTAGGACCCAAATAACATCTTGAGTCTCGCACATGCTTTCTCAAATCAATGCAAAATCCAAATGTAACATGTAGACACCATGCCATCCAAACCTAATGAAAACAACAATAGTCTTTAAAGTACATGCATCTCCAACAAGATAATCACACGCGGATCACTCAACACACTTCACTGGTCATTTTACCATCTCTGAGAACATCTTAGATACATCCACAACAATTGTAACTATCTTCATTTTCAGAGAACTCTTCATCAGTCCAACCAGACCAGCCAGTAAAACACAGGAGCTCTGGAGTAGGTCTTCCGGAGTGCCAAACCACTAGAAAGTTTGTCAGGACACAAAGACAAACATAAAGAGTCATCTCCTAGATCCACAAGATCTGAAACCAAATATCAGAAGACTGTAGAGCCAACACATTTCTCCCAGTCCAAAAACAAATAGCTCCGAAAAACTAGTTCACACACCGTGAACATATCTTCTACTCTTCATCAAACCAAAAGTTGAAACTCTCTATATATGATTCATTAAAGCTTATGAGCACACCTATAGATCAAAATAGGCATAAGATCAATATAGAGGAAATGCAAACCAAATTATCACAGCACACTCAGAACACACTTTTAATTCTGCTTCCATTATTTCTCAAAAGTAGGTTGCAAATACACAGATCTATGTTGACACCAATGAAAACATTAATGACAACACCACCAAAAACATCCATACTTGCAATAGAGGGATTGTTCCCTTGTTCATATTTTGAGGTTACTTGTTACCCCTTATGAAATGTATACAACAAGTGGGAGAATGTTAGGAGTTAGGTGTTGTACACCTTGCATAATGTTTAATTTATTATTATGTGTGTGGTGCACCTAGGGAGATCTAGAAGTATGTGCATATGTACGAGTTAATATTCTTGGGGCCACTTTATGTTGTATGTAACATTGGGAAATAATGTAAGTTGTAAAATGTATATATTTAATATTAGGGAAAGTAATTTGATAAAGTACCCAATATTAAATGTGGGTTCATGATTTTGTAATCTCAAGGTTTTAGTCACATGTTTGAAATGGTGGGAAAAGGGAGAATGAATTCAATCAATGTGGAATAATGAAGTGGTCTAGGATCCAAACACACCTTTCCCAAATTTTATTAGAAAGAGAGAAGATCACAAAGGGATAGGATTGACTTTCAACTTTGAGGTTAGTCAACCCTGCTTTCGACCTTGGATCTCTACTTTTTTATGACAAAAATGATTGATTTGCAATATTTTGGAATGATTTAAAGTGCATTAACTAAATGAATTATGTGACTTAATACTCGAAATGCAAAGTTATATGATAACATAAATAAAAAAGATAATTTGCAAGTAGATCTGAGAAAGGCTTGATAGTGTGCACCTATGATCAAAAGTGGGTTTCAGGGCCTATAGCAAGACTCATTCACCTAGAGGCGAATGGGTCTTAGTGCAGGGGTCCAAAATCATATTTCATAGTCCTCTAATCTAAGATCTAAGCTTCTTATTTCTCTAAGTGTGATTGTCAAAAAGCTGGAAATAAAATCTATAAGTGAGTTTCTGTAGCTTGACAACAATGATGACAAATTATGTAACTTTGCAAAATTTCTCCTTGGATCAAATTTCAATCCTTCACCCTTAAATCTACACATACAAAGAGAGAAGCAAAAATGTTTATTTTTGGGTGAATGGGGGTTTGCCTCAGTCAAATCCCATGTTTGATAATTAAACCTTGATAATGAAATAATGACAAAATGAAGGAATTGATGAATGAAAAAATCTTGTTACAACTCACCACACCCTTAATGGTTGTCCATAGAGGACTAAAGTCGAACACATCACTCTAAGGCTTGGATATTGCATGAATTTTATTGATTTATTAATGCTTGAATGCTTGAAACCTACATCACAATGTTAGCTCCAAAACATGACATGAACACACATGAACACACATGAAATTTGACATGATGATACGATCTTAATTGTTGTTGTATATGATTGATAAATCTGCTCTTCAATGTTCTTGACAATAATATTTACTCATGTGAAGGTTTCCTTAATTCTAGATGATAATGCTTCTCAATTGTTAGCCTTGAATTGATAAAAAGACTATGTATTTATAGGTGTTTATCTCATTTCCCAAAAAATAGATTCCAAAAGCCAACACTTGAAACTTCAATTTGAATCATTAAAATGTCACCAAAAATATATTAAAAATTGGGTCCTAGGACTTAAAGGGGATCCATTTTTCCTTGAGTGAATGGGTCCTAGGACCTAAGTCCAAGACACCCAATTTCCAATGTGATTTAATTAATGTTGTAAATTGTTTGATATAGGTTTTGCTTTTGGAAAATGAGAATAATAAGGCCTTGGAATGCATAATTTGGTCAATTAGAGGCTTAATTAAGTCCAATTAGTTAAGTGGATGCAAACATAGTGTGAAATTGTAAAGGGTATACAATTTCCTACACTACAATGGTTTTATGTAATACCACTTGGTGGTTTTGTGTGAGCTTGTTTCTATAAAAGAAAACACAAGGGTAGATGTTTAAGGTTGGCTAATTGGGATTTTGAGTCTTCTTCTGAAGAGTGCATATGTGAAGCATGGCATGGGATGTGTGGTTACATGCTTGGACACACAGAGGATGCATTGAGGAGGCTTGATATTTTAGAGGTGTTCATGGAGGCTCTAAATATGTATTATAATGTTTATTGTTGAATAATACATGAGTCATGGATGCTTTTGGAGGTTGGGTTTTTCCCTCTAGAGGGTTTTTCTAGGGTATATCTTGTATCATATTTTGATGGGTATGTTGTCTATTCTTTTGCATATGGATTCTAAATACTTATTTTCATAGATTTATCTATTTGGGTTATGTGGAAATTGTCATTATGTGGCTGTAAGTTTCCTTTCAGTATAAATTTTTGATGTATACACACATTTTTGATATATTTGTGAGAAAATGTATATGTATATTCATGGTTGTTGGTAGTGTTGCAAATGTGTTGTTAGTGTTTTTTCATTGATATCAACTTATGTTTCTATTACATGCACTAGTATGTTGAAGGGTTGTAATATTGTCATTAGTACATAGTTGTACCTTATCTTCTTAAGTTCATGGTTGGATGTTGTTTGTCAATACACTTTTCAATATGATTTGATTAATGTGCCATTATATATGTTCCTGATGAAATAAATCATATTGGATTTGAATAGAAATGTATAAGTCTCCAAAAGTGTCAAAGGCACAAATATTTGCACCATAGTTGCTCAGTCAAATGTTCCACATTTCTCCAGAGATGAAGATGTGGCCTTTCACTTCAGAGGATAGTTCAACACATATATGAGGCATGTATGTTTCAAGTTTCAAAGCACAAGTGTTACTGCAAAGCTTTCAAGTGTTAACAAAGTAAGAAAAATTTATGTTCGTATGAGTCATTGCCTAAGGAGGAAATAAAGTCTTTGCACTTCTCTGTATCATCTTATTTTTCCTTGCAGTTTTGGATTTATATTCATGTAGATAGTGTGCTTGCTCAGTTCAAGTTTCATATGGTTTGGTGCACCACTGGTGATTTCGTAGGTGACAGTGTGTTGTTTATGTTCCGGTAATATGGAAGGTTGGTCTATTTGTGATCTAATGACTTGTGCTAGAAAGTAATTTCCTAAACCCGAGTAAAGTGGTTATGAAAAGCCCAATCAAGATTCATAATGTTCTATGTGAGAGCTACAAGTTGGTATTTGATCTTCTCTTGTACAATAATGAGCTTGGAATTGATATTGTGGGTATTAAGTGTTTGTGCTAGAGTGAAATGATTTGAAATAATAAAGGAGTGTAAAGAAGTGTTTTACAAGCCATATCATTATCATGGAGTGATCCACATAATTTTGTTTTGTCTCTCAGTACCACCTTTGGTTTGGAGCTGATGTATGAAAGATTATATGTTTGTCGAGCTGACTTGACATGTTGTGATGCTTGCACCAAGTGTTTGAAAGTGTGTGCTAGTTTTAAAATGTGTTATATGACATAATTGGTCCTAACTATCTCTTAGTTTGAACTACATGTGATTTTCTTCTATACCACAAATGTTTTTGGGCTACCTTGCTATGACAGATGTATGTATCATGTTATTTGTTTCATCTTGGCCAACAAAGAGAAAATTTTTGAAGCTTGTGAAAGATACAAATAGATGATCAAAGCTATTGAAAGGATGGATGAATATATGGCAAATGTTTTGAAAAAATAAAAAGCGCGAATAAGAACTCTACAAAATCTATTTTTGATAATGAAATGTGGTAAATATTACTCCAGATAGCTCAACAATGAGTGTATGTGAAGGAGTGAAAGAAGCATGTGAGAGTATAAGTGTGAGAATGTGTGTTGAAGGTAGTGAGCCGAAGGCAGAAGTAAATGAGCCGAAGGCATCATAATTTTTTGAGTAGATATATGTGCGAGTGTACCAAAAGTAGCGAGCTAGAAGTAATGGAAGTGTTGAAATGTTGCAGTACTATGAAAAGGTTGTAACCTCTTTTTTAAGTGTTGTATTTATTAGGGAGTTGTAAACTTCCTTTATTTTAAGCCATAAAACCTGTTGTAATTTTTGTTTTCATTTATGAGACTAGATTTGGCTAGTAGATCCAAGCAGTTTGCTCACCGTAGTTTTTCCCTTGTAGGGTTTTCCATGTAAATCTAGTGTTATGGTTGCATGCTTATGTGTTATTCTCCTTTTCATGATTCTCATTTGATTAATTGTTGATGGATGAAAAGAATTTGATTAAGTACCGATTTACCCCCCTTCTCAGTACTACTGTGTTCAACAATTAGTATCAGAGCCAAGTGCCTTGATACAACCTAACAATTGAGGTAGATCTTGGAGTGAAACACATGGGAATTGAAGCACTAAAAAATGATAAGAATCATCTAGAAAATGATAAACATAAAGACATGATAGTCTTTAATGAAGAAGATTGTGAGGTTGATTTTGATGGAGGACTTATCTTAGCACTAAAACATCTGAAACTCAAAGACTGATATCCTTGAAATGAAAAAGAAAAGGGCCATGTTAAGGACTCTGAGAAAACTAAAGATGAGAAGCAAGAGCTAGATGATGAATTCATAAAGGTCAACAATAAAAAGAGGGCTTCAAGAGATCTTCTCTGAGATAGGCTGCCACTTCCAGGTTCTCTCAATCATTTCATAGCTATTGTTATTATTGAAATAAGTTTGGTCATAAGGCTAGTAATTGCAGAACTAAGATAAGAATAAATGATTACATGAGTAAGAACTCATTTGTGCATCCAAGATATAATGCTATGATCTCCCATTCCTTTTATGGTTACTGCTATGCATGCAATAAGTTTGGTCATAGGGTTGTTGATTGTAAAACTAAAGTAAGGAGAAATGGTTTAGTCCTTGAATATAATATGGCTTGCTACAAGTGTAATAAATTTGGGCATAAAACAAGATTTTGCAAGAGTGGTTCTATGAAACCACTTGTTCAACATAGAAAGATGAAGAATACCTTGAACAGACAAAAGAAGGAAACTACACAAGTTTGGAGAATGAAACAAGTGCAAGATAATGAGATGAAGGATGCAAATATTCTCATGCATTGTGCACAAGACCTTATGATAGATTGAGATAGAGCATTGGCTTAGGGGGAGCTACCATCTACAAAGCGTTTCAACCCCATGGAAAGGATAAAATGTTGAATTTTACATTATGCAAGCTGATTTGTAATAGATGGTTTGAAGAATTTGATTGTTGAGTAAGTTAGAATCTATAGCTCAAATGTTTGAAGCAAAAAAATATTTGTGAAGGACTGTGGAATGAATTTGGATCTCTGTAAAGGCATAGAAAACTTTGAAAGCTACTCACCTAACAAGGACAAGGTGCATTAGTTGTGAAAAGCTAGGTCAAATTCAAGTTACTTATCCTTCATTTGCACAATCTAGGCTCTTTCAAAATAAAAGCATTTTCATCTAGAGCTAAGAAGAGAAGAAGGTATTCAAAAGTTCTTGTGAATTTGAGAGAAATTGTGTTGAAGGTAAAACCCTAGCGACACAACAAAGGTATTCTTAAAAATCACACATAAAACCCTATTTTTTGAGGTTTTGAAAGGAATTATAATGGTGAATCCTCAATTGGTTGATATTTCTAAGAAACCAAGGCCGAAATACAAGAAGTATCCTTTCAAAGAAATGGAGGTGGATAAGGATGGTGCATTCTCCAATGTACCTACTAATGTGGTGTATGCTATAGGATGTGAGAATCTAGATTCATGCCACCATCAATGAAATTGATCACATGAAGTTTAAAGAGTTGCACCAAACCTTGCTAGATGATACTAGATACAAACCAAAATTTGAAAATGTGGAAAAGAATGGGTTAGATGTGTGGAAGGATTTCCAAAAATTATGTGAAAATCATGAATGGGTAAGAATTGTCTTGAGCCAAATCCATGATGAGTTTATTTACTTGGATAAACCCTACTATATAACAAAAGATGCAATTAGGGTTATCACTAGTTTATGCTCTACTAAACTAGTTTCGATGATGAAGGCCATAAAAAAATAGAGGGTTAGAGAATTGACTGGAGAAAAGTTTGATAAGGGACCTTAATTGTTAGTGACATAATGGAACTAGGGGTCTGATATGCTTCTATGGGAATTTCCTATAAAGTGTATTACACTAACAAAGAGGGGTCTTCCACTGGCACCACAATCCACACTGGTTACTAGATGGTAAAAGAGGAGAAATATTTTGACCTATGTGAGGTCATGAGAGAAAATCTAATTAAAAACTTGAAAAGGACAAAGGAAACTGGATATAATTTTAGGTATGGGTCTCTAATCATTTATTTGACATTTTATTTCCTAAATGAATTGCTTGGTTTTAAGGGTAAGGTTTGGCAACAACACTTTCCTATTGTCACAAAAATTAGAAACCACATGAGAGGATATAGAGATAAACAAGATTACAAATCTACATATTTGGGACTCTTTAAGAATCTAAAAGTAGAAATGCAAGATAGGGAAAGAATTCCATTTGACATGGTGAGGAAGTATAAGGATGAAATATCCTTTCTTGTTGATAAATAGTTTTGCTATATAGAAGTTGTGGAACCAAGAAATTCTTGGATTTCAAAATTTCCATATGAGATCTCACCTATAAAAGTCAAGGATTATGTTGAAAACCTGTTGAAAAAGCCTAAGGATCCATCCATGGAAAAATTTGGCACATATAGGGACATTATGGATAAAATTGTCTAGAAAAAGGTGGATGACTCACATGAAAAGAGGACAAAAAAGATGTTTCAAAAATTGGGCATTCCATGGTTGACTAAGAAAGCACCTCAAACCTTCAGCAAGGCTCTGCAAGACATTCCCTCAGACACTGAAGAATTTTTTTTGAAGCAAATTCCAAGAAGGTTTGGTAGATCAACTTCTACAACTATTAATGCTCTGAAAACCACAAGATTAGTTCAAACTAGATCCAAAAGAAGAATATCTACATCGAAAACATTAGCCCAGATGAAAACCATAAAAAAGGTGCATGCAATGCCTAAGTAGCTTTCCAAAAGAAAGAAGATTCAAAAGGAAGAAATTGAAAAGGAAGGAGAAGAAGGAGAGGAAGGTACCTCTAAGCTAAAGAGGAATTAAAGGAAGACCGAGAAAAATTCTCCTGTGGAACCTCTACATGAGCCTCTCCAATTAGAGGCAATCTTCAATAGGATTATGACTCATGAGATACTACAAGAAACTATAGAACTTCATCTGGATGTGCCTTTTGTGGATCAAAAGAATATTGAGAAAGCAATAGTCATGTACATGATCAAGTACAATGTGCCTCTTAGTGTCATTATTGAAAAGGTTTTAGAGAGTCTTGCTTGGGCCTTAAGGCAAAAAAGAGAAAAATCCATAGAAATGGATGAAGAGCTGATGCACCAAACTCTTGAAAAAGTCAAATCCTTTGTTTTCCAGGAATAAAAGATAAAATATCTCGACTCAAGAACTAAGGAAAAAAATAGGGTGGATACCCTCATGAGCATGGGAAGACATAGATAAGATTTAAAAAGAGATTGAAGAAGTAACCAATAAAATACTCGAGGAAGTAAAATAAGCTGAGGATGTGGAGAAACCACATATGTCTCCTCCCCACATTGAAGTTGAGTATTCTTCTCTTGAGCATAATGGTGTGCAAAACAATCCTCCTCCAGATAACACTAATCAACAAGATCAACATATGGAGCAAGGTACATGGTTTCCAAAGAAAGTGCACAAGAAAATCCAAGGGAATCTTCATTCGCTTCTCCTATTGACTCTATCAAGGAGTTTCTAGCTCAACAAAAATGGATCCAACTTTTGATTGTTCCAAAACTACTACAATTTCTAGTATTTGATGGACACATTAACTTATATGATATCCTACCTCTTTAGAAGTTTCAACTTGGTGACACTTTCCACTCTCAACAAGGGAAGAGATATTGCAGTAGCAGGTGGAAGGTATGTAAAGCTTGCTAAAGGAAATCAAAACCTTAGAAATAGAAATTCCTAATGCTAAGAAAGGATTCCTCTTTGCCTCTCTCTCAGTAGTTAAAGTAGTTAATGGATTCATTTAAAGAGAATTCTTCATATCTAGAGAAGCAAGTTGAGATAAAAATAAACAATAATAAGTTGTCTGAAGCTTTCGAAAAATGTGCCAAGGAACATGACAAACTACAAGAAAGTATAAAGGACTTTTAGAAATGTATGGAGGAAGCAAAGGTATTATACCTTTTTTCTACAATGGCTTGCTACCACAAAGAATCCCAAGGATCAAATAAATGCAATGGAAGTGTAGATCACAAATGTTGCTGCCACATATGATTCGATGCACGATAATGATGGTGCCATAAGGGCACAAGTAGAGAAATCAAACTCCCAGATACAATGAGTACAAGATCAAAGGGAGTAGATCAAAGGTTAGGTAAAATAGTTATGGGAGATAGTGATCTTAAGGTTAGCTTCACTAACTGGGCATCTAGCAAAAGCAAATAGTGTTGCAAAAAAGAATCATGTATCATCTTCTTTGGAAGAAGCAAAATATATTTATGTGCAACTGGTAAATCAAGTCCAGATCCCAACCTTTGCAAAGAAATAGTGGGATAGCACCTTGACTCAACTGAAGTCAATTTACAAAGATATACTTCTATCAGGTTGAAGCTGAGTATGTCTTGATGTAAGACACAATTTTGTGACAATTTGATCAAAACTCTATGTATATCATTTATGTAAATAAAAGAACAATTTTGAAGTGACTAGGGCTACTTCTTAGGGGGAGTGAACTAGTAAAGTTTGTATAGATAGGGGGATCCTATATGTTTTTGAAGGCACGGAGGAAGACCACCTATCCTTTGCCCTTGATGTCAAAGGGGAGATAAAATGGAACGTCTAGTAAGTGTTTCCATTAATGACAAAGGGGGAGATTGTTGAAAATGTGTTTTTAGTACAACTTGTTATCATTGATGTTAACTTATGTTGCTATTGCATGCACTAGTATGTTGAAGGGTTGTAATGTTGTCATTGGTACAAAGTTGTACCTTATCTTCTGAAGTTCATGTTTAGATGTCACTTGCCAATACACTTATCAATATGATTTGATTGATGTACCATTGCATATGTTCTTGATGAAAGAATTCACATGGGGTTTGAAAAGAAATGTATGTCTCCAAAAATGTCAAAGACACAAAGATTTGCACCATAGTGGCTTAGTCATATGCTCTACATTTCTCCGTGGATGAAGATGTAGCCTTGCAGTTTGGAGGATAGTTCAACAGAACTATGAGGTATGTATGTTCCAAGTTTCAAAGAAAAAGTGTTACCACAAAGCTTTCTAGTGTTAAAATAGTAAGAACAAGTTATGTTCCTATGAGTGTCTACCTAAGGAAGGACATAAAGTATTCATACTTCTCCACGTCATGTTATTTTGCCTTGTGATTTTGGATTTATATTTATATAGATAGTGTGCTTACTCATTTCAAGTTTCATATGGTTTGGTGCACCATTGGTGATTATGTGGGTGACAGTGTGTTGTATGTGTTCCAATAACTTGGAATTTTGGTATGTTGGTGATCTAATGACTTGTGCCAACAATTAATTGCCTAAAACCGAGAAAAGAGGTTATGAGAAGCCTAGTTGAGACTCATAGTGTTCTCTATGAGAACTAGAAGTTGGTATTTGATCTTCTCCTATACAACAATGAGCTTGAAATTAATATTGTGGGTATTCAGTGTTTGCACTAGAGCAAAATGATCTAAAATAATAAAAGGAGCATAAAGAAGTGTTTTACAAGCCATATCATTATCATGGAGTGATCCATATAATTTTGTTTGGTCTCTCTAATACTGCCTTTGGCCTGGAACTAATGTATGAAAGGTTATATGTTTGCCAGACTGACTTGACATGTTGTGATGCTTGTGCCAAGTGTTTGAAAGTGTGCGCCAGTTTGAAAATGTGTTATATGGAATAATTGGTCTTGAATATCTCTTGGTTTGAACCGCATGTGATTTCCTTCTATTGTGGATATTTTTGGGGCCGAATTGCTATGGTCGATGCATGTCTCATGCTATTTGTTTCATTTTATCTGACAAGGAGAACCTTTTTGAAGCTTGTGGAAGATAAAAATATAAGATCAAATCTATTGAAAGAAAGAATGAATATATGGAAAATGTTTTGAAAAAGAAAAAGTACGAATAAGAAATTCACATAATCCATTTTTGATAATGAAATATGGTAAATATCAGTTCAAATATCTCAGCAGTGAGTGTATGTGAAGGAGTGAAAGGTAGTAAGAATGTGTGTTGAAGGCAATAAGCCAAAGGTAGAAGTGAATGAGTGGGTGCTAAAGGAAGTGAGTGTTTGTTTTCATTTGTGAGGCTAGATTTTTACAGTAGATCCAAGTAGCTTTCTCACCATGGTTTTTCTCTTATAGGGTTTTCCACGTAAATTTGGTGTTATAGTTGCATGCTTATGTGTTCTTTTGCTTGTCATGATTCTTATTTGATTAATTGCTGATGGATGAATTTTTTTTGATTAAGTACTAACTCACCCCCTCTCAATACTACTGTGTTCAATTGGTAGCCCTTGTACAAACATTTTATATATATGTATGATGCATCATGACACATTTTTTGTTGTATATATGAGATGAGGTTTTGATGTGGCTATGATGTGATGCTATGCATTGTTTTTATTTGCATGTGATTGACATATATGTGATTTATGTTTGGTTGTATGATATATGATGGATGGATTATGATGATTCTTAGAGTAGATGATGACATGATGCTTATGGTTTTTTGTCTTTCTGATGATATATATGATGACTATGATTGATGCTATTATTGATGATTTTATGTCCTAATGATGCTATGGTTATTGCTGTAAATGTATGATGTTATGATGGTACTAATGATTTGTGCATGCATGGATGTGATGAATTTGTTTGTTTATGTCATGATACTTGGATATAATAGTTAGTATGATGGGTAGGATAAAAGAAATGATTTTGGATAATGATGAATAGATGAATAGACAAACAAATGGATAAATGAATGATGTTGATAAAATATTGATGAGAGCTATAATTATTGGGATGATTTTGGATTTTATTGGAAAATAGGATGGAAAAATGATTTAGATTTTTCTTTTTGCTATGCTAAAAAATATAGAGAAAAATCCTTAATTTGATATAGAAAGTAGAAATTATGCACCAAGGTATGGAGAACTTGGGTGACATCATATCTATTGCATGTACGTTGATTCTATAAACAAATACAATTATCCTTATTCATACTAGACGTATGAAAAACCTTGTTTTATCATGCAAAAGAATGAAGCTCAAAGCAAGTTATGCCTATGCACAAAAGGTATAAAGAACTTGATGTTGAAAAAATGAAGAAGGTTGTCATTAATGCATTTGCATTGATGTAAAAACTACATGGTGGATGTCAAAAAAGTATGAGGGATGATAGTAGAAGAGTTATTTTACAAGAAGGTTTGATCCTAACATCAAAATAGTTAAGTACTTTTGCTAAGTGTCTACAATGAAAAAATCAGCACATAGTGCCCTCTGGTAATTTGGTTCGCACTTTTTCACCCATATAGATTTAGTTCTATGATCCTAATGTGTTGTTCATGGACATCGACAACATATTAATTCTAAATTTTAGTTGATTTGGATAAATGGTTCAAAAGTTGCAACAAAAGATTGGTATATATGGTTTACATAGTTTTCTATGTATTGGCTATTACATAAATGTCCACACTCCACAGATTTGAGTTAGTCTTTGCAGTTTTGGGAGAACATTAACAGGTGTCAAAGAATTGTATTTTCCAGTTGGCATGAATTTTTGTGGTCCACGTATCCTATGGTGATGATTAGTTGGCATATTTTTTTTCTTGTAGGTCATATGCCTGGCTAACCTAATGTATGTAAAGAGTTGTGGAGATTAAATATGTGATGTAAATGGAAGAGGGAGTTATTATAGGTCCATGATGACCTATATTGCATGTTTTTGGGTGCGAAGGAATTTTTTATTTGAATTAGATGCCGACAAGGCACACTTTGTATGATTTGAGACTACATCTAATTAGGTCGACCTAATTGATGTTTGTGATAGATTTTGGCACATATACAAGGTTGATTTGAGTTTGTGAAGAGTAGAATGAATGTGCGTATGATTTGAATGCAAGCAATGATGCAAAATTATGCAGAGTTGAGTGAACAAGTTGTGAGTGTTGAGAAAAATTTCTACAATTACAGAGCAATGCAAATATTTGCAATTTGAGTTGAATAAAGAGTATTATCAGTGTATTGAGCTTCAATGGAACTGAATCTAGTATATGTTAGATGCACTTTTATCAGTTCAAATATTAGCTGTGAAGCCATTTATTTCTTTCTTTTCTTTGTGAATAATGAGTTCACTTGGATAGTGAGTCCACTTGGCAATGATCCTTTCTATAATGTATTATAATCGATTATAACATATTGTGAGTTAATCCTGACTATGGTTTTTCCCTTCTTGGGTTTTCCATGTAAAACTCTTGGTGTTCATGTGTTGTGTGTGTTATGGGTTGTTCATGCTTTCATTCCTTATAATTGTTAAGCATGCTTTGGTAATTGGATGGTTAATAATTGGATGGTTTAATGGAATATTGATTCACCCCCTCTCAGTATTCTGAGTGTTCAACAATTGGTATCAGAGCCTGGTTTCTTGAAAGAAGCTTGATCTCTTTGGGAAGATCTTATAAATTGAACACATGGCTGACAAAAAGTTTCCTATTTCTCCAGAAGCAATTCTTGCTATTGGATAGACAGAAGAAGATTGCATAATTGACAAAGATGGAGAACTCAAAGTTTCTCTTGAAGACCTTGACAAAATTGAAGTTGAAAACAAAGATCTGAAGGAAAATATTAAAGAAGTAAATGACTGCATCAAAAAACTGAGAGATAAAATCAAGAAGTTTAGAGAAAGACATAAGGAGGTCAATGAAAAATTAAAACAAGTAAATGAGAACATCATTGAACTAAAAGTGCAAGTGGAAGAAAAATAATTGAGGAATTTATGAATACAATGGTAAAAATAAAAACTGATGAATGCACAAGGCTTGAACAAGAAGTGGCAAATCTGATATCAAATCTAGAGAAAGCAAGAATTCATGAGGAAAAATTCAAGACAAGTTCTATAATGCTTGATGAGTTAATTGCAGGCCAGAAAACATATAAAGTCAAAGGTGGTTTGGGAATTGAAAAAGAGAAAGATAAAAATTAGATAAAAAACCTAATGCAAAGAAGATTAATGAACCAGAGAAGACTAAAGACAAGAACAATGGAAAGTTCCAAAATCAAAGAAACAATGCTAGAAGATGGCCTATCAGAAAATCGAATGCTCAAAGGTATCCATCCATTAATGGTATTTGTGACTTTTGTAATAAATTTGGACATAGAGCAATGGAGTGTAGAAGCAAAATGAATTAGATTGTTCCATTATTTACTGGTCAATGCTTTACATGGAAGAAGTTTGGGCATAGATCAAATGAATGCAAAAGTTAAATGATGAATGCATATAATAGTGGTAGAATGATTTAATCTTTCAAGGGTTACTACTATACATGCTATAGATTTGGACACAAAGCTAATTAATGTAGATTTATAATGAATGGAAGGAATAAATATCAAAGAAATGTCATATGCAACAATTGCAATAGACTTAGACATATTGCTAAATTTTGTAGAAGCAAAAATTCAAGGAAGGATATTTCAGTAAAGAGAAGTGAACCAGTTAAAAGGATTGATCCGACTAAAGTAAAGAAGGAAATGGAAAATATTTGGAGAAAGAAAGAGGACACTGAGAACAAGGAAGAATCATAGACTAAAGATGAATCTATACCATCTTATGGTGCAAATAATTCCTTTGGGAATTGAACCTAGGCATTGGCTTAGGGGTAGAAATAATAGAAAATCATATACCCCCTGCTGATATGTGGTGGTATGGCTTAAAATGATGAGATGGATAGTATAAATCTCTTGAAGAAGAATCTAGAAGAAAATATGCAATTACAAAGATTTGCAGAGTGATTTAGGGTTTACTGCTGCATAAAGGAAGGTTTTTACCAACTTTATTGTTTGGCATATTAAATATAAATTAGGGCATAATCAAAGGGTTATATGTACCTATTTTTCATCGATTTCATTCAATTTTATGAAATTGGAGCAAGTAGAGAGTATTGAAGTGAATTCAAAGGCGATTTGTGAAGTAGAGCATCCAAAACCTAATTCCCATTGAGCAAGAAAAGGTATTACCATTATCCAAAACTGAAATATAATTTGTTTTTTGAAGCATTTGAATTCAGTAGAAATGGCTACACCTACTGTAATGAATGTGAGTGAGAAACCCTAATCAAAATTCAAGAAATGCCCCTTGAAAGTGTTTAAGAATGACCCGCTCAGAGCTTTTTCAAATATTCCATGGAGGGTTTTTACCACTGAGGACATTAGGGCATACATACATGGGAAAATGGAAGAGTAAAACCATACAAAATTTATAGACCTATGGACAAATCAATTAACTGGAGATGATTTCAACATCAAAACTAAATATGGAAACCTAGTAAAGAAGAAAGTGGATGTATGGCAATGGTTTCCATGCTTTTTTTATGATAATAAAGTTAAGTATGTGAGAATGGAATTAAGAAGAGTGCATGAAAAATTCATCTGGACTGACATGCTTGGTTTGATATATAGGGAAGTCATAAGAGAGATTATTGGACTTTGTGACACCAGACCTATACCTATGCTAAAATTTGTGAAGAACAAGGATGTGATGGAATTAACTGGAGCCACATTTGATCAAAGGGCTCTCACTACGAACACTATATAGAATCCTGTAGTAATGTATGCAACTATTGTTAGGAAAAAATTTGATTGCAGAACAAATTTTCCTAATGCCAAGACTCAAAGGAGAAGAGAGATATGTCTTTTAATATTTACAATTATAGTTCATTAAGATGCATATGAAAGAAATTACAGAATGGAGAAATAAACAAATAATACAATTAACACTAGATTTACGTGGGAAAACGCTTATGGGAGAAAAACCCACCACACCAAAGAAAGATCACTTGTATTACAACAAAATATTTTACATACAAGTTTTAGACTCTCCTATCAGATGATAATTTTACAGCAGCAAAAACATTTCCCTGATCAAATTTGTATTGAATTACACTGTTACAATGCTTTCATTCAGTATACAATGAAATTCACAAAACTCTGATCACTCATCCGTCAAACTATCCACTGTCGAACCCAACAAAGTTCCTGTACATTGCAATGTATAGCAACACCTCGATCGATCCATTTTCCTTTGCAACCGGTTTAGTTCAACTTCCAACCATCGAATTTCTCAGACACCCAAACAACCTCTTCCTAGTTAGAAAACAACCAAGGATCGACATACACATCAGTAGTCAACGAGTCAAAAATTTTCTCCTCTTCATACTGCGCTACTGTGAGTCAGCCAACCAGTCCGCGCGGTATAGCAATTTAGCTCACTACCACTAGATAGACCGAAGACACTTGTGGTGTAGCGGTTGCCAGACCATCCATACACCTCTGAGGTATAGCGATGACCATCCTGCACTACCGCTACGTTGTCTAAAGCTTCCTGCGGTATGACAGTGAACTGCTGAACAAACTGCCAAGGCTCACCGTGTCACCGCTCATAGACCAATGCTTACCCGTAGTATGGCAGTGAACTATCCAACTACCAGACTATGAGGGTTCACCATGTCACCGCCACCCACAAAACAACCACTTGTGGTATAGTGGTAACTATTCCACCACAACATGTCTCAAATTTCCTTGTTGTATCGTGGTTTCATCGCTTAACCCCTGCACTTGATAAGAGGCTCCGTAGTATAGCGGTAACCATGCTACCACACCTCAATGAATAGTCACCCACGGTATGACGGTAAGTGCTTAAAGTAGAACACTTACAAAAATTTTCTGCTCAAGGACAGAACTAGGGTCTTTCCAGTGAGTTTGAGACACGTTTCTCAACAATCTCCCACTTGACAAAGAACTCACTGAACCCTCTTCAATACCTAAAGTCATTGAACATTCTGGACCCCAAGGTCCATCAAACTTGTACACCATCTAAATTTTTCCGAGCTCACTGGCTTTTTCAATGCATCAACAACATTTTTCAGAGTATCCACCTTATCTAAACCGACCTTTCCATCCTCCACCATATCTCACACAAAGTGATACTGGACATCGATATGTTTTGTCTTAGCATGAAAAGTTGGATTTTTTGCCAAACAAATAGCACTTTGACTGCCACAATAGATAAACATATACCGTGCATCAAAACCAATATCATAATACAACCTTCTAAGCCAAATGGCTTCCTTATAGGCATGAGTTTTTTCCATGCACTTAGCCTCTGTAGTAGATAGAGTGACTACAACCTACCGCTTGCTCATCCAACTAACTGCACCACCATTCATCATGAAACAATACCTAGTAGTGGACCTTCTGCTGTCAATTTCCCCTGCCCAATCAAAATCTACATATCCACGAATGCTGAGATTCCTTTGTGATCCAACCAAATTGCCATGGTAACACAAAGAATATCTAGAAGTTCCCCTCAGATATCTAAACACTCTTTTCACAACATCCCAATGTGTCCTTCCTAGATTTTCCATAAATCTGCTAAGAACTCCCACTGCTTGGGCAATGTCTGGCCTTGTACAGACCATTGCATAAATTAAAGTACTAACTGCACTAGCATAAGGCACTCTGGTCATGTCCTCCATCTTAGTAGAAGATTTTGGACAATTTTCAATAGATAACTTTGTTCCCTGCAAAATTGGAACAACTAGCTGCTTGCAATCATTCATACCAAATCTCTCCAAAATAGTGTTAACATACATACTCTGGCTGAGCCACAACTTTCTGCTCTTTCTGTCCCTATTTATTTCCATACCCAGAATATACCTAGCTACACCAAGATATTTCATTTCAAACTTTGCAGACAACTAAGATTTTAGATAAAAATTCATTAACTTACTATTTCCTATGAACAATATATCATCAAGATAAAGGGAAATAATAAGAACCTGATCATTTTCAGTCTTATAGTACACACAATAATTTGATTTTGATCTTACAAATCCTAATGACAAAACAAATGTGTCAAATTTTTGGTACCACATCCTAGGTGATTGCTTCAAACCATACAAAGATTTTTTCAGATTGCAAATTGGATTTTCTTTACCTTTTTTCACAAAGTGCCTAGGTTGGGACATATAAATTTCTTCTTCAAGATCACCATGAAGAAATGTTGTCTTCACATCCATCTGTTCAATCTCCAAATCATATGCAACTGTAAGTGACAAAATAAATCTAATAGATGTTAGCTTTTCTATTGGAGAAAATTTTTCCCCATAGTCAATTCCCTCTACCTGGGAATATCCCTTTGCAACCAATCTCGCTTTATACTTCTCAATACCGCCATCCAAACCAATTTTATTTTTAAACACCCATTTGCAACCCATATCTTTTCTACCTCCAGGCAATGGAATCGGACCCCAAGTTTCATTTTTCCTTAATGATTCCATTTCTTCATTCATGGCTTCCAACCAGGAATCTGAATCAGACATTTCAATTGCCTCTTTTACAATCCTAGGCTCATTAGTATTAGTAAGCAAAGAGTAGGCACAAATAGAATCTAACATAGATAATCCATACCTATCTAGTTGTTTCTTCTCATGTGTAGACCTCCTCACATGCTGAGGCTGAGGTTGTGATTCTTCTTCTTGTTCAAAACTCTCAGAGATGCTCAAACTCTCCTAAGATTTAGGTACACTTTCAATGTGTTGTTCCTCTTTTTTCTGGAGTTAGAGGTATCTCAACAACATCATTCTTGTCTTCTTTTTCTTTCATCTTTGACTGCAAATCCACTGAAGAAGGTTTCAGCTCCCAGAAGATTACACTTCTACTATACAATACCTTCTTAGTCACATGATTCCAAAGTTTGTATCCTTTCACACCAAGTCCATACCCAATGAAGATGCATTTTTCAGCTTTGTTGTCCAACTTAGATCGTTTTACATCTGGCACATAAACATATGCTTTGCAGCCAAAGACACGAATATGTCTAAGAGAGGGCTTCTTACCAGAACAAGCTTCCATAGGCGTTTTGTCAACAAGTGCTGATGAAGGAGACCTATTCGACAAGTAACATGTTGTAGCCATAGCCTCATCCCAGAAATTCTACTCCAGACCAACATTTCTCAACATACTTCTAGCCTTCTCCATCAATGTCCTATTCAACCTTTCAACAACTCCATTTTGTTGCAGAGTGTAAGGTGTTGTTTTATGCCTATTAATCCCATGGTCTTTGCAATAACTTTCAAACTCATCAAAACAAAAATAACCACCATTATTAATCCTCAAACACTTTATTTTCCTTCCAGTCTAATTTTCCACAAGGTTTTTAAATTCCTTAAAATGAATGAACACTTCTGATTTACTTTTTAAGAAATACACAAATGACCTCGAATAATCATTAATGAAAAAAACATAATACTTAGACTTCAATAATGAAGGAACATCCACTGGACCACACACATCATAATGAATATAATCCAAAATGCCAGAATATCTATGACTAGAGTAAAATGAAACACGGTGATGTTTACCATATATACAATGTTCACAGAATTCAAATTCAAGGTTAAAATCATCAAGCCCCTCAATTGGGCTTTTATTTTTTAAGGCTTTTAAAGCTTTCTCACCAATGTGACCGAGCCTTTGATGCTAGAGCATAGTCTTTTTTGCAAGAAGTTTAACCTCCAAGGAATTTTCTCCAATAGGAACATTTTCATTCTTCTCTTCATGAACAACCTTCTATGACTTTGCAGAGACGCTGTTGCAGTGAACAACCAGTGCGTGTAGCTTGTACAGAGTACCAATTCGGGCACCCCTAGCCAAAACCATCAAGCCTCTAGTCATTTTATAGCCATTGCTTGAGAACGAGACTTGCACTCCAACATAGTTCAACTTTCTTACAAAGAGTAAATTTTGAGCTAGACCTGGTATATACATTACACCATCAATTCCCTTAATTCTTCCATCAGGAAACTGATTTCTGACTCTTCCATGACCAACTATTTCTAGAGATGAATCACTTCCAAGATACACCTTTCCACCATCACATTCTTCATACTTTGTAAACCAGTCTCTATGAGATGTCATATGGAAAGATGCTCCAGAATCAATCAACCAGACATCGTCTGATACCTGAGTTGCCAAAGCTGCAATAAATGAATTTGCATCACTCTGAGAAGAATCATTGTAAGAAGAATTCTTCTTCCACTTCCTTTTCTCCTCTTTGCAATCCCTTCAGACATGACTAGGCTACCCACAATTCCAGCACTTCATCTTAGACTTCTTACCAGGAGACTTTGATCTCCCTTCTGATTTCGATTTGGACTTCTTGTCCTTCTTCTTGCCTTTTTCTTTCAATTTTCCTTAAACAACAAGAGCCTCCTTCACCATCTCAGAATATTTCCTTCTCATCTCTTTTGATAACAAAAAAGCAACCACATCCTCCATTTTGAAATTGGTTTTCGTACTCCCAATCGCCATCACCAAGTGATCCCAAAAATATGGCAAAGAACATAACAATAACATACAATGATCTTCATCATCAATCTTCACACCCACAAATGTTAACTAAGAAATCAACGTGTTAAAAATATTTAGATGATCAACCATAGATGCCCCCTCCTACATTTTCAAAGAGTATGGCTTCTTCCTTAAGAACAATTTATTTACCAAGGTTTACCCTGATAAATATCTCCAATCTTCTTCCACAACAAAGATGCAGTCTTCTCTTCATGAACTTTCATGAGAACAGAGTCTGCCAAATAGAGTCTTATCAACCCTTTTGCTTTTCTATTTGTGAGGTCCCAATCTTCTTGCTTCATGGCTGTAGGTTTCATTCCAGACACAACAATCCAAAGATCACGATCCACCAACAGGTCTTCCATTTTAAGTTTCCATAACTCAGAATTGCTGCCATTGAATTTCTCAATTTCAATCCTTCCAAACGTACTTGTTGTTGCCATCTCAATTTGTAATTAGACAAATTTAAGACTTCTACAAAACTCCCACTGAACAAAAATTGACACAAAAAACCAACCTACCCACAAGGATAACACAATTGGCCAGGCTCTGATACCACTTGTTAGGAAAAAATTCGATTGTGAAACAAATTTTCCTAATGCCAAGACTTAGAGGAGAAGAGAGATATTCCTTTTAATATTTACAATTACAATTCATTATGATACATATGAAAGAAATTACAGAATGGAGAAATAAACACATAACACAATTGACACCAAATTTACGTGGGAAAACCCTTACGGGAGAAAAACCCACCACATGAAAGAAAGATCACTTGTATTACAACAAAATATTTTACATACAAGTTTCAGGTTCTCCTATCAGATGATAATTTTATAGCAGCAAAAACATTTCCCTGATCAACTTTGTATCGAATTACACTGTTACAATGATTTCATTTAGCATACAATGAAATTCACAAAACTCTGATCACTCATCTGTCAAAATATCCACTATTGAACCCAACAAAGTTCCTGTACATTGCAATGTATAACAACACCTCGACCGATTCATTTTAATCTGCAACCGGTTTAGTTCAACTTCCAACCGTCAAACTGCTCAGACACCCAAATGACCTCTTCCTAGTCAACAAACGACCAAGGATCGACGTACACATCAGCAGTCAATGAGTCAAAAATTTTCTCCTCTTCATACCATGCTACCGTGAGCCAACCAACCAATCCCCACAGTATAGCAGTTTACCTCGCTACCGCTAGACAGATCGAAGACACCCACGGTGTAGTGGTTAATCGCACTACCGCTAGACCATCTGTACACCTCTGAGGTATAGCGGTGACCATCCCACACTACCGCTCCATCTTCTAGAGCTTCCCACAGTGTGGTGGTAAATTGTCAAATAGACTGCCAAGGCTCATCGCGTCACCGCTCACAGACCAATGCTTACCCGCAGTATGGTGGTGAAATATCCAACTGCCTGACCACGAGGGTTCACCGCATCACCACCACCCACACAATGACCACTCGTGGTATAGCGGTAACCGTGCCACCACACCATGTCTCAAATTTCCTCGCGGTATCATGGTTCCACCACTTAACCGCTGCACCCGATAAGAGGCTCTGTGGTATAGCGGTAACTGTGGTACCACGCCTCAGTGAACAGTCGCCCATGGTATGGTGGTAAGTGCTTAAAATAGAACACTTAAAAAACTTTTCTACTCGAGGACATAACTAGGGTCTTTTCGAGTGAGTTTGGGACACGTTTCTCAACAACTATGGTTATAGGATATAAGATATACTACACCAACAAAGAGAATTTCATGTCAACTATAGCAATTCATGTAGCTCATGAAATGGTGGAAAAGGGAAAGGACTATGATTTGTGTGAGTTTCTCTAGCAATAAATTTTTGACAACTTGAAGCAAAGTAAAGAGAAGAAATACCCCTTCAAGTTTGGTTCTTTGGTAATTTTTTTGTTTTTCTACTTTTTGAGGGAGATTCAAGGAAGAAGCAATGTTATATGGAGTAAAAGTAGACCCACATCTCATCAAATTATTGAACATCTACACAAAATTGGTGACATGAAAGCTCAAGATGAAGCACTTACTACATTATTTGCAATGTTTCAGAAGAGAATGTATGAAAGGGAGAGGATCCCTAAGTCTATTGTAGAAAAATATCGAGATGATATCACACTTTTGGTAAAAACTAATGAATGCATTATTGAAGCCGTGGAACCTAGAACAGTCTAGATTCAACCACTTGGATATGAGATTAATGAAAATGAAGTATATGGTTATGTTGGTATATTATTGAATAGTCCTAAAGACCCTACTTAGAAAAGACATGGAACATATGAGGATAAATTCTTGGAAGTACATATAGAGCTGAAGAATCTTGAAATAAAGAAGGCAATACGGGTAATAAATGACCATCTCAAGTTCAAGGGATTTGAAAAAGAAAAAATATGAGTGTTAAGAGAAAAAGAAGAGGGATAAGCGAGCAAAACAAGTGGGTCCCTTAGACCTACAAGATTTGGAAGAACTACTTTTTCCATCCCCCCTAGTATTCAATAACCCTTTGGATTAGTTTCTACCTCCAACAAAACCAAGAGAATAGAGACTAGTGCTCTGGTAATAGAGGAACCTCAGGTGGAGGAGGCCACAAGGCCTAAAAAGAGAAAGAAAACTACTTTGAAATCCCCTACTACTACTACATAAAAAAGAAGAAAAGAGAAAGCTAAAAGGTAAAAGGACTTGAGTGTATAGTCTGAAGAAGAAGAAGAGGATGAAGATTCCCCATTGATCTTGAAAAGAAGTAGCACTATTTCAAAGAAATAAAGGGTATATATTTTTGATACCTTAGATGAAGAAGAGGTTGAGAAGGAAAATGAAGCCTTTTGGATACACATGCATAAGTGGATGAAGGAAAGGAAGAAAAATAAATCAAACACAGTTGAACCAAAAAAGAAAAGGAAGAAGAAAAAGAAAACTCCAAAAAGACTGCTTAGTCCAATGAAGTTGGACTCATTTTTCAAAGGTATGTTGCTTCAAGAGATGTTGGAAGAAACATATGACTTATACAAAAAGGAAAATGGGGTGGATAGAGCTACCATATTAGAGGCAATCATCAAATATATTGTGTTTATGGAAGTAGACATGGAGCTTATTGGGATGAAGGTTCCTGATGATGTGTGGAAACTCTTAATGGAAATAAGAAAAGAAGTGAATGAAAAGGAAGAGAAGTTAGATAAGATGTTGTGGATAAAATTGGATTTTCTCTATCTGATGTTGACAAGGCCACATTGGGCCAAATTCTTAGCGAAGAGTTCAAAAAAAAATCAAGGGTCACACTTTTGATGGGAAGAGATCAAGATCAATTTGAGAAAATGTAGAAGGAAATAGAAGAAAAGATTAGTAATATAGAACAAAAGTATGGCATGATTCCCTTTGCCTCTGCCAACAAAGAACAAGATATGATAAATGAAAACATAGGAGCTACTGATATCGAAGAAGATCTAGATAATACTCCTCCAAATATAGATGAGTGAATACAAGGAAATGCTAAAGATAAGGATGTTGTTGTGACCAAAGAGGAAACCAAAAAGGATGACACTCCTATTCCTTTGATGACTTAGGAGACTATAGATCAAGGTAGCCTAGATACATCTATTCCTCTGATAGATACAAAACAAAACACAAGTGAAGGTGAAAAACATGATACAATCAATGAGCAAAGGCATGAGAATGAAGAAAATCAAGAAAGAGAGGATGATGGTGAGAAGGAGATAAAAATGAAGATAATGAGCAAGGAGAGAAGGATAAGGATGAAGGAGATGAAGATAAAGATGAAGATAAAGAGAAAGTCAATATCTCCAATGAAGAAGAATAAAATGCAAAAGAAGAAGAAAATCCTAATATCGAAAACAATGAAGAAGCAAAAATGTCCAAGGATTTACCTAAGCCCTCCAATAACCCTTTAAAAGGTCTATTATCTAAACAATTGAAGTTTCAACTGACTATCTCTTCTCAATTATTGTAGTTTCCCATGCAACAAGGCAGTTTTGATTTAGATAAGATATCCCTTATACATAAGTTGCAACTAGGTGATGTATTTAATGCATATGCAAGAAAATAAGTCATTGAAACATATCAAAAGAGTAGTGAATTATTGGATGAAGCTGTAAAGGAATTACAGGAGGTTATACCAGGAAATTATGTTGATATGTCTTTATCTATTGTGGAAAATTTCAAATTATTGATTGATTCCTTCAAGGAATATGCCTCTGGATTTGAGACAAGGCTTATAGAGAAGAAGTTGATAGATATCACAGAGAAATGTGCATCTTCACATACCAAAGTTGAGGAATGGTTGAAGGAAGTACATGCCTATGAGGAACATGCAAAAACATTGTTTTTGTATTGTTTGAAGTGTCTGGATGCCACATAAGAAATAAAAGATGAAATAGACTCAATTGAGTTTCAAATAGCTAATACATCAAGTGCCTATTTTTCGACACTGGACAAAGATGATAAGATGAATAGACAAATAGATGGATAAATGAATGATGTTGATCAGATATCGATGAAAGCTATAATTTTTGGGACAATTTTGAATTTTATTGGAAAATAGGATGGAAAAATGATTTAGTTTTTTCTTTTTATTATGCTAAAACATATAGAGAGAAATCCTTATTTTGATATAGCAAGTAGACATTATGCACCAAGGTATGAAAAACCTGGGTGACATCATATCAATTGCATGGAATTTAATTTTGAAAACAAATAGGATTGTCCTTATTCATACCAGACATATGGAAAACCTTTCTTTATCATGCAAAGAATGAAGCTCAAAGCAAGTTATTCCTATGCACAAAAGGTATAAATAACTTGATGTTGAAAGAATGAAGAATGTTGTCATTAATGCATTGTCATTGATGTCAACACTACATGGTGGATGTCAAAAAAGTATGAGGGATGATAGCAAAAGAGTTGTTTTTCAAGAAGGTTTGATCCTCACATCAAAATAGTTAAGTACTTTTGCTAAGTGTCTACACCAGAAAACTCAGCACACAATGCCCTCTGGTAATTTGGTTCATATGTATTCGCCCATAGAAATTTACTTATGTGATCCTAATATGTTGCTCATGGACATCAAAATTTTTTTAATTCTGAATTCTAGTTGATTTGGATAAGTAGTTCAAAAGTTGAAAGTAACAGAAGATCGACACATATAGTTTACATAATTTTCTTTGTACTGGCTATTACCTAATTGGTCCGCACTCCTCCACAGATCTGAGTTAGTCTTTGTGATTTTGGGAGAATGTTAATAGGTGTCAAAGAATTGTATTTTCTAGTTGGCATAACTTTTTGTGGTCCACATATCCTATGGTGATGATCAATTGGTGTATTTATGATTTTAGGTCTTATGTCTAGTTGACCTGATGTATGTAAAGAGTTGTGGAGATTAAATATGTGATGCGAATGGAAGGAGTTATTATAGGTCCATGATGACCTATATTACATGTGTTTGGTGCGAAGGCATTTTTTATTTGAATTAGGTGTCGATAAGGCATGTTTTGTATGATTTGAGACTACATCTAATTAGGCTGACCTAATTGATGTTTGCGATGGAGTTTAGTATATATACAAGGTTGACTGGAGTTTGTGAAGAGTAGAATGAATGTGCACATGATCTAAATGAAATCAATGATGCAAAATTGTGTTGAGTTGAGCGAACAAGTTGTGAGTGTTGAGAAAAAGGTGTGCGATTACAAAGTAGAGTAGAGATTTGCAATCTGAGTCGAATAAAGAGTATTATCAATGTATTGAGCTTCAAAGGAACTAAATCTAGCATATGTTAGCTGCACTTTTATCAGTTCAAATCTTGGCTATGAAGCCGTTTCTTTCTATCATTATTTTCTCTGTGAATAGTGAGTTCACTTGGACAATGAGCCCACTTGGAAGTGAGCCTTTCTATAATATCTTATAGCTAGTTATAGCATATTGTGAGTTAATCCTCACCGTGGTTTTTCCCTTCTTGGGTTTTCCATGTAAAAATCTTGGTGTTCATGTTTTGTGTGTTATGGGTTCTTCATGCTTTCATTCCTTATAATTGTTAAGTATTCTTTGGTAATTAAATGGTTAATAATTGGATGGTTTAGTCGAATATTGATTCACACCCCCTCTCAGTATTTTGAGTGTTCAACACTTGATATACAACAATTGTTTGTTATGCCTAAAATTACCTCTACACACAAGACAAGTATTTTCCATTGTAGTATTACAATAACATCCCACAAACACATCAGATGAAATCAATTACTATGCCCTATTATGTGTTCCTCTAGACACACCAAGATATTGAATATCGAGGTAGCTTTGAGTAAGATTGTGGAATGAGATAAAAGATAAATAAAAATAAAATACTGACTAACAAAACATATCAAAGCCCTCATATCTCTTGCCAAAGAGATTGTAATTGTTGATTCATGATTGTGTCTATTGTAGGAATAATATATCCATTAAGGTATTGATGTTGGATGTTAAATTAAATTTAGGAAATTGGTATGTTGGTTGTGGGTTTGTTTTGAAAATGATTGATGCTTGAATTTTTTCATGAATGTTCTAGGTTTCAATGATTTCCATATTTGATTTTTCTCACTTTTCCAAAGATAAGTATCATGATAGGTTTTGTAAGACCCCACCTTTTTGTGATCTTGTTGATTCTATGTTTGGACATTGTACACAAGTTTTATGAGTGCTAGTTATTCTTATACATCAATAATATTCATATGCTTGGTTGTTATTGGATATGGTTAACTAGCTAATGGTTGTTACAATTTCTCTATGATAACTAGATGAGCTCCTTATATTGATTATGTAAGTATATGTTAATCAAGATATTAATTTATGATGGATTAGTGGTTGATTATTGTTAGTGATAGTATTATTATGTTTATTAGATGGATTATGTTATGTTGATAGGGGTTGTTGAGACGATGGATTTTATTATTAGATGATTACCTAATATGGGTGTGCAAGTAGGTGTTACTGTGGATATGAGATTGATATGTTAATATTTATGGTTATTTATTTGAATTATTTCTAGGTATGACTTCTTAGATGATTATTTAAGATAATAAATTTAGAAAATAACATTTTTTTTGAAGTGTTAATTAATAGTTTCTTTGACTATTATTATCTATATGATACATTGACACCTTTTTGTTGAGTGAGCAAGTGAATTTTTCCAATGGTGGTTGGCATCACATAGCTAATTTTGCATCTTCCTTGTGTAACAATGGACCTAGACTCATATGGAGTACTAAGGTCTTTTGGCCATGTGAAATATGTGTTGTTGGTATTTTGTGTCTGTGTGAAAATTTATGTAATTATCTTTTGAATGTTTTCTTGAGTGAGTTTTAATCTTTTGTAATTTTGTAGAGTTTTAAATTGTCACCCTTGATAATTTCGCTATGTTTTGCTCCCCCTAAGTGAATGGACCTAATTTTTACACCTAATTTTCTAATTTATGCATTCCATGGCCCATTTTAACATTTAACAAAAATTTGCATGTACAAAACCAAAGCATTCATTTAATATTTTGTCCCAACACCTTAGATCTCACAAAATAAGGCTAGGACCTAGTCGCCTATGGTGACTTAGTCCCCTATTTTGCCTCCAAAATTGAATATGTTGAAGGTGGAATTTTACTATTTAAATTTCAAATGTCAAATATCGACAATCAAGATTTTTTTTTATCGGTAAAAGGCCTAGGCCTAGATATTTATATTAGATATAAGATCAAAATTACAAAAAACTAGATTTTTATTATTGGTAAGCATATATCATAGGTCACATTTCACATCAGTGTATATATGAAAATAAAAAAATGTGCAAGTAAACTAAAAACATATAGTTCATCAAATTTTCTATCTATAATATCCTTATTCCATCATATCATCTACATTTTCATTTACAAAATGAGCTTTTACATTTAGATCCAACAAGTTATCTCCTTGAACTTCTTCAATTGCTTCTACATTACCCTCTATAGGATTAATGTGAGGTGTTGCATTTGGGATTCTAGTATGGCGAGGTTGGTGGCCGAGGATGTAAGACAATGCATAATACTTTTCTTTGATCATGTCAATCATTTCCTGACCCAATTCAACTAAGTGCAACTAAATCATTCGTAACATGAGCCAAGGATTATCATCACGCAACCCCTTCTTCACAGATCCATACACAACAACAAATCCTCTCTTTTATTTAAGATAGTTTCTCAGAAAGATTCCTGCAATATTTTCTTCTCCATTGTCTAAGTTATATTGTTGTACTGATTCTAAAAGATCCTCCTCTTCCATTGCCTCTAGTAAAATTGCTACTGAAAAAACTATTCTTATTACAACAAAATATTGGAGGAAATCCATGGAATTAGACAAAAAAATTGATAGCAAGTTAGATGGAAATAGAACCATGGGAGAATCTGGCCAAATAATTTCATCACCTATCACTATTTTAATGAAATCCACCATGCTTGGACATGCTGTGTGAAAAACTTGTGCCATTTCATCTTTTGTCACCTCTTCTAAAAATGGAATTTCAAACCTTTTAATTCCTACAGGAATTCTATAATTTTTAGTGTTGTATTCTCTTGCCATTTGTACTTGATATACCACTAAAAACTTTGTGCATAGAATCCCTATAACTACAAAAGACATGCATCATAATTAGGTTTTACCGCAGAAGGTAAAATAAGTCAAAATTTGATTCCTAGATCAACACAGAAGCAATTAAATTTGTTCAAACAATGTGATTTATACCCACTGGAAGCATTGGACACAAGAAACCATAATAGTAACGTTGGTATCTTCATCTTAGAATCTGACATGATGAACAATATCACCAAACAAGCAATCTTTCCCTACAGGAATCACAAGCCACAAGTTTCCAGAATGACAAAGAGGGAAACTTCATATTAGGAACAAACCTTATGAATTCAACTCCCATAAAACTAAGAACAATTGCAACCCTGGAAAAGTATACAATTTATACCTAGTGGAAACACAAGACACAATTTACCAGAATAGTAACATTATTATCTTTAGCTTAGAATCATTCATTTTGAATAATTTGACCAAACCGTGCAACCTTTAATGACAAAGAACTTAAGCCACAAGTTTACAAAAAGGAAACAAGGGAAAGTTCAAACTTGAAGAAATATTATGAATTCAACCCCCAGAAAATTGAGAGCAATTGCAACATGGAAAAAGCCAAAAATTGTAACCTTGGATGAGGTACAAAGTTTCAAATAAAATTAGAAATGAGTAAATTTCTAATAAGACCAAAAGATAGAAAGTGCCCTTGCTAAAACATTCTGAACTTACTACTTTGAAGTGTCGTTGAATTGAACAGGAGCGCTACATAGATCCAATCCTTTGTTTCCTTTCTGCCTAATTTTGTTGAGACTTCACAACCCAACTTACACAAAGAATAGTTAATGAACAAGAAACCTCAGGTTTTTAAAGATAATGAAGAAATAATGATTTTTGATAAAACCATCATGAAGGGGCACTTCTAATTAATGCAATCTAAGGGTAGGACATAGATAATTGAGCTTCCCACACTTGTAAATTTAATATGATTAAAATATTTTCTCCCACCTATAGGATTATGATTCTTTGCTCTCTATTTATTTTCCAAGTGTTAAATCACATAGTTTTATAAAGTGCAAATTATTCTCGGATTTGATAATCATATCTTCTACTGGATGTTGCTCAAAAAACTATAATGCACTTTTTGTACTTTCCTTTGGATATATGTGAACAAACATGATGAATGACTCCCATGATGTTTTCTGATGCTAACCTCTACAACTGAATGTCAAATCACTTGATAAGGACAATTGAAATCTTCTGACAAAATGTGAATACTTTTCCTACAAAATTATAGCACAAATAGTTAGCAAAAAAATTTCTCCTTCACTAGAGTATTCCTTCCTTGTCGCTAGATAAAGTCTTCTTTTCTTAGCATATGATTGAAACAATACTTATTCAATTTTCACCATCTTTGCTCATGTTCAATCTCCCCTCTTTCCACATGATTTTTAAAACTTTATTACAAAAGTCCTATGTATTTGATTCAAAAGGTACTAGCATAAAAAACACATAGTTTTCAAATATTGACTCGCTGAAGATTTTGAAAAATTCTCTTTACTTTGGCTTTGATTTAAAATCAACTATCCTGATGATCCATTATATATTTTATTTTTTGAACGCTACCCACACCATATTCATGGAAAAAAAGTCATATCTTTTGGCAAAAGGTACTAACAAAGAAATATTTCTATACCTGTAAAACCAACAAACACTTTTTAGAAAACTATAAACTAGCCAACCGCTAGATTTGTCCACCCGATGCATACAAAAGGTTTGTTGCTTGTTCATTTTCACCCAATCCACATTTCGTGAATTATCAAATGACACTGTTTACTTTGTCTTTGTCTATTTTAACCTGTTCTTGAAGATTGAAAGCCAAACAATTAGGTCGGTCCCCATATGCTTTTATTTCTTCTTCTTGTTCACATCCTTCATTTTCTAGTCCATCAACAACTTGGTTAGCTTCTCTATAAGCATGTTTAATCCGAAACATCTCCAAATTTTCCATCAGAGGTAGAATCTCCTTCACAATATAATTAATTTTCTAGTTGCTTGAACCTTTTTATTTACAAGAATTTATAACTAATTAAGAATCTCCTTCAATTATCAAATTAGTATTTTACATTGCACAACCAAAAGTAAACCTTGTAGCAGAGCATGCACCTCTGCTTGGTTGTTTGTCCCATTTGGAAATGAAATGGACATTGCACTTATTACTGAACCTTGATGATATCTTAACACTGCACAAGCCCCTGAAAATCCAGGGTTCCCTCGAGATGCACCGTCAAAGTTTAGCCTGAAAAAACCATTAGGGGGAGGGGCCCATGACACCTTTTTTTTGTCTACTTTGATATTCCCAGTTTTGAATAGAATTCCTTTGAATGGTAGCACTAAAAAATTCCATTGTTTCAATTGCTTAGCATCCCAATCAGTAAAAGGAGAGCCAACATTTTTATTTTTTTACACATATGCATTAGTAACTTCACAGATAGATTTTTCAATCTTAGCTACAACTGAGTCCAGGCTTGACTTTTCTTTTTGAAAAATCCTTTTGTTTCTTTCCCACTAGATTCCCCATACTACAAATGAGGGTATTATTTTCCATATGATTGCATAAAGAAACGTTTTATATAAAGATGGCCAGGATATGAACATATCCCAAAGCTTGTTTGGAAGAGGGGAACACCAACCTAACCTGTTTTGAACAAAATTCCAACAAGACTGTGTAAAAGGACATTTTAAGAATAAATGATCTACTTCTTCTGAAGAATCTTCACACAAAACACATTTGAAAGGAGTTGCAATTCCAAGCTTAACCAATCTCTCACTAGTTAACACCCTATGCTTTAGTGCGATCCATGAAAAACAACCTACCTTGGGCAAGATAATTGAATTCCAACAAAATGACAATGCTCCTTGATTACACCCCTATTCTTGATCCAACATCACAACCTTGTACCCTAATTTAATAGTATAATTACCTAATTTTGAAGGAGCCCAAATCAACTTATCATCTCCATTCTCAATGAACACAGTTCTATCTCTTAAAATATCTAACAGTTCTTTTTGTTGAACTTGGGAAAAAATTGAAGAGGGCAAAACTTTCCATGTAACGGCCCCTGTTTGACTATCTAAATCTTGTATGTAATCTTTAAGCTTTGGCCCCCAATTGATTGTAGTATAATTACCTGATTACTTGATTGACAATGCTCTTTGATTAGTTTTTGATAAATTAGAATTATTGCATATAAATGCTTAGTCATTTCATCATTTGGAATATATCTAGCACTAACAAGAAATATCTATAAATTATTGGAGAATTTATGATCAAGAACACTATCAAGCAATTCAAGAGCAACATTTCAAAGATTCATTGCAACAATTCAATATCAAAGCATCATGTCAAAGTGTATGTGATTTTGTTCATGCTTATGTTATCATATTGTTTGCGAGACCTAACCCTTGTAGGTATTCAAGAAAATCAAGACAACAACACAAGCCTTATCAATCCAACAACACAAGCCTTGAGGAGATGTGCATGAATTTATTCCTTCAAGGAAGTCATTTTGGGTGGTGAATTATAGATTATTTTTGATTCATCATTCATTTTCCATTTATCTATCTTTCATTGACATTGCCATTGTGGAGGTGGAAACACCAACACAAGGTTTGATCGAGGTAAGCCCCTATATGGAACAACCCTTCCTATCTCTTTGAATGTACATGCTTTAGATATGAAGAAGATTGGGAGAAGTTTGAAGGTCAATTATTCATTATTGCATTTAAAACCCTACACCTTGACAACATACATAAACTCAGTTATCTTGGTGTAGACATGAAAAATTTCCCAATGCATATCACACATCATTAATATCACATTTTCATCATATTCATCGTCATTCTTGCATAATTCATCATTTTCATCATCTACATTACTAATTCCCCTTTTAACATAATTTTCTATCATTTCACCTTATTTCCTCTATTAATTAAGTAATTTTGAATTATTTAATTAATTCATCCTATTTCATTAATTTTTTTCTAATATCCCCTAATTGGATAATTTTAATTATTTAATTAGCCATAAATCTAATTCTCTTCTAATGTCCTACGATTAAATAATGTTAAATTATTTAATTACCTAATTTTCCACCCCATTAATTTGGAATATTCCTTATTAATGAAGATTATAGTAATCCTCCATAATTAAATAATCTTAAATTATTTAATTACCTAATTTTCCACCCCATTCATTTGGAATATTCCTTATTAATGAAGATTATAGTAATCCTCCATAATTAAATAATCTTGAATTATTTATTTGTCTTAATTTCTCTCCCAAAGGAATATTCCCTTGGAATATTCTTTTTTAAAACATCTTATTCCTCTCATTCATTCTTATCCCTCCATTTCTTGATCTAATCTTCACCCTTCATTTCAAATATCCTTAAGCAATTTTCCTAAAATTATGGAGATATTTTGAGTTCAAATTGTTCTTGATAGATGTTATCTTCCTTGATTCACTTATATTCATGGGTTTTTAAGGATTAATCTCAACCATTGATCATAGACATGAAAATATATAAAACAAGCATCCTTCCTTCATTATTACATTACCTAGATCATTTGAGAGAATTTGAGAACTTGAGCATATCACATCATTGAGAATTTTGAGCAATTATCACCATCTAGGTCATCAATCTTCATGCTTTTTCAATCACAGGAGCTTCTTGATTGAGCACTCCAACATCCCATCACCATTAAAGTGTAATTCAAGGTTTTCACATTGGTTGGTTTCATGTTTTGAATTACTTTTCACTACTTATGTTGATTTCTAACCCTTGTATTCACTTAATTTTATTTTGTAAGTGGGATTTGATATTCCATTGTTTTGGGTTTTGTTGATTGCTAACCCTTTTTGGATATCAATTCCATTTTCCACTTCACATTCTTGGCACACCTAGTGGGACCCACATCCTTGATCTAACAAAATTGTGTGAGTTTTTGATAATTTACAAGTTTCTAAGTGCGGTTGCATTTTACAAAGGTCGGATTTGCTACATCCGACCACCTCTGTTGTACATTCTACCATGTTTGACGCTTAAATATGATCATGTTTGTTTACTAGTTTGTTTACCATGTCTTTTGTCTATGCATGCATTTTGTTATTTGTCAAAAAATAGGGTCGCCTTCATTGTACATCTCATAGACATGTAAAATTGACCTAACACATATCACACATCCTAAATGCATTTTCTCATCATCGACATCATGATCACCTAATATCACTACATTTCACATCAATTACATAAAAAAACCCTAATTTTCTCTATTAATTGAATAATATTACATTATTTAATCAATTCACTTTTTCATCATTTTTGACTAATTAAATAAATTTCATTAATTTAATAAAGTCCTAATCTAACTTTATTCCTCCTGATTAATTAAATAATATCAATTATTTAATTATGTCACTAAGTTACCCTATTCCCCTAAGTCAATTAAACTATTAATACTTAATAGTTTAACTATAATCACTTTCCCCTAAACTTGAATAATTAAATAAATTATTCAAAACATCATTCAAAAAGGTCAAAAACAAACAAATATAACTTTGTTTGTAAAATTAGAAAACATGATTTGCACATTCAACTAAAAAAGACTTAATTAATTAATTACCCTCACCCACTTTTATGAGTGAGAAAATTATGGTTCACCCATTGCTCACTCTGATTGGCTAACTGATTCATCTGTTTCTTGATTGATTCATCTATTTCTTAACTGATTCATCTATTCTTCAATCCCACTAACTTCTCAATCTATTTCTTCAATCCCACTAAAAGCTCAACATGATTTCCTCAATTCCACTGATTAGGCAATCTATTTCCTCTGATTTGATTAATCAATATCCTTAATTGATTTGATCACAAAAGCTAACTGATCAATCTAGTTCTTCTCAACAACTTTCAACCATTGATCTTGATTCAACATTGATTAATCTTGCACGCTTATCTCAAAACGTGAAATCTATATAACAATCCTCTTCATCCTAAAAAAGAATCAGCGAATTGACAACTTTTGTGCAACAAAGTAATGTTGAATTATCATTTGATTTCTTGAAAAAATTGACATACATTTTCGATCACAATTTACAAACATTTGGAGCTTTTACAAACGTATAAATGGAGGCTTCACATTGATACAACAACAGTCCAAAATCATTGGGAATACACTTTGACATGAGATGGGTAACGATATAGCTTAGTGAATTCTTTGTTTGTTCTTCATTTGATAAACATTAGTTCATTGAATTCAATAATCCTGTATTGTTCATTTCATGAGTAATGGGTATGAATCTTAATATTTGCTTGAGTTAAATCTTGTTTAATTCATTTACATTGATTTCCTTATGCTTATCAATTTCCCCCTTACACATTTTGTCCCAGTGTCCTACCATCTTTCCACCGACCGTCGGGGCATAGTGTGGCATATAAATTTTTTCAAATCTTGATCTCAACATCAAATTCTTTGAAACAAAGCAACCGGTACTTTGTCTCAAAGAGGGGAAAAATGTAGACATGTAAAAATGACCTAACACATATCACACATCCTAAATGATATTTTCTCATCATCGAGATCATTATCACCTAATATCATTGCATTTCACATCAATTACATCAAAAAACCTAATTTTATCTATTAATTAAATACTATTACATTATTTAATTAATTCATTTTTCATCATTTTTGACTAATTAAATAAATTTTATTTATTTAATAAAATCGTAATCTAACTTTATTCCTCTTGATTAATTAAATAACATCAATTATTTACTTATGTCGCTAATTTACCCTATTCCCCTAAGTCAATTAAACTATTAATACTTAATAGTTTAACTATAATCACTTTCCCCTAAACTTGAATAATTAAATAATTATTCAAAACATCACTCAAAAGGTCAAAACAAACAAATACAACTTTGTTTGTAAAAGTCAAACATGATTTGCACGTTCAACTCAAAGAGGCTTAATTAATTAATTACCCTCACCCACTTTTATGATTGAGCAAATTATGGTCCATGGATTGCTCACTCTGATTGGAAAACTGATTCATCTATTTCTTGACTGATTCATCTATTTCCTCAGTGATTCATCGATTCTTCAATCCCACTAACTTCTCAATCTATTTCTTCAATCCCATAGAAAGATCAACATGATTTCCTCAATTCCATTGATTAGGCAATCTATTTCCTCTAATTTGATCAATGAATATCCTTAATTGATTTGATCACATAAGATAACTAAGAAATCTAATTCTTCTCAACAGCTTTACACCATTGATCTTGATTCAACATTTATTAACCTTGCATGTTCATCTCAAAATGTTAAATCTACATAATGATCCTCTTCATCCTAAAAAATGATCGAAGAATTGACATATTTTGTGCAATGAAGTAATGCTGAATTGCCATTCGATTTCTTGAGAAAATTGATACACATCTTCGATCACCATTTACAAACATTTAGACCTTTTTCAAATGCATAAAATTGAGGCTTCACATTGATACAACAACAATCCAACATCATTGCGAATACACTTCGACATGAGATGGGTAACAATATAGCTTAGTAAATTATTTGTTTGTTCTTCATCTGGTAAACATTGTTTCATTGAATTCAATAATCTTGTATTATTCATTTCATGAGTAATGGGTATGGATATTAATCTTTGTTTAAGTTAAATCTTGTTTAATTCATTTACATTGATTTCCTTATGCTTATTGATTTCCCCCTTACACATTCTGGCACACCTAGTGGGACCTCATTCCTTGACACTAACCTTTTTATGAGTTTTAATTGAGTAGTTGCAGGTTTCAGAGCACGGTTGTATTTTTGATAAACACACTTGAAAATTTTTCACGCAAAATCTATAGGAGTTTCACATAGTCACTCCTTCATTTCTGTTGCTTTTGATTTTTCTAACCACTTTTTCTTTAGAAACAAGGCCGCTCTTGATTTTTCTAACCACTTTTGTTTTAGAAACAAGGTCGCCTTTGACTTTTCTAATCGTAGTTGCACATGATAGGGCCTCTTTTGAAATTTTGGGCCACTTTTGAATTTTCTAGTTAAAAATAACAAGGCAGCTTTTGATTAAAAGTTGCACTTTTGCTTTGTGTATTTTTTGATTTAAATCTACAAGTACTTTTATTCATTTCTAACGTTAATGGGTGCTTGTTTTGGATGTTTTGTGTTTGCTGAATTTTTTTGTGCAACTCTTACAAGGATATGGTACACCTTACATCAAGAACAACTAAAAATTTTATTATAGAGAAGGAAAATGATCCAAGTCCAAATTTTCAAAAGTTTTTGTAGTTTAGGGAATTTTTTTGATTTGGTGCTATAAAAATGAACCCCTCAACTTGCATGCTTTTAATTTGGTGCTTTAAAAAGAAAATTTCAAAATCTTTCTAGTTTAGGGATATTTTTTGATTTGGTGCTATAAAAATGAACCCCGCAACTTGCATGATTTCAATTTGGTGCTTTAAAAAGAAATTTTCAAAATCTTTCTAGTCTAGGGAAAATCTTTTGATTTGGTGCCTTAAAAAGAATGTTTCAAAAATATTTCTAGTTTAAGAGAAATATTTTGATTTAGTACCTTAAAAATGAACTTTCAAAAGCTTTCATAGATTAGAACAATAGTTTATTTTGGTGCTCTAAAATGGAATGATTTCTTGTGACCAACACTTTCATTATGTTGACAAAACATACAATTTTATTTTGTTGACAACATTAAGACAAGGTTGTTAGAAATACTCAAGTTGGTGCTTAAAACTAGACAAATACATTCTGATTTACATACTACTATCTACTTGCTTGAAATACATAACACTTCAAATTGGTGCACATAAAAACAAATTTCTATTTTGTTCACACTGCATTCATTTTTTTTGGATAGTGCCACTCAAGGGGCTTAAAAAAATATTACAATGAATTGTATGTTGTGTATTCTGTGTTTGGCAAACTAAGTGTCTATCCTCTCCCCTCACGTCTGTTTGGTGATCTTGGGTGATGAAAAACACTTTGAGTTGCACACTTGTTTTAATTCAAATCATTACCTTTAGAGGGCCTGCCTTTGAGACACATCCCATGTTGGAGAACTCAAAGGGGACTCAAAGCATTTTTTCACTCAGGCCACTATATAAATGGTCAAGGCTAAATGCCAAATGACTGAATCTGCGATTACTTTTCCATCAGTACCATTCACAAAAGGGGAGGTACCATTGTGTATATAGAGCCTTGAGTAAGTTGGTTAAAGCCTTAAGTGGCTTGTTGGGTCTAGCAAAGTGTTGGATCCCCTGAGCATGACGAAAAACCAATGTAGTAGATGCCACCTTTTTAGCCAAAACATTCTTTGAAAGTGGTGCATCAGAATTTACTTCCGAGAAGTTACTTACCAAGTTTGATTTATGGTTTAGATTAAAAAACTCTCCATAAGTTGGATGTAAAATCATCCCTTCGATGCATGAGGTAAGCCCACCTAAAAGAACGTTCCTATTTCTAGGTTGTAAATTGTCTTTAAGAACTTTCCAAAATTCTTGGTTACTTTGGACATCAAACACATTGATTGATTTTAAAATGAACACATCAAAACAAACAATGAACATGGCTATAAAATCTCAAACCCTTGGGAATTAGTATGAATACTTTGAAAAGAGCCCTATATTTGTACTCATTAAAAGATATCTTAAACAATATCTCTAAAGGTTTTTGAATATTTAGACTTACATTTCAAGTCACATTAAGAATAAAGTCAACATTGGGAACTATGGCTTTAGTATTTTGACTTTCACAAACTTTGAGATTTTGTGGAAAGAAACTTGCTTAACCTATATACATTTAGGGTCAAAAAGTTTTGATTGTTGTGTTTTATTATCACTTGCCAAACTTCTCAAAACAAATCATATCAAAATGAGACATCAAATCTACAAATTTATCCAAACTATTGCCAACACGGAAATTGGAAAATAAATCTGCACAAAAACTGTTATTGCTGCTATTTCTATTGCTTTTGACCTAAAACTAGCTACAATTGACAAAAAATAGGTTGCTTTTTCTCTCTGGATTATGAAAATCAGTGTCAAAAACTTGTCACATTTGAAAAATAGAACACAGTTGTCCTAAAATATATTGCTATTGATCCTCAAAATACCACACTTGACCTAATTTGTTTGCCATAGTTGATGAAAATCTGGCCCCTTTTGCCCAAAAATACCACTTTTGCCTACATAATTCACCAGTCATAAAACTTGCAAAAAAGGTTGCTTTTGAAAAATATTACCGCAATTATTCTTCAGACTTGGCTGCAATTGACATAAATGTGGCCGCTTTTGATATAAATTACCACTATTGTTCTAAGATTGCCACTTTTTCCTTATTTTTGGTGAAAATTAGAGATTGATCTTAAACAGGTTAAACCTTGTGAGAACAAAAAAATAGTTAGACCCCCAAAACATGTCATAATCTACATCAATCCATCATCTATTTTCAAAAGAAATCAAACACTCGAAACCTAGTTTTAGGATTCAAAATCAAAACAACTTGGATTATTCTTTCACTCAAAATTCTAAGATATCAAAATTTGTTTGAAACTCAAGGCTAGTTCAAGTAGATTTCTCAAAACACATACTCTAGAAAAATGAAGTGAAATATCAATCTAATTTTTCAACTTTTTGAATCCCAAAATTGAGCACCATTTCCAAAACATTCACCATCATCACCCACTTTATGACCATTTGGTATCCTACTGCTCCAGTTCAACAACCAAATATTATGCCACCCATTTTACAACCAAACCTCACACGAATTGAAGGTGAAAAATCATACATCATCAATAGTTTGAGAAGTTTTATATTTGAGATAAAGGAAACACCAACTCAGTGGAGAAACATAGCTAATATCCTAGAAAAAGAGGAACAAAAATCAAATCTTGCGGCTGGGAGGTCCATATTACCACCTCTTGTGTGGCAATAGATACCATCCTTTTAAAACAAAAAATACCCAAAAAATAACATTATTTCATTCCATAAGTTAGAAATCACCAAATTTCACAAAGTCTTGGAACTTGTTTATGACAACTACGCGATCCCAACATAGAGAAAAGATGGAAGCCAACAAAAGTAGCTCTAGTATGTGTTGCAAGTATGGATATTTATGGTGGTATTGCCATTAATGTTCTCATTGATGTTAACACAGTTTAGGTTGGTTGTAGATGGTACTTGTATAGTTGAGATACTATAGAAGTGCTTAGAGTACATGGAGCTATATTTATGAAGTTGTAGTGTTTTTTCCAAGTTCTTTTGAGAAAAAATGAGAAATAATGAAGGTGGTGTTGAAGTGTGAGTTATGAGTGTGCTCCGGTCTTGTGCTCTATATTTATTCTATGTTGATCCTATGCCTATGTGGATCTATAAGTGTGTTCATGATCTTCAATGGATAACATATCCCAAGTTTTAGCTTATGGTTCGATGGAGAGTAAAAGATATGTTCTCTGGTGTGCGAACTGGTTTGACAGAACTATTTGTTTGTGGACTGGGAGAATTTTTTTGGCTTCACAGTCTTCTGATATTTGGTTTTAAATATTGTGGATCTGGGTGATGTTTCTTTTTGATGGTTTTTGTGTTCTAACAATTTTTCTTGTGATTTGGCACTCCAAAAGACCTACTCCAGAGCTCTTGTGTGTTGCTGGTAAGTTTGGTTGGACTGTTGAAGAGTTTTCTGTGAATGAAGCTTGTTGTAATTGCTATGGATATGCCTAAGGTATTCTTAGAGATGGAAATTTTTTGGTGAAGTGTGTTATGTGATCCACGTGTGATCATCTTGTGGGAGATGCATGTACTTCAAAGATCATTGGTGTTTTCATTAGGTTTGGTCAACCTGGTGTCTACACGTAACATTAAGTTTTTGCATCAATTTGAGGAAGTGTGTGATTGATCCAAGATGTTGTTTGGGTCCTAAATTAAATATGTAATTGGTCCTCTCTCATTCTTATCCACTACAAGAATGTTGAGTAGCCGACCTAGTTTGAATTTGTAAATAAAATTGTATAGCTGACCTTGGAGAATGTTTCTAAGGTTGAAGATAGTATAAGAGAAAATCAATTTGTAGAAAATTTGATATCCATCCATTTTCGATTTGAGAAAATAAGAGAAGTGTGTGAACAAGTAAAAAACGTAGAGTGTGCAAGAGCGAATTGAGGTAGTAGTACTTTATTGTGTAAGATTCCTGAAAGTAGTGAGCTAATGGTGTCTACAATCTTATGATCAAAGCTGCGAGTGTGTGGAACCCTTGTGGTGGATCTTTATTTATTTCTTTATCTGTAGACAATGACCCTCTTTTTGGATAGTGAGTCCTTTTAAGGTAGTGAGCCCTTGAATCTAGGTAGTGAGCCCTTTGGAAATGAGCCTTTGTATCTGGTATTGCATTACTACTATATTGTGAGTTAATCCTCACCGTGGTTTTTCTCTCATTGGGTTTTCCACGTAAATTTGGTGTCTCTAGTGTTTGCTTTCTGTTATTTGCATTTCATGTTTATACTTAATAATAGATTGAAGTTAAAGTGAAAAGATGAAGTTTAGAAGTAAAGCAATTTGATACAACTGATTCAACCCCCCTCTTAGTTGTATTTTACATTTCAATAATTGGTATCAGAGCTTTGGTTCCTTGGTGAAAAGCTTAATCGCTTGACATAGATCAAATGGCGCACAAGTTGCAGATTCATATTTTTTATGGAGCTCATTATAATGACTGGAAAGAATAGATGAGAGGTTATTTGATTTCACTTGGTTTCAATACCTTGAAGGCGGTGGAGACAAAGTATGTTATACCAACTAGTGGTCCTTCCTCAACTCATGAGATTGCACCTTATGAGGAGAATGAAAGGGCAAGGTATGCTATTTTCAGTGCCCTATCTAAAACTAAAAGAACAAAAGTTATTTATCTAGCTACTTCTCATGAAGTGGGTAAAATTGAGAGACATTTATGAAGGGAATGATAGAGTAAAGTTGTCAAGGAAACTAACTGCTAAGTGAAAATTTAAGAAATTGAGAATGAAAGATAGAGAAGAAATTACAAGCTATTACCAGAGAGTTGAACTTATAGCAACATAAATCAAGAATCAAGGTGGTACCATGTCAGATGAAGATATAATTGAGAAGATCTTGATGAACCTACTAGACAATTTACAGGATGAAGTATCTACTCTTAAAGAGTCATATGATCCAAAGGCATTTACTAAGGAGCACCTATTCGTTGTCTTGATTGCATTCAAAATGAGAAAATTTGTAAGAGAGAAGGAGAAGACTGAAACAAATTTTAAAGCAATGAAGATAGGAGATGACTTAGATGATAATGATTTAGAAGATTTGGAAGAAAATTTCACAAGGAGATTGAAGAAAGGTACTGGTAAATACAAAGGTAAGCTTCCTTTTAAATGTTTTAGTTGTGAAATATTAGTCATTATGCATCAAGATGTCCTAATAGAGCTACACACAAGAAGAACAAGGACAATAAAATTAAGTACAAAAGATAAAAAGGATAAGAAGTTCAAGAAATTATATTATGTCAAAGAAGATGCAAGAATTTTTGATGATGAATCTGAATTTGAGGAGGATATAGATGAATGTTTGTTTCTAACCATGGAAAATAAAGCTGTATCCACTAACCATGGAAGATATGCAAAAGAATCTAGTCCAGAGAGAAAGAAGGGTGAAAAAAAAGGTACTCTAGCTGGTTGTTGCCCACAAAAGGATATAAAAGTCATGGAAAATCCTAACCTGAGAATTGGACATCCCAACAGGTGACTAACATCTTCTTATGGTCATTCATTTACATTGTCAAACCAGGGAACATATACTTGAAATGGAGCGGCACTATATGTGCACTAAGAACCAATTTTAGCCACAATTTACTAGAAATAAATGCTTGAAAGGAATTCTACTTCTGATGCAGGAGCGTAATGTAAAGTCTTCTTAACTTAAGCTTAACTTAATCAAAGTAGAAATCATGACAACTATTACTAAGGAACAAACTATGAACTGGTCTTTTGCTATAGGAACATAAGACTAAGTTTGCACTAAAACCTTCGAGAATGAAATTCTAACTTATAATCAATAGGAAATAAACAACTAACTACAGATACTCACTAAGTGGTCCCCCTTAGCAAGCATCAACTAGTTTATGCAAGAATTGAACTCAAAACTTCATCAACTTTTATTCATAAAATTGGAATCATATACATTGATCATTCTGCTTGTAAGAAAACTAACACAAAACTCTATTTCTCATTATAATACTAATCTTAACACACTCTGTTCTGTTCTCTTGTCTCTAGTCTAGTCTAATGTAATCCCATCTATTCACTCACGTAGGAGGAACACTTATTTATAGAAAAACAACTAACTACCTAACTCTAACAGAGAAAGAAGTGGACATAAATGCTTCCTAATACTGAGGAACAAACTTCTCATAAATGAAAGCATATATGTTCAACCGATTCAGAGAGAATCTAGCATTCCACTCTTTCTAGATTAATGATCATTTAGATTTCCTCCCAACGACCCAACCAGAGAGTCTTCGCTGGAACAACTTCCTCGATGCCGTGCTAGAAATGGACTTTACTGCAAGGCCGAGATCTGCTACGCTTTGAATCGTTCATGCCTCTTTCAACAACCTGTGATACACATGGCGACAAAAGTGAAAGAAAGCACACACATAATAACATGATACACATTCATTAATCACACACATTAAATCCATTTCATTATCCAAAAACCACATGCATTATATCAGTCATTTGGGAGGTCAAATAGGGCAATAAATATAGACACACAAAGATGTTAAGCTACATGAATATAGGAATGTGTTGCCACAGGATACTACCTAATTTTAGATAAAAAGTCTTTAATCAAAGAGTTTAAACAACCATCATCAAAAGAGTAAGGGTATTTAAAAATACATCATGATATTCAAATTATGAGCATATTTCGAGCTCATCATTTGCCCCCTACTTATCCTAATGACGGTCCTCTAGCATTAAGCTTTCTAGTTGTTTCTCTAAAATCAGTAGGAGTAGCATGGCCCTGCATTGAAGTTTCAAATTTGTAGTAGAAGCCTCTGCAATTTTGCCATCTCTCGTACCTGCGGGTTTCTGCATCCTCATTAACATTTGTAGCCAAATAAGGGTACAATGGCCACATCAAAACTGGAGGTTGAAATGTTAATGGTAACCATAACTCAAACCTTTCTTGGAAACCCAATTGTATATACCTTTTTGACCTTCTAATGGCTGCTCTAAAGTTCAGAGGGCTATGAGGCTCAGATTTTCTCAAACCAACAGTCAGTTTTTCCCATCTTGTTTTAACTCTGGAAGATGAAAGCTTCCAAAACAAATATGTTTGGTCTTTGAATTCATCATACACCTACTTCCTAATATAAAATATTTTTATTTTTGCTATAGGATCATAGAATCCATATGCAACAGTAAGCCAAGTTCTCAGAACTATTTGGGGATATGAGCTTTTAGGTCGCAGGGGAATAGGTTCTTTCCTTTTAGCCTCTTCATAAGCCTCTAATTGCTTCCCATAGTTAGTTTCATTAGCCTCCCAATACATAAGTGACCTCAGATGAATGTCACCAATGTAGAGAAGTGGATTCCATTCTGTTTCAAAGGGAATTAGCAAACCATGCAGATAAAACTCACATAAAGAATTTTTCAACCAATTGGATGCTGTTTGATATGCATCATAAAATTCTTTAGCTGTGCGAATGTTAGGGTCCAAATTTCTGGAAATTATCATGAATTGGAACCACAAAAATTACTCTTTAAGGCACATAACATATACCCTAGGTGGTGGTCTACATTCCATAATTTTACTAGCTACCTTCATCATTTCATTCATTTTCTCTTTCATTTCCTGAATTTCTTGTTTTTGTCTTTCAATTTCTTTTTTCAATTTCTTCTTTTCTTCTTCCCAAAAGACTTTGTTGAATTTCAGTTCTAGCCAAATGGTGGAAACTCAAAGTCTAAAGTGTAACAAGCCTCTAGGTAATCCTAAGATATTCTAAATATTCAATCAACAACGTCCTTTTATACACAACCAATGCACGAAAAGTTTTAGAGGGTAATGGTGTTTCATTGAATACTTCAATTTGTTCAAGTTATTCTTCCTCTTGCTGTAGGATGGACTCCTATTGCTGCTCAGGAGGAGATCGTGTTTCTCCTGAAATTTTCTCAACTGCATCAGCCAAATCATTAAGACTTGACATCCTCCTTTCATTACCACAACCATGCCGTGCTTCCTCAACTTCCTCTGTCTCAGTTTGCAATTCCTCAAGAATAACATATGAACTGTGTGGAACATTCTCAGATACACTCTGAGAATCATCATGAATGCTCCTTAGATTCCTCAAAAATGACTATAATTTCAGGTTGAATGGAGGTTGAGGTAACTTTACTCTGTTTCCTTGTTGAAATTCTTTTTGGAAATGTAACAGTCGTAGGAGTCTCTTTCACAACTTTCCTCTTTCTAACTTGCCTAGAGGATTCAGACTTAGCAGGAGAGGGTGATAATGAAAGTATGGTGGCAACAAGCATTGTTGCAGGAGAGAGCAGGGTAGAACGTTTTCGCTTTTATGTATGAGGGCTTGTTTCTGGGGTTTGTTTAGCCCTAGATGACTCTCCTACCTTCATTTTCCCTTTTTCTTTTCTACTAGAAAACCTGGTTTTTACTTGGGTAGAGGAATCTGGTGTGGAGGCTGCAAGACTAGGTGCTGCAGGAGCAGATGATTCTTGCTCTGCTTTCTTACTCGTAGATTCTACTCTCTTTCTCTTTTTCTTTTTCTTGGGCTGTGCATGGAGTGCTCTAGGAGGTTCTAGAGGTTGCAGTCCCTTTTGGGCAACAAATTATTGCCAAGAAAGGGGTGATACATCCCTCAGGGAACACTCAATCAATAATTTAATGAGGGCATGATGGGTGATAGAGTTGTCCTTACCCTTTTGGGTTTCATGGGCACTACGTTCTAAAAGGTTTAACAAAATTTTTGGAACATTGACAGTTAAACCGTGCCTCATATGACTTAATAGTTTAAAATGATAAGAATGCAAATAGGAAAAACATACTTCACAAGTCAAATACCTGATTATGAAGGAGGAATATTCTGAGTATGGATAAGGCAGTGACAACCATTTGCATCCTTGTTTGGAAACCTCTAAGGGTCCATCTGTTGGTATTACGAATTCTACCCTAGGAGAGACAACATCTCTTCCTAAAGGAAAGTTCTCTCTTACAGCTAGAAGCTTAGTTACTTCAACAATCCATTCTTCTATAATGACCACTGTCAAACCCCACACTGTAGCTTCTCCTTCTGAAAGAGTTCTCAAAAACTCACCTGCAACTTTCTCATTAAAGGAATCTATCCCCAGAAAATAATTCAGCCATCCATAATTGCTGAATGCCTGAACCACTTGAGGATTTTGCATCAAGGCTTCATGAGTTGTAGACTCATGTATCACTGACTGTCCACCCATTTTCACAAATTATCCCAGCTGAGATTCTTGAAACTCAAACTTCTTCTAAAAATTCAATTTTTTTTTTCGCCCTGCTTCTTCTTTCTTGCTGTTACCTTTCTTTACTTTTCCAAGAATGATACAAAGGATATTTTCATGAAATGATTATTAAAAACTATTCAAATCAAGCAATTAACTTATTGATCAGGATAAAAGCATGCATTCGTACTTGGTAAGTACAAGAAAATAAAAAATGTCTTGACAGACATGGCAATGGTACAAGAAAAAGTTTTGAAATGGATTATTCCCGCCCCCTACTTAAAATCTGGCATGTGTCCTCACATGTGTGAAAGGATAGGCAAAAAATAGGCAATAATGACTGATAGATACATAACAATTAATGAATAAATGAAATAAATAAATGATGTGACGATAAAAGATATCACGTACCTTATAATAAGTGCTCGTAGATGTTGGGAAAGATCACAACTCAGCTTGAAATGACCACTGGAACGAAAACCATAAATGAAGGTGGTACGATAGGATGGATGACATGGATGGGTGACATAGAAAAAGATGGAATGAATGATGGTGATGGATGAAAAATGAAGAAAGTGGCTTCATTAAAAAGGAAACCTTTATTATCAACATGCAACATAGTATTTTGAAGAGATGCTGTAGGAAAAAGACTGAAGCCTTTGGCTACAGGAAGATCAGGGGTTGCATCTGAAATAAATTGCTTCATAAATTCTTCTTTGGATGCTGGCTTATGATACAACCTAAGATGGTTTCCATTAACCAGTAGCTTGAATAAGACAAGATCTATTGTAGCCAACTGAATTGAACCATAATCAAACACATTTTCTATTTCATAAGGACCAAGCCATCTTGTGGTGAGTTTACCTTGATTTTCCTTGTACCTGGAGTCATAGAGCAGTGCCCAATCATTGGCACAAAATTGCTTAGTTCTGATATGGTGGTCATGCCATTTCTTCCTTTGCTGTTGGATATCTTCAGTTTGCTGCAGGGCAACTTTCCTTATCTCATCCAATGCATTCAGCTACAAGAGGCATTCCTTTTGGGCTTCTGAAAGATCAATGTTAAGCTAAAAAGCTGTTCTTAAGGTCTTATGCTCAAACTCTATTGGCAACATGGTAGTTTTGCCATAGAGTAACTCAAAAGGGGTAAACCCTATAGTTGTTTTCCATGTTGTCCTATAGGCCCAAACTGCTTCTGGAAGATGACTACTTCAATATTTCTTATGTAACTGTATTATTTAAGTAAGAATTGCCTCTAATTCTCTGTTAGTAACCTCTGCCTGACCATTGGCTTGAGGGTGATAGGGGCTTGACTTTCTATTCCTGATCTTCTAATCATTCATCAATGCAGTGATTAAGTTTGATGTAAACTGAGCTCCTTGATAGTAACAAGTTCCCTTGGGACTCGAAACCGAGTAAAAACTTGCTCATCTAAGAACTCAACAACTTTATTGTCATGGGCATGTTTCATTGCTTTCACTTCCACCCACTTGGTTACATAATCAGTGCAAACCAAAATGTATGATTTCCCATTAGATGGAGGATCAATAGGCCCAACAAAATCCATGCCCCACTTGTCAAAGGGACTAACTACCACTTGAAGATACAGGGGAATTTCATCAGACCTTGTTGGTCTCCCCATGTGTTGACATCTGTCACATTTTCTGGTGTAGGCTACAATATCCTTGTGTAGTGTGGGCCAATAGTACCCTATATTAAGCACTTTCATTGATGTTCTCTTGGATGCAAAGTGCCCACCACATGGCTCATCATGACAAGGATGTACAATGTCATAGGTCTCATTTTCCCTAGCACACCTTCACATGACTTGGTCAGGTCCTGTGTAAAATAAATAGTCTACAATCCATGAAAAGTTAAGAATTTTCTCTATCAACAATTTCTTGTCCTTTGGTGAGAAGTGAGCTGGGATCTTGTTGGCTGTTAAATAATTTGCAATATCTGCATACCATGGAGTTTGAGCAGCAATCAAAAATAGATGTTCATCAGGAAAACTATCATCAATTACCTCAGGGGTGGAAGGTGTAGTTGTTTGCAGTCTTGACAAGAAATCAGCCACCACATTTGCTCGACCTGGCTTATCAATAACTATGATATCAAATTTCTGCAACAATAGGAGCCATCTTGCTAATCTGCTAGATATGGTAGGCTTATTCATGAGGTACCTTATTGCTGCATGATCTGTATGAACAAATATTTGGTAACCAGTGACATAATGTCAAAACTTGTTTAGGGCATACACAATTGCTAGCAATTCTTTCTCTATGACAATATAGTTTAATTCAGGGCCTTGAAGGTTTTTGCTAATGAAATATATGGCATGCTCTATGGAATTCTCTTTCTGTCCTAAAACTGCCCCTATGGCATAATCAGAAGCATCTGTGTGTATATGAAAGGGAAGACTCCACTTTGGTCCTTGAAGAACAGGTGCCTGAGTAAGAAAGTTCTTAAGCTGTAGGAAATATTTTTCACAGGCCTTAGTCCAGTTAAATTCACAATCCTTAGTCAGTAAGGCATATAATGGATTGGCTATTTTGCTGAAATCTTTGATAAATCTTCTATAATATCCAACATGTCCTAAGAAGCTTCTAACATCCTTTTGTTTCATAGGTGTTTGGAAAGTTAGAATGACTTCTATTTTTGCAGGATCAACTTGAATTCCTGCTGGAGAGATAAGATGGCCTAAAAAAATTCCTTCTTGCATCATCATAAAACACTTTTTACTATTCAAAGACAAATTGTGCTCCTTACATCTTTTCAACACTTTCTCCAAATTTGCTAATGCTTCTTCATAAGTAACTCCATAAGTGGTGAAGTCATCCATGTAGATCTCCATAGAATCATGAGAAATGTTAGCAAAAATACTAATGAATTTCCTTTGAAATGTTGCAAGTGTATTACACAGGCCAAAAGGTAGGACAGAGTAGGCAAAAGTTCCCCATGAACAGGTAAAAGTTGTTTTGTCTTGATCGCCAGGGGCAATTTTAATTTGATTATACCCACTATATCCATCCAAAAAGGAGAAATACTTTTTACCAGACAATGAGTCTAACACTTGGTCAACAAATGGCAGTGGAAAGTGATCCTTTTTAGTTGCAGTATTCAGCTCCCTGTAGTCTACACAAACTCTCCATTTTTTAGCTTTTTTAGGAACGATCACCAATGAAGATACCCATTGACTATCTAAAATAGGGTAGATAAAACTAGCATCAAGCAATTTTTGGAGCTCATTTTTAACTATTTCCCTGAGTGCTGGGTTTATCCTTCTTTGAGGTTACCTAATAGGTGAACACTCTTCCTTAATGTAGATCCTATGAGTACAGAGTTGAGGATCTATTCCCTTCATATCCCCATAGTCCCATACAAAAGCTCTGTGTTGATCTTGCAGCATTTTGACTAGGGCATTTTGTTCAGATTGAGGCAACTTATTATTAATATGCAGACAGCGTCTTGGAGATAGTTCTATTTTCTTGGTAAGATCATTCATGGAGGCGATTGATAAAGGTGGTGTCTGTATTTCTTGTGGAAGCAAATGTTGATAAACTGCAAGAAATTTAGGTGGCAGGCTCTCAGGATTCAGTTGTTGTAAGAAGCACTGTTGAGGCTAGTTATCTGGAACAGATGGGCTACTCATATCAGAGGTGGATTGCAAAATGTGTAAAAGAAGGTCATCCTCACTTTGAAGTTGAGAAAATGGATTAGTTTTCAGCATCATTAGCTGAGCCAATGAACTGACTTCTTCAGTTTCCTCTCCTAAATCTGGCCAAATTGGTTGAGACAAGTCTGGATGAGGCTAGGCAGGTGGGTATAAATCCAATTTCTTTGTTGACTAACCATCGAAAATTGTCATGTCTCCTGAGTGGCATCCTATAAAAGCATCAGCTATGGCTAACCATGGTCTACCTAGGATGATAGGATATCCTCCCAAAGTTGCCTTAGTGGACAATATGGTGAAATATGCTGGGTATTCCCAAGACTCAAGGTTGACAATTATATCTTCTACCATGCCATCAGGTGTTACTGTGGAACTATCAAAAAGCTATAGTACGGTAGGTGTAGACCTAATGGTTAGGATATTTAAATACTCCATAGTATGCTTGGTCATTACATTGATGGCTGCACCAAGGTCAATCAAAAAATTCTTTACTATCTGACCATTAATATTTATTTGTACCACAAGACTTCTAGGGTCAGCATAATTTGGCATGACTACCTTCCCTAACATAATATCTACCAAATGTCCTAGAACATGGATAGTTTGGGAATATTTTTTCTTTCTTCCAAGTTTCTTCAAACAAGCCTCCTTAATGGATTTCCCATAAATTGGGACATCTTTAATGGCTTGAAAGAGGGGAATTTGAATGTGTACATTCTTTAGCTGATCCAAAATATCAAAGATAGGCTCTTCCATAGACTTGGGTGTAGTAACATGCAATCTCTGAGGAAAAGGTGGTTTGGCTTGATGTTGCAGGACAAACTCCTTAGAGACAGTATCTAGTATAGGTATATGTTCTGTAGGACCAGTAGGTTGTTCATAGGCAGAGTCTAGAATCTCACTAATTACTGGTGGCTGTGGAGCAGGGAGAGTGGTTCCAAACCTGAGATGGATATCATTAATATTTAGGGCATAAGCTGGATACTGATTGGCTTCTAGAAAATACATAGGCTGCTGTTGCTGCTGCTGCTTATTATTAGGATTTGACAATGGTTGAGCAGGCATAGGTGTTTGTTTTGGAGGGCCAGTATTTGCTGTAGGTGCTACAAGAGGTGGCATGAGGGCCGGAGGTTGTGGCTGATGAAGCTACAAAAATCCAGGGGATTGGCTTTGCCATTGTTGAGAACCTCTCCATTGAGGATTCTCCTGCTAGTTACCTCGGGGTGGAGTCCATTGTCCTTGTGGCTGCTGCCAACCTCCTTGAGGAGATTACCATTGAGGACTCTGATAGTTAGGCCAGTGTGGCTGAGAGGTATTCCAAGGTGGTGATGGGCCATATGTAGGTTACCATTGGTTATTGTAATTAGAATAAGGATTACCAAAAGTCAAAGGGTCTTGAGGCATACCTTGTCTTTGAGCCCATGGGCACCTTTGTGCAACGAAGAATACTTGGTCATCATCACCCTCTACTGCCTTAAAATCAATAGGTAATTGCTTAGCCTCCACGTTAGCCACCATATTACATCTGCAGTTATGTTTCTTTTGTCGATAATGTGGACAGAACTCAACCAAGATTGCCTCAGCTTCCTCATGTTTCTTCCGAGCTTGCATAGTATCCAACTGTGTAGCCATGTTATTTATGATATCCTGCTTGAAATCAAATAGCAAATTTGAGATCTCCATCTGTGAAACTCCATTAGTAGAAGACTTTCCCACTATAGCCTGATGAACTCTACCCTTCTTGACATTTGCTCGAGAGTAGTTGTGACATATGGACTTAATATCATCCCAAGGCACTTGGGTTATATCTCCTCCTCCGATCAGATCAAGGGCATCAATATAGGCATCATTGATTCCCCTCAGAAAAATTAATTTTTGAGATTCTTCATTGAGAGTATGGTCTAAACTCTTTTTCAGGGAAAACAAGAACCTTGAGATATAGTCTTCCAGGCTTTCTTCCTCCTTTTGCTGAATTCAGAATATATCATCACCCTTACTACCACTCTTACAATATTCCTTGTATTTTTCAAGAAATTTTGTTTGCATGACTTCCCAACTATCAACAACATCCCTTCCAAAACTCATAAACCATCTAAGAGCTCCCTCCTTCAAAGTAGCAGGAAACAACTTCGGCTTGTGAGCATCTAAAGTGTAATCATAGCTGTGATAGAGGATATCAAACTCAAACAAGAAAGTTTATGGGTCCTCTGTAACTAGTCCATAGAACTTGGGAAGTAATGAAGAAGGAATATTTTTAAGGTTATCATTATCTTGCTGGGCTATGATAGGGAATTCAAAAGCAGGAGGTCGATTAGGTGGATTTTGTGCCATATTTGCTTGATAGAGTATCAAAGCAAATGGTTTTCTTGAGGTTCTTCATCAATTAGGTTGAAGGGAAATTCAGCAAGCAGGTCTTCAACAAATGGATTGATATCTTGGTCTCCTCCTTCCTCAAATAGATTATAAGCTGGTTCAAAATCGTTATCAGTGAATGGAAGGTTAGGGAGGAATCTTCCTAGAGCATCTTTTCTTCTATGCATGTAATAGACTTAACTGAAAATTGAAGGAATTTTGAAAATTCTTGAATAATCACACTAAACTACTGTTAACAATGACTATGACAGGTTCTTAACTTGACACCATCCCCGACAATTACACCAAAAATGGTTGTCACCCACAAAAGGATATAAAAGTCATAGAAAATCCTAACCTGGGAATTGGACATTCCAACAGGTGACTAACATCTTCTTATGGTCGTTCATTTACATTGTCAAACCAGGGAACATATACTTGAAATGGAGCGGCACTGTATGTGCACTAAGAACCAGTTTCAGCCACAATTTACTAGAAATAAATGCTTGAAAGGAATTCTACTTCTGATGCAGGAGCATAATGTAAAGTCTTCTTAACTTAAGCATAACTTAATCAAAGCAAAAATCATGACAACTATTACTAAGGAACAAACTATGAACTGGTCTTATGCTGCAGGAACAATATAAGACCGAGTTTGCACTGAAACCTTCGAGAATGAAATTATAACTTATAATCAATAGGAAATAAACAACTAACTACAGATACTCACTAAGTGGGCCCCCTTAGCAAGCATCAACCAGTTTATGCAAGAATTGAACTCAAAACTTGATCAGCTTTTATTCATAAACTTGGAATCATATACATTGATCATTCTGCTTGTAAGAAAACTAACACAAAACTCTATTTCTCATTATAATACTAATCTTAACACACTCTATTCTATTCTCTTGTCTCTAGTCTAGTCTAGTCTAATCTAATCCCATCTATTCACTCACACAGGAGGAACACTTATTTATAGAAAAACAACTAACTACCTAACTCTAACAGAGAAAGAAGTGGACATAAATGCTTCCTAATACCGAGGAAAAACTTCTCATAAATGAAAGCATATTTGTTCAACCGATTAAGAGAGAATCTAGCATTCCACTCTTTCTAGATTAATTATCATTTAGATTTCCTCCCAACGACTCGACCAGAGAGTCTTCGTTGGAACAACTTCCTCGATGCCGTGTGAGAAATGGACTTTACTGCAGGGCTGAGATTTACTACGCTTTTGACTCGTTCATGCCTCTTTCGACAACCTGGGATACACATGGCGACAAAAGAAAAAGAAAACACACACATAATAACACGATACACATTCATTAATCACACATATTAAATCCATTTCATTATCCAAAAACCACATGCATTATATCAGTCATTTGGGAGGTCAAACAGGGCAATAAATATAGACACACAAAGATGTTAAGCTGCAGGAATATAGGAATGTGTTGCCACAGGATACTACCCAATTTTAGATAAAAAGTCTTTAATCAAAGAGTTTAAACAACCATCAGCAAAAGAGTAAGGGTATTTAAAAATACATCATGATATTCAAATTATGAGCATATTTCAAGCTCATCACTAGTAATTGCTTTTCATGCTAGATAGGATGAAGAATTTTGGGTAATTGATAACGGATGTTCAAATCATATGATTGGAGATAAGAGTAAGTTCACTAAACTTGAGAAGTATGATGGAGGAATAGTTATGTTTGGAGATGAATTTGGTGCTAAGATTGTTGGTAAAGGAACAATTAGTTTTGATGGAAGACATAATACTGATGATGTTTATTATGTAAAGGGTTTAAGGCATAATCTCTTAAGTGTTGGAAAAATATGTAGAAAAGGTTTTAAGCTTGTGTTTCAGGATAACACTTGTGAGATCAAAAAACGATCCGAAACTATGGTAGCAGCTAGAAGAACTCATGGAAATATCTATCAACTTAAGGGTGGTGATGGTCAGTGTTTTGTTTCTTAGATTAATGAGAGTTGGCTCTGGCATCGGAGGATAGGACATGTGAATTTCGATAATTTGATCATGATCAGTTCTAGGGAAGTGGTTAGAGATCTACCAAGAATCAAAAAGCCTTCAAATTAAATTTATAGAAGTTGCCAGTTGGGAAAACAAACAAGAAACAACTTTAAAAGAAAGGAACAATCATCTACCAGAATGTTGGAATTAGTCCATACAAATCTCTATGGTCCTACAATAACATGAAGCCTAAATGGTGATAGGTACTTTATGCTCTTAATTGATGATTACTCTAGGATGACATGGGTTACATTTCTTAGAGAAAAGGCTTAGGATCTTGATAAACTCAAGGTGTTTAAGGCAAGAGTAGAAAATGACGCAAACCTAAAAATCAAATGCTTAAGGTTTGATAGAGGTGGAGAATTTACATCCGGTGAGTTCAATGCATTCTGTGAAGAGCATGGCATAAAGATACATTATTTTGCTCCTAGAACCCCTCAGTAGAATGGAGTTGTGGAAAGAAAGAATGAGACTATTCAAGAGGCTACCAAAACTATGATGAAAGAAGTAAATGTTCCTGATGTGGATTGGAGAGAAGAAATCCACATTGTTGTTTACATTCTTAATAGAGTTCAGATAAGAGGTAACAACAATAAGAAACCGTATGAGTTGTGGAATGGTAAGACTCCTACTGTTAAATACTTTAAAGTATTTGGAAGTAGATGTTACATTAGAAAAGATTATGAAAATATTGGAAAGTTTGATGCTAGATGTGATGAAGGAATTTTCATTGGATATTCAAATAACAAGGCATATAGATGCTTAATAAGAGACAAAGGGAAATAATCGAAAGTGCCAATGTAAAGGTTGATGGAGCTATGTATAGACTAGTGGAAATATATGAAGTTGAACCTAATGATCCTATCTATGGGCAAGTATAAGAAGAAGAAAAGAAAGAGAAAGAACAAAGTGATGAAGAATAAATTTTGGAACCTGCACTTAAGACTCCTAAATATGTACAAAGATATCATTCAGAGGAATAGATAATTGGAGATATAAGTGAAGGAGTGAAGACAAGAACAAAACTGGTTGAGGTAAACTTGTGTTTACTTTCTACGATAGAACCTAAGATTGTGAGTGAAGCATGTAATGATGAAAGCTGGGTTAGGGAAATGAAAGAGGAACTACATCAGATAGAGAAGAATGAGACATGGGAACTAGTCCCTAGACCTGCAAACACGAATGTAATTGGTTCAAAATGGGTATTCAAAAATAAGCTGAATAAAGATGGTGAAGTGATAAGGAATAAAGCAAGACTTGTATGTAAAATATATTCACATGTTGAAGGAATAGATTTTGAAAAAAATTTTGCACCTATAGCAAGAATGGAGTCCATTAGGATGTTCTTAGCATTTTCATCTCATAAAGACTTCAAAGTGTATCAGATGGATGTCAAGTCTGGATTTCTGAATAGAGAACTGGAAGAAGTATATAAGGAGCAACTGAAAGGTTTTCAGCTATCAGACAATCCAAACATGGTTTGCAAGTTAAAGAAGGCATTATATGGACTCAAACAATATCCCAAAGCTTGGTATGCTAGATTGGATAGATATTTGACAAAGCAACAATTCAAAAAAGGATCCACAGATAACAATCTTTACTTCAAGGTTGAGAAAAACAAAATGTTGATAATTATGGTATATGTTGATGACATCATCTTTGGTGGAAATGAAGGTATGTGTAAGAAATTTGCTGAAGAGATGCAAAAATAATTTGAAATGTCTATGATTGGTGAATTGAATTTCCTTAGACATCAAGTAAATCAAACTGACAAAAGGATGTTCATTTCACAATCCAAATATGTTAAGGAATTGTTAAAGAAGTTTGGAATGGATGACTCCAAACTGGTCTGTACCCCTATGGTAACTGGATGTAAGCCGAGTAAGAATGATGAATCAGCTAAATTTGATCAGATCTTGTACAGATCCATGATTGGTGGACTATTGTATCTTATTGCTACTAGACCAGATATCATGCATGCAATATGGTTAGTTACAATATTTCAAGTAGAACCTAAGGAAGCACATGTTACAATTGTAAAGAAAATATTTAGATATCTTAAAGGAACTCCAGATTATGGGCTATGGTATCCAAAGGACAATGAATTCAAATTAAATTCCTACACTAATGTAGATTGGGCTGGCTATGTAGATGATCGAAAGAGTATAAGTGGTGGTGCATTCTTCCTTGGAGGAAGATTAGTTTCATGGTTGAGCAAGAAACAAGATTTAGTTTCTTTATCCACTGTAGAAGCAGAGTATATTGCAACAACATCCTACTGTAAATAGGTACTTTGGATGAATCAAACCTTGATGGACATAGGTGTGGTGAGTGATGAACCTATCTCTATATTTTGTGACAATACAAGTTCTATAATTTTTTTGAAGAATCTAGTGATGCATTCTAGAACAAAGCAAATATCTATCAAGTATCACTTGTTGAGGGAGAAGGTATTGCAGAATGAAGTTAGACTTGAATATGTACCCACCAAGGAACAAGTCATAGACATATTCACTAAGGCCCTTCTGGAGGATACCTTTGAGTATCTTAGAGGGAAGTTAGGGGTTACTGACCCTCCTTCTTTGAATTAAGTGCACATGGAGGTGCATCAGTCCAGTGGATTCACAAACTCTTTTGGTTTGGACTAATAATTGAGGTCTACTCCTCAGGGGGAGTAGAGAAGTGCATTGTTGCAGTATGTGATGTAGGTTTAATCCTAAGGGGGAGTGAACAAAGCTTTATATGGCAAGAATTTCCTTTTCCATTGATGTCAAAGGGGGAGAGAGAATCATGTGAAAATTTTATGCTTGTGGAGGTTGTCGCTTCTGAAAATCATGTATGCTATCTTTGATGTTTTTTTCACATCATGTGTTGCCATCAATGAAAAAGGGGGAGATTGTTGCATGTATGGATGTGTGTGGTGGTGTTGTCATTAATGTTGTAATTGATGTCAACACAGTTCAGGTTGGTTGTAGATGGTACTTGTATAGTTGAGATACTGTAGAAGTGCTTAGGGTACATGGAACTATATTTATGAAGTTGTAGTTATGTTTTTGCCAAGTGTTTTTGAGAAAATTTGAGAAATATTGAATGCAGTGTTGAAGTGTGAGTTCTGAGTGTGCTCCGGTATTGTTCTATGCATTTATTTTGTGTTTATCATATTCTTGTTGGATTTGTAAGTGTGTTCATGAGCTTCAATTGATAATATATCCCGAGTTTTATCTTTTGGTTTGATGGAGAGTAAAAGATACATTCTCCGGTGTGTGAAATGGTTTGACATAACTATTTGTTTATGGACTGGGAGATTTTTTTTGTCTCCGTAGTCTTTTGATATTTAGTTTCAGATCTTGCAGATCTAGGAGATGTTTCTTTTTGATGGTTTATGTGTTCTGACAAATTTTCTTGTGATTTGGCACTCCAGAAGACCTGCTCCAGAGCTCCTATGTGTTGCTAGTTGGTTTGGTTGGACTGTTGAAGAGTTTTCTATGAATGAAGCTTGTTGTAATTTCTATGGATGTACCTAAGGTATTCTCAGAGATGGAAAATTTTTGGTGAAGCATGCTATGTGATCCACAATTATTATCTTGCTAGAGATGCATGTACTTCAAAGATCATTAGATTTTTCATTAGGTTTGGCTGACCCGATGTCTACATGTGACATTAAGTTTTTGCATCAATTTGAGGAACTGTGAGATTGATCCAAGATGTTGTTTGGGTCCTAAATTAAATATGTAATTCATCCTCTCTCATTCTTATCCACTGTGGGAATGTTGAGTAGGCGACCTAGTTTGAATTTGTAAATGAAATTGTATAGCCAACCTTGGAGAATGTTTCTAAGGCTGAAGATGGCATAAAAGCAAATCAAGTTGTAGAAAATTTGATATCTATCCATCTCCGATTTTAGCAAGTAAGAGAAGTGTGTGAACAAGTGCAAAAAGAAAAGTGTGGAAGAGAGAATTGAGGCAACAATACTTTATTATGTTAGATTCCTGAAAGTAGTGAGCTGATGGTGTCTACAATCTTCTGATCAAAGCTGTGAGTGTGTGGAACCCTTGTGGTGGATCTTTATTAATTTCTTTATCTGTAGGAAATGGTCCTCTTTTTGGATAGTGAGTCCTTTGAAGGCAGTGGGCCCTTGAATATGGGTAGTGAGCCCTCTGGCAGTGAGCCTTTGTATCCGGTATTGCATTACTACTATATTGTGAGTTAATCCTCACCGTGGTTTTTCTCTGATTGGTTTTCCACATAAATTTGGTGTCTCTAGTGTTTGCTTTTTGTTATTTGTATTTCATGTTTACACTTTATAATATGTTGAAGTTAGAGTGAAAAGATTAAGTTTAGAAGTAAAGTGATTTGATACAATTGATTCACCCCCTCTCAGTTGTCTTGTGCATTTCAACAATATGCCCCCAACAAACATCATAAATGAAGGAAGTGACCCATCGGGTTATAGACCAAGCAAACTTATAACTCCTCGAAAGGAACCCACATTTAAGGAAACACAAAAACAACCACCAAGTGAGGAGGAAGTAATCCGTAGACAACAAGAAATGATGGATAGGTCAAACCAAAACCCAAAAGACATGGTCATAGAAGAAGTGGATAGTGAGGAAGAATTAGATGAGGAAGAATTTTTTCAACACTCCAACAATCCCAAGGTACTTAAACTGATGGAAAAACTACTAGGAAAGGATCCAAATTCCCTCTTCTTCAAATTAGCACAAAGTGGTGCTAATCTACCTATAGACTTTAATGTGGAAGGTTTTAGAGATCCTAACCTCATTCCCTTAGAAGATATATCTGTTTTAATAAAATACCCAAAACAATGGAGATTCCAAATATGCCACCAATGTTCTCATAAAGAAATGATCAACCTGAACAACAACCAATGGATAACCCTTTGTTTAGGAAACCCTCCCAAATTGAGCAAGAAACAGTAACCCAACAATCTCAAGGAGGTCCACCTCAATACATACCACAAAATGCATCATATATTGATCCTTCAACCAATGGTCCAAATCAACAAGGTATACCACCACACACTACTAGGGTAACCTTCAAAACAATTCATCCCATCAAAAAGGTGTACCATCAATTCACTACTAGCGTAACCTTCAATACACTTCATCCCATCAACAAGGTGTACCAGCAACACACTACTAGGGTAACCTTCAATACAATTCATCCCTATAATAAGGTGTACCACCAACACACTACTATGGTACCCTTTAGCAAAATCAACCATAGAAAGGTGTACCACCAACACACCATCAAGTTACCCCTCTCTAACAAAATAAAAAAGGAATTAACCCTCCTTAAAATCAACAAGGACTTAATTCTCCTTTCAGACAAGGACTTAATCCTCCTTCCATACAAAAAGGACTTAATCCTCCTTTCACACAAATCCTCCTTTCACACAACAAGGACTTAACTCTCCTTACCATCAACAAGGACTTAACCCTCATTACAATCAAGAAGGACTTAATCCTCCTTCCATACAACAAGGAATTAACCCTCCTTCCACCCAACATGGTTACCAAGGTCCTATACCTCCATCATACCCAGCCAATGACCAAACAAACATTTTGGGACAACAAGGATACTACACATAGGGTCCACAAAAATGTACCAAACATAGAGGTAGGCATGCAACTACAAGCCCTAAATCAAAGGATATCAGACATCTAGATTGGAAAACCAAAGATGACATATAATCTACAGGATATATGTATGTTCCCTTTTGATCATTCTATTACTATGCTCCCCTTCCATAAATTTTTTGAAAGACCAAAATTTGACAAGTACAAGGAAAAAGGAATTCTGGTAGAACATGTGTGAGATTTCTCAGTAGCTTGCATGGAAGTGAAAAATAATGATTCTTACCTAATGAGACTTTTTCCACACAATCTTACTAGTCATGCTATGGAATGGTTCTCCCATCTATGACTAAGTATTAAGAGTTTTGATGAATTGACTAACAAATTTGTGAACCAGTTCTCATTCAACATAGAACATGATGTCACCATCACTGACCTGTACAATATTAAACAAAGCCAAGGGGAATCCCTTACATCCCACCTACAAAGATGGAGACATAAAACTAGTAGGTGCAAGTGGCCTATTCCTGACAAAGCATTGGTGGATATTCCAATATTCAAGTAGAAATCAATTACCAACTCACCATGTTGTGCCCCAATAAATTTGAAGAGACTATTAAAAAGGGACTACACATTGAAAGAGCTCTCATAGCAAGGGGAGTCATTAAACTAAACAACTCAAAAGACAACCCTTCTAGTTCAAATGACAAACCCAAGATTTGGGACAAAAAAAAATGTTACCAACAATGGAGTAGTTGATTCTAGAGCTCTATGGAAAGTGCACAATCCTAATGGACCACAAAACAAAGCCCAAGTTTCACAAACAAGCTACACTCCCAACAACGTACAAAAAATCAACTCAACTATCCCCAAAATAATCGATTGGATATCCAATAGACAAACCAAGGAGAACAAAAAAGACAATATAACCAACCAAGGAGGAAATTACTCAATTAGGAGAACTACTTGAGACAATCATGCACAAATTAGTTCAAAAAAACCTCATCAAAGTCAACGAGCACACAAACTATGAAGAGTGAAGTTTTAAAACACCATGGTACAATGAAAAAAGACTTATGTGAGTTCTACAAGATCAAGGGACATACAATGAATAACTGCATGAGACTATAAAATATAGTGCAAGACTTAATAAAAAATGGAGAAGGTGATGTAGAACATCATCTTGGAATAAAGACCTCAATCGACACGAATCTAATTCCTAACCATGCTAAGAAAAATGACAAAGGGAAAGAACAAGACCATCACAACACTAACTACACCTATGGTGACACCATCCTAGGAACTCTCTCCCAAGTAGATGACATTAGAGTCAATGTGCTAACTATACGAGGCATGGACTCCAAATATAATGTAACTACCTATTGATGGAAAGTCACAATACAAGGAGCCCTTCCTAAACCCATGACTAAGTCATCCAATGAATATAGTATTGTGGAACAATTGAAGAAGACCCTCACATTGATCTCCATCCTAGAGCTTTTGAAATTATCACTTGTGCATAAGGAAATACTAGAGAAAGATTTGGAAACATCAGTCCCTAATGAACTCAATCCTGATCAGTTTCAAGCCATGGTTGGAAAAATTACAGCCACTCATCATTTAGTCTTTTTTGAGAAATACCTTCCATAGAAATCATTCGATAACCAAGTCCTCTATATAGAGGTTGGTGTCCACAAACATAAGGTCAAAAGATTATTGATAGATAATGGTGTAGGTCTAAACATTTGTACCTTGATTTTTTTAAAAAGTTGGGGTATTCTAATGATGTAATTGACAAAGGAAAAAACATCACTATAAGGGCTTATGATGACTTCAAAAGAAATTAAGAAGGAACCATTAGGCTTCTCGTACAAATAGGACCAACACCAACAAAAACAACATGTTAGGTACTAGACCTTGAGTTACCATATAACCTTCTTCTAGGATTCCCATGGACTCATGCACTACAAGAAGTTCCTTTGAAATTCCACCAGTGTCTACAATTTCCTCATGAAGGAAAGGAGGTTACAATATACGTTGATCCTAAACCCTTCAACTACTGCACAAATTTATAAGAGAAATACAAAAAAATCCAGCAAGTACCTAGTAATGATATCTCATTCCATTCCTTCTCATATATTGACCCATCAACACTACTATCAAGCTCAACTAAACCCCCATCAAGTGAGAAACCTAAATCTGATCCCAAGATTCAAGTATTTGACAAGGGTAACAAAAACTATCATTTCAATCAAGCCTTTTGCATTGGAATGCTTCCCCCAACATGAATGGTTTATGGAGGGCCTAAGGAGATCAAACATGTTCAATTAGTAAAAATGGTAGTCAAACCCATGAGCTTTAACAAGTGGGGAGATATGAAGGATGAGGAAATACTCAAAGAGGACCTCTTGTCAATGATCTAAAAAGAATAACAATAAGAACTAGAAAAACTACAACCCTTTCCAATTGATCTTAATAGTAAAGGGTATCAACTAGCTAAAAAAATGGGATACACTGAAAAAGGTGGCCTTGGGTGACACAAGCAAGGTGTAACACCCCTCCGTTTTGCTTTCTAGACCGGACAATGTGTCCTTGTTTTGCGTTGATTTATACTTCTGGATATTCAGATACTTTATCTTGTATGTGTATTTGATCACCAGTTATTGAGCGATAGACTATTTTATGTGATGTGATTTGGTTTATCTGATGATTTTTTTTACATGCTTTAAATGGTGTAATGATGTTAGCTGATATAACATGTTATTACATATGAGAATATTTGATGTATGATGGAAATGTTAGTTTTGATGAGTGTATTGGTGAAGGGGACGGGTTTGCATCACTTGCTTGCGAGTGCCCTGCGATTCTGTGATTTCCTCTCCACGGCATGTATTATATGCTGTTTATATGATATGATGTTGGTTATTATCTTTTAGGTTTACAGGTACATGACACCGACTCCACCTGGTTTCATAGGTTTGAGCGTGTCGATCCAACGATTAAGTTGAACGGGAGATAGTAGCTAGGTAACTTGAGTCAAGTCTACACCCTAGCCATAGTGTGTCGTTAGTCATTGTGTCGAGTCGTTGTTTTCCTTGCTTTAATGTTATTTAAATTTTGAAAAGATTCTTGTTTTGGGAATAGATAGTTAGAATAATTGCATTAAATCATGTTGATGGTTATTTAATTTAAATTATGCAATGTGGATAAAAGTTTATATTTAAATTAATTAATTATATTTAATTTATTTAATTGATTAAATTTAATCCAAGGGGTTGAATTTAGTTATTGAATAATTTAATTAATTAATTAAATGTGATGCAAGAAAATTAAAAGAAATAAAAGAATTTAAATTCATTATGGAATTTTATTTCATTTAGTGGGAATTTAATTATTTTGGAATTTCATTTCAATTAAGTTGGAATTAAATTAGAAATTGAAATTGGATTTTAAAAGCAAAGTTAGTTTTCAATTTTTGGAGTTAATTAATATTTAGATATATTAAATTTGAGATTTGCATGCAAAATCATATTTGGTTGTGCAAGATATTTTCAATTAGGCTTGCATGTGTGAGTGGAATTTAGAAATTAAGGGTTGGTTGCAAAATTCATTCTGGGAGAGAGAATTTTGGAGAGGAAAAGCTTGAGAAGATATTTTGGGAAAAATTATAAGAGAAAGGATTTGGGGAAATTCTTGGCTGTAGATTTATTTGGAGCTATTCTGGAAATCTTTGTTGTGTTTGTGGATTGCTTTCTTGGTTGGAATCATTAAATTGTTGGATAGAATTGGAGAAGCTTTGGAGGAAGCTCTGCATCAAAATTTTCATTACCTGTAGCTTCTGGAATCAGGTTTTCTTCTCTGTTTATGTGTTGTTCTTTGAATGCTTTCAAAATTGTAGTGATTAATCAATTTGTTGTTAAATCTATTGAGAAAATGAATTTGTGAATAGAAGAAAGAAATTAATTAATTAAATTTAAACCTTTTGTTGTTTTTGTGGAAACTTCTTCGGGAAAATTGTGTAATTCTCTGTAGAAGTTAATTTATTTGAGGAAATGGATTGTTTTGTTATTTGATTCAAACCTAGGGGTTGAACAATACATTTAGATTATTTTTAGAAAATTTAAACCTCTGTGGAAAAACAAATTTGTTTTGAAAAACTCTTGGTTTTAATTTAGATCCATTTGATTTTATTATTCTTCTAATTGTTGATGGATTCGAGAAAATAGTTTAAAAGAATTAATTTTGTTAAACCTCTGTGAAAATTGGATTTTCTGGAAAATCTCTTCAATCTATCTTGTAGTTGAAATTCTGGAAAAATATATATACATATGTATATATATATATATTTTGTTTTCTGGAAAATCTCTTCAATCTGTCTTGTAGTTGAAATTCTGGAAAAATATATATACATATGTATATATATATATATTTTGTTAAATATATATATATACATATAATATATATATTTTGTTAAATATATATATATATACATATAATATATATATTTTATATTGCTATTGAAAATTTATTTTTAACCCCTGTGATGCCGTCCGTACGACACTTTGGGTTTTGGGAAATCGTGGAAAATGCGAATTTCATTCGCTGTGTATTCTTTAAGTTTTGTTTGGGCCTTGGTACGAGGGTTGGGGAGGATCTACCTCCACACAGCTGCCCCCATATGGGAGCGACTGTGTGGAGTGAGACCCCCTCCACACCTCCCCTCGCCTTTCTCATGGGAGTATGGGGAGCGGCAGAAGTACAACTGCGCCCCTCTCCCTTCCCTCATATGTTTTTTTTTTTAAATTGAAACCCTCGGATATGTAATGCGTAGGCTATGCAATTCGCCGCGGTTTTGGTGCATTTAAAATGGATAAGTCTCAGATATATTTAATAAATGTATATATGTAATTATATTAAATATAAATCTATAAATATATTTAATATATATATATATATATTATAATTAGATTGTTTTATTTTTAAAAAGAGTAGTATGTTCTTATGATTTTTTGGAATTGAAGAAATTAAACTATAGTTGGATTAATGTTGATATGGATTACTTGTGCAATTAAATTAATAGATGAAATGGACATAGTGTGTAGTTGGAAAATTAGAAGAAATATAGGATTTGGTTGGGTGATTGAAAAGAATTACTTATAGAGGACTTAAGTTGGTTTTTAAAGAAAAAGTTGAATTCGATTTAAATTGTTAAATTCATATTTTCTATAATTGTAAATTGAAGACAATTATTTTGAAAGAGAAAAGTTTTATACTATTGTAAATAGGGATTTAAAAAGATAGGTTGAATGCATGGTTAGATTGTTAATGAAAAGGATATTTTAAGATATTTTATAAATTGCATGTTTTAAATGGATAGTTGAAGAGACATAGATTTTGGATAGAAAATTGAAAAGATTATTGGCAATAGTTTTATATTGTATTAAAAGATAATTAAGGAGTTGTTTATAATGAAGAGACAATTAATTACCTTAATTTATTTATTTTCTATTTTGGGAAATTATATTAGTGTGATTGGAATATTTATGAGATATGGATTTAGAATATCCAAAAGTAGTGATTCCCTCGTGATTGCCTTTTATAATTATTTTCCTCGTATTTTGCAAAGGGTTGTGAGTTTAAATTGTTTAGGATTCTCTATTATGAAAATAGAAAAGGGGTATATGGTTATTTGAGTAAACCTTGTTATTGTGCCTTTGCCTTTGTAGACGCTACCTATTGAATGAGTATGGATTTAGGAAATCCAAATATTAGATTTGAATAATGACTTGATTGTTTTTGTAGCTATGTCATCATGTTGTATTTTGGGATATGGGATTATGTGTTAGTCCAAATTTGTAAGTATTCTAGAGAACTTTAGAGGATCTAAGAGGGTTGTTGATTTCTTTATGTCAACCTGTTGTTTTTCCCTTGGGTAGTGCATGGTGTCTTATTAGTATTTACTCGGTTTCCATGAACGGGGTTGTTTGGTACCTCCTATGAAAGGAGTGGACTATGTGTTTGTTGCCTCCAAGATATTTGGAGTGGTTTTGATACCTAGGTTGTATGCACTTGTGATTCCCTTGGTGGATAGTTTGTTTGTGTGTTGTTGAATAGAAGAGTGGCTTCCATTAGGGGCTAGAGCCCGAAAGAGGTAGGATTTGGGTAACCTATGGAAGTGAGTTTAATCAAGTGATAACTAAAATTGAAATGAATATTTGGGGATTACTACACACTAAAAAGATAAGTTCTAGCTTCACTCATAGTTAAGTGCTAGTTAAGGCTTGGAATGAGTGGAAAGGCCTGAAATGGCATAGTCATCTATCTTGTCTGTACGAGAGGTATTTGATTCTACACTAGTAAGTACGAGGGCCGAGGGTTGGTAGAGGCCACCAGGATCACCAGAGCCTATGAAGATCCGCAGAGGGTAACTTATTATGAGCTGTGTGATGAAACTCTATCTAGGACAACTGTCTGTTAGTATTTTATGTTATGTGTATGGTTCTCTGAACATACTTGATCTATTTTATGTCTGGAAGCAATGTGACCTATGTCAGTGATGTGAGAGTTGTACTTGTGTTTGGTTGAGTCAGTATGAGTCTGCCTATGGTTAGAGGTTGTAGATCTTTGTCCATGTTACTTTGTTACTATCTCCTAGCATGGGGGGTGGGCCTTTGGGTACCACTTGGTTGGGTGGAACATGCACCAAAACCATTGGGTCCCCATCTATCTTCAGTTCTTGGTGGCGAGACTTCCAGTTGGACAGCTCACGGTTCTTGTGTTATTCTTGCATTATGTTATATCAGATTGTATAAGTTATTTTATCCCTCTTATGTTTATGAGGTGAAATTATGTAATTGTAACCCTATGTACTATTGCCTCATTTTGGGAATGAGTGATATAACTATTGGATTAAGTAAATGAATATGAAATTGTATCTTGGATGTTTATCTTATTATGTTATGTGGTATCCTTATGTTGTATGATTCTTATTTCATAAAGAATATAATATGCTATGGTTATTTGTAAGATGTTTGTGTGGGTTTTAGTAATCCCAACCTTGTAGCCTTAGAGGTTGTTGTTAATTTGTAAGTGAATGTGTATGTTAATTACACTTAAAAAAAAAAATGGTTCGCTTATGTAGCTAATTACAACTTCCTTTAGGGTTACTTGGCGGGGCATTACACAAGGTAGATGGGAACCTATTATAGTGGAACAAAGAAAGAAGAACATGGGACTAGGATATGGTTCAATAGATGTGGTTACTCCAAACATGGGATGTGCCTCTTTTGAGAAAGAATCTCCTTCTACTAACATTAAGACATTGGATACCTACCATCTTATAAACATTTATTTACAAATCGATGAACTATTTGAAAGCTTTAGTATAAGTATAGTCCCTACCCAACCTAGAAAACCTATACCTAAAGACTATACTTATGAAATAGACTGTAATGTGTATGAATGGGATTCCCTCGCTTCTAGCAATGATGAACTAGATAATCAATGGGAGAATGATGCCAAAGCTATATTGACCATTTTGACAACTTCTTTAAGCTTTATAGATAATGATGATAGCCTACCCATTTGCTACCCATAGTTAATAGATTAGGACCAACAAAATCATATGAATGATGAAGCTATTGCACATTTTATGGGACTTCAAACCAATATACCATCAGGAGATCATGAAGTAGAATCTGTCATGGAACTCAAATAAGAAGCATATTTTGTAAGGGAGATTGTGTCCTCTAGTCACAAAAGTGAAAAAGACAATGTAAAAATCAAAATGAGATCCCCTAGGGAAAACCATGATGTGGCTCTATTGGATCTTGAAAAGAGAAAAATAAAGGATGAATCTAAGGGTGAAAACCTCTCTGAGGCACCCGAAGATGGAGGATTCAATCTCCCTATTTTTGAATATTAAGAAAAGTCAACATTCCTAGTTGAAGAAGCTAAACCTATTAATGTTGGCACAATAGAGTGTTGAAAGTATGGACGTGTTTGGTGGTGTTGTCATTAATGTTTTCATTGATGTCAAAACTATACAAGTTGAGTAAGTTGGATTTTGCCAACTGCTTTTGAGAAAATTTGAGAAATAATGAAAGCTATGTTGAAGTGTGTTCTCAATGTGCTTCGATATTGTGGTCCGCATTTCTCTTGTGTTGAACCAATGCCTATATAGATCTATAGGTGTGTTCATAAGTTCAAATGGATTGTATATTCCTAGTTTTAGCTTCTGGTTCGATGGAGAGTAAAACTTATGTTCACTAGTGTGTGAACTGGTTTTTCAAAGTTATCTTGTTATTAACTGGAAGAAATGTTTGGCTCCATAGTCTTCTAGTATTTGGTTTCAGATATTGTGGATCTGGGAGATTACTCTTTCTGATGGTTTATGTGTTATGAAAAAATTGCTTGTGGTTTGGCGATTTAGAAGACTTGCTTTAGAGTCTCTGTGTTTTTGCTGGTTGTCTTGGTTGAACTGATCTCTATAAATGAAGTTTTTTGAAGTTGTTGTGGATGTATTTGAGTTATTCTCAGAGATGGTAAAACTACTGGTGAAGCATGTTGAGCAATCCACGTGTGTTTATCTTGCTAAAGATGCATGTACTTCAAAGATCATTAGTGTTTTTATTAGGTTTGGCCGACCTGGTGTCTACATGTTACATTTGGCTATTTGCATTGACTTGAGGAAGCATGTGTGAGCTTCAAGATGTTATTTGGGTCCTAAATTAAATATGTATTTGGTCCCCCCACACTCTTATCCACTTAGGGAATGTTGAGTAGCCGACCTAGTTTGAATTTGTAAATAAAATGATATAGCTGACCTTAGAGAATGTTCCTGAGGTTGAAGATGGTATAAATACAAGTTAAGTTGTAGCAAATTTAATATCCATCCATCATTCAATCCAAGCAAGAGTAGAGTGTGTGAACAAGTGCGAAAAGGAGAGTGTGAAAGAGAAAATTGTGGCAACAGTACTTCATTGTATTCATAATCTTTTGATCAAGTTGTGAAGTTTGTAGAACTCCTAGTGGTAGATCATTATCTAATTTCTTTGTATTTTTCTATAGGCAGTGAGCCTCTCTTTTGGACAGTGAGTCCTAAGGTAGTGAGCCCTTGATCTGGGTAGTGAGGCTTTGTATGTGGGAAATGAGTCCTTTGGAAGTGAGCCTTTTGTATCTGGCATCACATTACTACTATACTGTGAGTTAATCCTCACTCTGGTTTTTCCCTCATTAGGGTTTTCCACAAAAAATTGGTGTCTCTAGTGTTGTGTTTCTGTTATCTGCATTTTCATGTTCACACTTAATAATATATTGAAGATAAAGTGGAATTGAATAAGTTAAGAAGTAAATAATTTGATACAACTGATTCACTCCCCCTTTTAGTTGTCTTGTGCATTTCAACATAGAGAACCCAAAAATCACATACCATGCAACATCACTGGAGCTTGAAGAAAAGGTGAACTTCTCAACATTCATCAATGAAAGGACAATAAACTTTGCATGGACCTATGCAGACATGCCAGGGCTAAATCCATCAAGCATAAGCTATGAAAGATGCATCCCCAGATAACACTGTTGGTAAGAGTAGAACTAAAGAAAAAACTAGATGTGGGCTTCATCAGACCAATTGATTATCCAAAATGGACTCTCGAATCTAGTACCAATGTCAAAGCCCACTAGGGGCATAAGAATCTACAAAAACTTCTGAGATCTAAACAATGCTTTCCCAAAAGATGACTTCCCTCTTCCAAGTATAGACATGATTGTAGATCTAACTAAAAGACATGAAATACTATCACTAATGGATGAATTCTCTAGCTATAATCAAATAAAGATATCCCCTGACAATAAACATAAAACAACATTCACTTTTGCATGGGGGACATTCTGCTGCAATGTCATGCCATTCGGTCTAAAAAATGTAGGGGAAACCTATCAACGAGCAGTGACTATAATCTTTCATGATATGGTACATACAATTATGGAAGATTATGTGGATGCCATACTAGTGAAGTTCATCAAAAAAGAAGACCGTTTGACCAACCTTGTAAAAGTTTTTGATGGGCTCGAACAGTATAACTTGAGGCTCAATCTGAAAAAGTGTGTATTCAGAGTAACATCTGGGAAACTACTAGGATAAATAGTATCAAGGAGAGGCATCATAGTAGATCCTGCAAAGGTAAAAGACATATTAGAAATTCCTCCCCCAAAGACATTGAAGTAGTTGAGAAGTCTACAAGGAAAAATACAGTCCATCAGGCCATTCATTGCATAATTGGTAGACAAGTGTCATCCGTTCACCCATCTGCTACATAAAGACATCACATTCAAATGGGATGGTAGATGTGATCAAGTGTTCCAACAAGTCAAGGAGTGTATACTCACTCCTCCAGCATTAATGCCACCTATTCCAAATAAAGAAATGATACTCTATGTATCTACAACACAAGCAACACTAGGAGCTCTTCTAGGACAACTAGATGATAATAGCAAGGAAAGAGATATCTACTACATCAATGGAACATTGGTGGGCTATGAATTGAATCATTCCCCCATAGATAGAGCATGTATTTTTGTCATCTTCTTGACACAAAAATTGAGACACTACATATTGAACAGACAAGCAAAGATGATCTTAAAAGTAGATCCACTAAAGTACCTATTAGAAAAATCAACTCTAACAAGCATGATTGCTAAATGGGGGATGATACAGAGCAAGTTTGACATAGAGTGCATAGACATGAAAGCCATAAAAGGAGAGATCATAATAAAATCAACTATAAGAAGAACCAGTGGAAGATCACTAGTCTCTCACAATTAATTTCCTAGATGGAAGCATACTACTAACATAACAGACAAGCCATTGGACCTTGTACTTTTACGGGTCCCACACTCAACAAGGCTCAGAAGTAGGTATCTTATTTATCACACCACAAGAAGATAGAATACCTAAGCTTACAAAATTTCTTTTTCATGTACAAATAACATCTTAGAGTATGAATCACTAATCATAGGACTCAAGATGGTCATCACATGGAGGATAAAAGAACTGTAGATTTATGGAGACTCTCAACTAGTGATTAGGCAAGTAAATGATGTGTATCAAATAAAATATGACAAGCTAATGCCATATAAATAATGGTGGAATTTTCAAGCAATATTTTGTAACTATCACCTTTGAATAGGTTCCCTAGATCAACAACAGAGCAACTAATGCTATGACAATGATAGGTTTGCTCCTCAACATTCCATAAAACATTTCTAAGTATGAATTCCTTGTGGAGCAATTGCTCATACCGACATTCGATATCTTGGAATCAAAATTGGTTTTTGTTGTTGTTGGTCCTAACTCACCATGGTACCAAGACACATTTGACTATATCCAGCATGATATCATATCCCCTGATTTAACAACAAGCCAAAATAAGATCTTTTCTTGTAGGAATTCCCAATTCACAATCCTAGGAGACAACTTATATCATCAAAGATTAGATAATATTTTACTTTGATGTCTTAACATAGAAGAAGCAAAAACTACCTTACAAGAGGTACATGAAGGTGTTTGTGGGTCCCACTCTAGTGGACCTAACCTAGTACAAAAATTACTAAGAAAAAGGTACTATTGTCCCTCCATGGAACAAGAATGCATTCAATACTCCAAAAAATATCATCAGTGTCGGCAACATAGTGACCTTGTTCACACACCAATATAGGAGTTGAGACCTATCACAAAACCATGGCCTTTCTCACAATGGGGATTAGACTTGGTAGGTAATATCTCTCCCACTTCATCAAATGGGCACAAGTTCATTATTATGTCAACTAAATATTTCACAAAATGGATAGAAGCAATTCCATTAACCTACATCACAGTGAAACAGATATCCAAGTTCATCTTAAATTATTTGATATGTCGATATGGAATTCCCCAAACCATCATAACGAACAACAAAACACTGTTCAAAAACCAATATGTCAAAGATCTTTGTTCTAAGCTCTTTATCTAACACAAATTCTCCATGCCCTACTACCCCAAAGGAAATGGTCAGGCTGAAGCATCCAATAAAACCATCCTAAAAATACTATAAAAGACTGTTTCTGTCACTAGATGTGATTGGAATTTGCAATTGAACCCAACCCTATGGGCTTACCAAACCAGTATTTGTACACCTATAGAGGTGCCAAACCTTTTTCCTTGGTCTATGGATTTGAAGTTGTCTTACCTATCGAAGTTGAAATCCCCTCACTACAAGTATCCTTGAAAGGCATGGTTAGCAATGAGGAATATCAGTTCTCCAAATTTAATGAGTTGGAACTCCTAGATGAAAGGAATTTGATCATGTTAAACCATCTTCAGGTTTAACCAATTCGGCTCAAAGAAAGCTACAAAAAAAAGATCAAGAACAAAAAATTTCAAGTTGGTGACCTAATGCTAAAAGAGAATAAAAAAATATAGCTAAATCAAGAAGGAAAAGGTAAATTTAAAACTAATTGGATCAATCCATTCACCATCATAGAAATATATGAATTTGGACCTTATTAATTGGCTACTCCTGAAGGAGAACCTTTAGCCGAACCATTGAACAATGACCATATTAAAAAGTTCTTCACATGAGCACATTAGAAAACCACTAGCAAAAAAGATAAAAAATCAAAAAAATCAAAAAAAGTAAGAAAAATAGTAAAGAGAAATAAAACATTCTTTAAGTGAAAACCACTTTTTAGCTCTTCTAGGATAGGTACCATAGTGGAAACCTGAAAAACATGTGCTACAATTGAATAATACATGCAACTTTATCTATCAGTGCTATCTGAAGCATCCACCCATTCATCCCATCATAAAACTCGTGTCCAACCATGGCTCGATGACTGATTGAGTATTGAACCTTGCTGCACCATCAACATATGTCTCCCCCAGTGAAGGTAATATTGTCTCAAACTAGGGGCAACTTATCAAAACTGGTAGCAAATTGGATTCTTGTACATCCCATCATGGTCAAAAATTAAAAATTCAAAAACATCCACCAACAAAATCAAAATAAAGTCAGAAACATCAAAATCCTGAAAACATGTTATGCTTTGAGTCAACACCAAAAGAACTACATGGTATCTACGTGTAAAATGTATGCAAGGATTATCAACCCCCTAGGCCATAGGTTAGTCCCCTTAGGTATCTATCATGCTTTTTTTTAACTTGGTCAAAAATTCAAAATTCAAAAACATTTGAAAAATAGAAAAAAGTCAAAAACATGTTCTTATCAAACCAAGTGAACAACAAGCCTTTACGTGTACAACATAAGTAAGACCATATTTGATGAGTCCCTAAGGTCCTAGGTTTTTCCCCTAAAAACAAAAAAAACAACATCAAATAAACTTAGAAAATAAAAAAAAATTCTATCTCTGTTTCACCTATCCGCAATAAACTCTCCATCAATAATAAACAATCTTCATAATCACCCTTTGACAATGCAAACAACAAATAAGACAAACATCAAATTAAAAAATTCCAAAGTAAAGATCGAAACAATTAGACAACTATCAAGTGAAAAAAATTCCAAAGTATAGACTACCATACCCACTTGAAAATCACATCAACAATCCTAAACATGAGTTAATAGATAAAATGTTCCTACGATAGACATCATCAATCAATTTCATCATGAAATATCATCAAAAAATATGGCAAGTGATATTGCAATATTATTTATCTTTTTATAATCTTATCTTTTTGATTTATCGTAATACCACATTCCCAAGATCTCTCGAGGATGTCCATAAGGATTTAGAGAAAAAGGAATGATGGCATTAATTGCCAATTTATGTATTAGTCATATTTTTAAGATGTTTTTGTGATACTACCATGACAAATATTTCCTTTGTTTTGTTTATGGAAGTTGTTTTGCGATAATTTGTGTAGTAGTTGCATGTTAGGTATTTTATACCTCTTTGTATAACTGGTCTGAAAAGTTTCAACACAACTCAACCATTATTCTAAATAGGGTATATGTATGTCTAGTATGAGCAAGAATATTATTTGTGTTTTGAGTCAAAGCCCACTTAATGGATACAAAGACACCTTGGTTATTAATACCTTGGTGCATTGTGTCTGTTTGTAACATAAAAAAGGATTGTTAAAGATACAAAGTCTCTATGCAAAGCAAAATAAAAACTCATCAATAACTAAAAAACATCAAATTTCTATCCATCATTCAACATTTCATATCATTAGTACCACCTTGCATCACAATATCATTAGCACCACATCCATCCTGCATCCACAATTTCATCAATACATATCATGACCATAGTAAAGCAATAAAAACATTATGCATCATGTATTATCATACATCACATACATTATATATCAATATCCATCATATACATAATAAAACATTATATATCATATCAATATATAGATCACCCATCCATCCACATCATATGCATACATAAGAAAAATACAACAAAACATAAGCATATATACATCATCATCCATGATCATGATATAACACATTATAAAGCCGAATCAAAACATGGTATATCATATATCATCAAAACTAAGAATGTCATATACAACATAAAGTAACTTGCGTGATATCATAGTACAAAAAAATACATATATATGAGGCCTCAGCTAGGCCAATGAATGTATATACAAAACATGTCTACAAAGTCTTTGATATAAAATACATCATAAAGATAAAAAACAACTCAACCCTAATGGCCATACCGAGGTGGAGATATCGACTGATGCTTGCTATGATGAGGGGATGGCTGAGGCATAACTAGAGACTACCCTTTTAATTCCCAAAAATGTAGGTTGCAAACCCTAAGAGGATGCCAAGCTCTATGGTCCAGCTTACAACATTTTTGGCTAACGAACGTAGTTAACCAATATGACTGAGAACTCCCTGCACTTCAGGCTTTGCTAGACCTAGGCGGGTGTACCTTAAAAATTAATGTAGATTTAAAGGTTATGTGATTTTTTAAACTTTAGGGATCTATCCACAATGGCATGCAAATGTGAAATAGATGCAAACTTAACAACTACTCCTACTCCTAATGTTGAAATCCAAGTATGTGAAAAAAGTTTATATGAATTATTGTTTTGAGATGAGTGTAACTAGTGCCTATTAATATTGGGTATATGGAGTCAAGATTTGTATGATGTGTGGATTCTCCTTCTTGGCTTAACTCTAATTTTTTGAACACTTTTAGTAGTATATACTTTGTATAAATGTGTAATATTGTTAGTTACCGAGCTCTTCTTATGAATCCCAATGATATCCTTCCGAGTTACTATGATTAATTAAAATAATTTAATCCTTCCTTGAAGGAGCCAAACAAATTAATAACACAAGAAAAAAAAAATGCCTTGATAAATTAATTATATCCTTGATAGATTCAATTTAAATAATAAGAAAAGACCACTCTAGAGACAACAAGATAACATATATGAATTAATATCAACAAAAACAACTGAACACCAAGAATTTGGTCACCAAATTAAATTTTCTTCTCCATTATATTGCTTCAAAAAATAACATAGTAAATATCATAAGTCTTTTATATGCTGTGTAAAATATCTATGAAAATGATGCTACTATTGATGATGATATCCCATGATAAAACTCAACCTTGGTTTCCCTTATATATGGGAAGCAACAAGCTTTAGACCATTACATAAAGAGTGGTGTCCCTTCATCTATATTTTGTTAAACATAAACTAAAATACTTAAGATATGAATTTAACAAAGATGGCAATGAAGTCCACAATGATCGAAGCACATCGCAATCCATTATTCTTTGAGAGACACCTATGACCACTTAAGATTTGTTCAAGGCCCTCTCTCCATGATAATGTACCTAATGACAAGCAAATTTGATAATACCTTCAAACCCTATGCTTCCTGATAAATAAAAATGTTGATTTTAGAAAGGTGATCAATGTAATCTTGTCCAACATATGTATCTGCGTTGGCAATGATGTCCTTCATAATAAATTCTAGAGTAAAACTTTGTTCTAACTGTACATGTGTAATTTCCATTACCATCATCTCGTAACTCACTTTGTTAAGAGCCATTGGTAATAACTGAGCTAGTTCATTCTTCCAAATGCTCTGTTCCTTTGGCTCTCCATCATCAAAGAAATTAGGCAATGCCATATCCAAGGGCCGGTCAAAATCACTAAGCTCTTGTCTCAACACAATATGGAACTTCTCATGCATATCAATTAATTCCTTATAAAATTTGAACACTTGATGATCAATATCTTCTTTGGCTGCTAATTCTTCTTTTGTCTCCATCATCCTAAGGTGTATCATTTTGTGCTCTTGGTAAGCTGCATGTTTTTTTTTGTGGATTTCCCAAAATTTGTCAACATTCTTAAGAATCTTTTGAAGTCTTCTCTATATTAATTTTTCCACTTGTGTTCTAGTATGACTCTTGTGAGCTAGTTGTGTTTGTGTTCCCTCCCTACTTATGGGGAGGTATATACTTTGATCCATTTGTTACAGACTGAGCATCGACCCAGAGAAACTATTGAGCCAATTCCTCTTTGGTTTTTAGAAATTCTTTTATCGTAAGCTCCTCTCTCAATCTTTCTATTTCTTGCTCTAAATATTGACTGGACAACTTTGTTTTTGTGGTAAAACCAACATGACTTTCTATAGGGTTAATCTGATCCATGGGTCCACATTGTTCTTCTTCACTTTGTTGCAACTCCATTCTATAATCATACTCTCTTTGGTTTTGTATCCTTAATTCTTTTGCATGGGTATTGAACTCTCATTTTTTGGGGGTCGGCTTTGAAATGGAGAACAGTATCACTTATGTTGTTTTTCTCAGGGTAGATATGAAGACGTCTTGATGAAAATCCATCATTATGAAATTTTGATTCATGTAAAGGACTACACTTATTGTGCACCGTGAAGGGCTATTCTATTGTATCTTGTTGATCACTGTGGTTATTATTTTGTGTGACCTCTGGTTGACTTGATGTTGCTCCACCCCTGTTAGTAGTAATTTTGGAGGATGGGACCCATGTTTTTCTGTCCATTTACCATCACTTTTCTTTGGATTCCCCTTATGCAGAGATCTTCTACCATCCATTTTGGGTGATATTGTAATTCTTTGATGCCTAAGATCTAATCTTTCTCATCTGATATTCAATTTATTAGTCATACAATGATCTCAAAGATTTGGTAGAGTTGCCACCCACTTTTCCAAAAGTGGGAAAATGGTATTGAATGAGATTATCTTTGTTTTATCCCCAACATTATCCCTTACTTAGTTATGTTAATGGGGAATTACACAAATGCAAAATTTTATGACTCTATAGCAAAAGGCTTGGATTTAGTATTGACTAGGCTAGTCCCCAGTAGAGTCACCAATCTGTTAGTTCCCAAAAATGTAGGTTGAAAACCCTAAGAGGATGCTGAGCTTTATGGTAAGGCTTACAACATTTTTGGCTAATGAACGAAGTTAACAAATGTGACTGAGAACTCCCTACACTTTAGGCTCTGCTAGACCTAGGTGGGTGTACCATAATAATTAATGTAGTTTAAAGGTTATTTGAATTCTTTAACTTTAGGGATCTATCCACAATGGCATGTAAATCTGAAATATATGCAAACTTAACAGCTACTCCTACTAATGTTGAAATTCAAGTATGTGAATAAAGTTTACATGAAGTCTTGTTTTGAGATGAGTGTAACCAGTGCCTATTCCTATTGGGTAGATGGAGTCAATATTTATATAATGTGTGGATTCTCCTTCTTGGGTTAACTCTAATTGTTTTGACACTTTTAGTAGTTTATACTTTGTATAAATGTGTAAGATTATTAGTTACCGAGCTCTTCTTATGAATTCCAATGATATCCTTCCAAGTTACTATGACTACTTAAGAGAATTCAATCCTTCTTTGAAGGAGATAGTCAAATTAATCACACAAGAAAAAAAAATACGCCTTGATAAATTAAGTATATCCTTGATATATTCAATTTAAATAATAGGAAAATATCATTCTAGAGACAATAGGATAACATATATGAATTAATATCAACAAAAACAACTGAACACCAAGAATTTGGTCACCAAATTAAATTTTCTTCTCCATTATATTGCTTCAAAAAATAACATAGTACATATTAGAAGTATTTTATATCCACTATAAAATATTTATGAAAATGATGCTACTATTGATGATGATATCCCATGATAAAACTCAACCTTGGTTTCCCTTATATATGGGAAGCAACAAGCTTTAGACCATTACATAAAGAGTGGTGTCCCTTCATCTATATTTTGTTAAACATAAACTAAAATACTTAACATATGAATTTAACAAAGATGGCAATGAAGTCCACAATGATTGAAGCACACCGCAATCCATTATTCTTTGAGAGGCACCTGTGACCACTTAAGATTTGTTCAAGGCCCTCTCTCCATGATAATGTACCTAATGACAAGCAAATTTGATAATACCTTCAAACCATATGCTTCCTAATAAATAAAAATGTTGATTTTAGAAAGGTGATCAATGTAATCTTGTCCAACATATGTATCTGCATTGGCAATGATTTCCTTCATAACAAATTCTAGAGTAAGACTTTGTTCTAACTGTACAAGTGTATTTTCTATTACCATCGTCTTGTCACTCACTTTTTGAGGAGCCATTGGTAATAACTAAGCTAGTTTATTCTCCCAAATCCTCTATTTCTTTGGCTCTCCTTCATCATCAAAGAAATTGGGCAACGCCATATTCAAGGGATGGTGAAAATCACTAAGCTCTTGTGTCAGCATATTACGAAACTTCTCATGCATATCAATTAATTCCTTATAAAATTTGAAAACTTGATCATCAATATCTTCTTTGGCTGCTAATTATTCTTTTGTCTCCATCATCCTAAGGTGTAGAATTTTGTGCTCTTGGTAAGATGCATGTGTTTTGGTGTGGATTGCCCAAACTTTGTTAGCATTCTTAAGAATCTTATCAAATATTCTCTTTATTAATTATGAAACCACTTAAAACTTGATGGACTTCATCTCCATTTCTAATTTATCACTTTTTTCTGGAACTTTTCAGATTTTTGCTTCCAATAAGTGGTTTCATCCATGGCCTCCAATAATCTGTTATCACCCTCTAACCATGGAGAGTATGTGCTTGAAGAATATGGAAGATTTTCCTTATAATTAGCAATCTCTTGCCTTAGGTTATAATTTTCAGCTATATACCTTTTATTATCCTTCACCAATTTTTCAATTTGAGCCTTAGTGAACCAAACAACATTAAAATTTAGATCTGCAATCTCTAGAGGGTTAGTGTCTTCAATTCATTGTACAAGGAGGTGACCAAATGCTTTATTACGATCATCAATAACTAAAGGTTTTTTATTGGGTGGGTATAAGGCCCACATTAACAAAGTTGCATTATCTAAGTCATAACCTGATCTTGTATATACTTTGTCTACCTCTTCTATGCTCAACTACAAGTTTTTATTTTGATTCATTCCCTAACCATTTTGCCTTTATATTCATAAATAAATTCTTTAAATTTAAGAGTTTTGACAAAATCATGATCATAAATAAATTTATCACTAGCACTATGTCTTACCTCATTCGAAGGATCATTTGGGGATTCCATCACGATAATATTTATTTCCAATAGGGGTTAATATTATCCAACCATAGGTTTATCTACCTACACACCTTCATCTTCACTCCCCACTTCTTCTTATTCTTCAATAGATGAACCAAAAAAATGACATATATTTGGCGTAGGTTGAGGAGAGAGTTGATGAAGTGTAGCTTCATTTTTAGCTTGTGTTTCTCCAATGTATTCATTTCTTCTCTTTGTGAATACCCAAAAGGGTACATCTTTGGTCAACTCTACTTCATGTGAAACTACGGTGTTCAATATTTTTACAGGATCTTCAATGTCCAAAAAGGAACCCTTATATGAAGGATCATTGCCTACTTTCCAAGCTTCTGCGATAATCACCTTTTTATATAAGCTTCTTCTCCTGGTAGCATAATTCTCATCAACGTTCCTTATTAGCCTCCCAGTTTTTTACTTGTTTTGAAATTATTTATAAAATGTTTGGGGTCAAATTTCTTCCTTGTATTTCCTTTAGGCGGACTATATTGTTCTATCCTTTTATCAATTGACTCATAGCCTTTCTTAGCAACCACAGTGAAATCTCTGAAGCAGAATGTGCCAAGCATCAATGATTGCTTTTTATGACCCTTAAGGTGCATGAAATTAGAGTAGGTCAATTGCATCATAATCTCCAAGTAAGAAATCTTGTTTGGACAAGCTTTTGGCAGTAGCAATAGTGCTCGTTCAAATCCATATACTCTAATTTTTATGCAATCACTATAGGCATACCAATCACCCCAGTTGTGATTGACCTTTCCTCTTTCATCCTTATCTTTAGGTCTTAAGAACCATTGTATTTTAGGTGATAAAGTGTAATTGCATGGACGACCCATAATTTATATATAGGTTTAACAAAATATTCCTCAAAATACAAATAATGATATCTCACACACCGACTATCCCAAATAGCAGTCCACATTTGCACGGGTCTAATGTTTCCTTCATCATCCAAGTATCTCACTCTTAAGCACTCATCCAACATTCCCAAACCTTGTCCCTCATACAAAATGAGATGCATAAATAATGAGTAGTGTCTAAACCGAAAACCTCCATTTTTATTCTTGATGGAAACAAGGTCATTGTGAATTTCATCGGCCAAGTACTCAATATATTCAAGAGGCCAGGCATCCTAACTTTGTATATCAGCTGTCAAGACCATTGGTACTATTTCCATGAGTATAGGGGAATCTAAGCCAAACACTTGACAAAAAAAAAAAATGTATATTAAAAATATCCCTCAAAAGAGTTTACATAATATGGAGGGTTTTCCTCCCTTGAGAATAGTCTGAGCCTATTTCCTTCCTGTTGGGGCCTGCCTAACAACAATATCCATAATTTATAACTGGTGCTCAAGTTGTGATATTCGTTCAAGTGATCCCTGATTCTGAATTTCATATTGATACTGGTGTCTAATTGGAATACCATATAAATGTATTTCTTGGTGATAGGCATGAAAGAATATCCATCTGGTAATTAGATCATGCGAGTTTGAGAATTATATTTGTTGGCAAGTACTTTGATCAATTTCACATTGATGAACACATTGGGCACTACTAGTTTCCCTAAATTGAGCTTCCACGGGTTGGGCATTGGCTTGTGTCTATGCATTTTCATATAGTGGTATATAAACAAATAGTAACCCCTCATCGGGGTCCATGTATCATCCACCTATTTAATTATGTCTTCTAATTATTCAGCCTAAGGGTTCAATTGTGCATGTCTCCTAGAAATTTGTCTAGAGCCATGCCCTGATCAATTAAGTCTTGATTTAGATGCATTTCTTCTAACTTTTTTCTTTTATTCTTAGGGTTTTTAGAGGAGGAATCCATTATGTGAATTTATAGAAAACAAAAATCCTACTTCAGTGCTTCAATAATTTGAACTGATTTATGGATACTTTGGAACTTTTAGCTCAGTCTTTTGGGTACTTTCTTGGATAATTCTTTTTCTTGGTTCAGGTGCTATCATCCCTGCTATTCTCCACTCCTTCATTTTCTTGTTGCTCACTGATTTCCAAATGTGTCAAAACTTGAATTTTAATGCTCTTAGCTCTTGGTTTATTAATGGAAACTTCATTTCATCAAGTGAATAATTAATTATTTTGAATATCAATCATTGATATTTCATCACCACCACCAAATTGTCCTTTCATCATGCCATGATCTTGTAAACACTTTTGCTTGATCAAGATGAAATTTTTTTGGTCTCACTGATATTTTCCTTTTCCCTCGATATCCCTTTTACTGGCATATCCTTTTTCTTTCCTTTGAGATTTTGAAGAGATATCATATGGCTTCATATCGATAATACTATGTCCTCTCGAAACCTTCCTATTGATTTTGATATCCTCTTGTTGCTTCGATATGTTCAAAAATTTATCCCATCGAGGTAGAAAATATTGTAATTTTATTGAGGGGACTAGTATTGCTATCTTCCCGATATGTATTCTTCCCTTCGACAGATTCCTCCACTTTTGTCATTCACTCATTTGTTTTAGAGTTGTTGAGGGGACTGATTTTTTGGTTTTACCGATAGAGACTCTTCTCCCCGATACTCCTTTAGCTAATGTTTCCATTTTCCTTTTCAGGTGGAATGTGAATCACCTTACTCTGATATTTTAGAGTCCTCTCAAAAACCATCTTGATGTCCTTCATTACCTTTTGTGATAACTGCCATTGCCTTATTGAAGAGACAAGTTTCCTCATCCTGCTGATGTATATTTTTCACTTTGATGAACTTTACCGCTTACATGAGATCAAGGGGACCCATAAATTGCTCCATATTCTCCTTAATTCTTCATATGTGTGTTTTCCCTTCAACATTTCATTGTCACTTTGATGGATTAATGAGTCATGTCCGAGAGTTTTTTTTTAGTTTCCTAAGTGTTGAGGTGTACCCTTTCTAAAAGTCATCCCAAGGTAATTCAAATATTTATTCCCTTCGATTGTCTAGTCCTCAGATTATCGAAGAGACCTCAAAACATATTCATCTGATACACTTAATGTGTCTTCAATAGGGCTTGCGTTGGATCATCAAAGGGACACTTTGATAAGTTCCTTCGATATGATATTATTTCCTCGATAACATTTACACTATCTTGCTCTATCATTCCTTCGAGGGGACTTTAGAATGGCTTTCGCCGATATGATGATCTATTTTGTACATGGCTAATTTCTCACACAGGTAGGATGATGAATGTGAATGTTTTAGGGTGATGACTTAGATTGTGGGTAGATGATGTATTTTGAATATTAAGGTTTTTAAAATGGCATTCTGGGTGACAAGATTTTGGCAAAGAAATGGTTTTTTATGGGAAAATGGGGCAAATTTTTCTAGTCCTAACAGTGACTCCAATTCAGGATGAATTATTGTGAGGTCATTGAAGGAATATAGAATCACTCTTTGGGATGAAAACCAAGGGGTGAAGGTGGAAAAAAAGGAAAAAGAAAAATAGAAAACCCTAAACTACTGTGCATGGAAAATGATATTAAATTTTAAGAAAAGAAGATTTTTAGGAATTGTTCATGCACTGACAATTCCTAAGCTTCATCGGTCATGTTCTAAAGGTAGTATGAATCTTCTCTACATTTACTAGTGATGATAAACAAACCAAACCATAGTGCTTCAAATTTCTCATGGTTCCCCTTGTCTTGGTTTTTGGCATTCCACATAAGGACCATATCATCCACCTTGAACTTTCTATCTTTCACACTTTTTTCAAATAGATACTTGGTTTGCAATTGTATCTTATCATTTTGCTTATGTGCTTGGGATTTGACCTCATCCAATTCAGCCAATTGTTCCATCCTCTCTTCCATAGGCTTAGGGACATCTATATCCTCTTGTAGAATAAACATTTAAACTGACAAGAGGTTATGTATTGGGAGTCGAGCTTGGGCTCCATACACCAATTCAAAGGGAGATTTCCTAGTAGCCCTCTTTACAGTAACTCTGTTTTCCCATAGAGCTAATCTCAATTTGGAATCCCAAGCTTTCTTGTTTTTGAAAAGTTAAGCAGCATTTATAGGGCACTGTACCCTTCACAAGGAGCCACAAGGGCCAAAACAGAACAAGTCTTAAAAACTAACATTGAAGCAAAATTATCAGAGACAACACATCGACATCACAAAAACCACGGAAAAGTAGCCAAAAAATAGAACACCAGCACAAGCAGCAACTAACTGGCATTATCCTAGTTTTTAAATAGGAGGTCCACGACATCATCCCCAACCTAGTCTTTATTCTCTTGGCCATTATTACCCTCCAGCTCCTCCTTGATAATAGTGGACAAGGTGCTAGTGACAAAATGGCCCAACTTCATTCTAAAGTGGGTCAAACCATGAAGCCTATTGTTGAGCTTGTCCATTTTCTTCTCCAAGGCATGGGGCTCCTCCCCAACGTCCATATTCCCCAGGATCTCTTCAGGCTCATCAACCGCGGGATGCAAAGAGTGAGAGGCTGAGGTTTATTTTGGTAACTTGCTATCTTCTAGGGTAAACTGGGGCCCCTCCACATTCTTGTCTTCCTCTTCCTCAGTTTCCTCATCCTTATACTCTTTGCTGTTAGACCACTCCTCCTCCAAATCCTCAATCACTTGTCTCTTTTTACTATTTTTTGCTAGCCTCCCGGATCTCCTTATGGTGTTCTCCCCACCAGTCATTACCATGGTTTCGACAATAGTATCTACTTTAGAGTCTTTCCCTATTATGTTTTTTCCCTTCCCCTCTCTGACACTCAGCTCTGACATACTTTTCTTACCATCCTTTCCTTTTTTGGCCATGTTGGCCCTATAGGCAGACTTTGTTAGGGTGGACTTCAAATCAAAGAGGCTAGTAGCCGCACTAGCATGTTCATTACCCAACCCTCACTTTAGTTTTTTGGTAGCCAATTTGGCTTTGGGGTTTCCCACAGTATCCAAAATGGATTTATGGGGAGGGATTTTTGACACAGCCAGGGAGATGTTCACAATAGTCAGGGGTTTGATTTCATCAATGCACACAACTGAGATGGCTTTGGGAGGACAAAGGGCCAGGTGGATGTGGTAAAGTCTCAGGATAAGCCCTTGATGGAGTGAAAGAGGCGGGAGGTCATTAGGGTTATGGCTGGCTAGCTCTTTGCACTTCTCGACTAAATTTTCTAGTTCCATAAGCAAAAATAAGGTAAAGCTAAGCAACATCTTATGTCTTAAATGATTTAACAGGGGAAAATGATAGAAGAGATAGGTTTTGAACCTACCTTCCAAGGTGAAATATTTCATCAATGTTAAGTACACTTGGTCCCAAGGCTCCGGAAGAGCTTCTCACTCAAAACCCGACTGGTTCTGCACGGGTTCCTCGTTCCCATGAAGAAAGCTTTCAAGCTTTCATTGTCCTGCTTCTTAGTGTGCTTAGAGTATTTTTTCCTGGTACACAACATTCCGGTGGCATGCACAATGAATTCTTTGCTAACTTCAAAAGAAATACCGCCTTTCGTGACCCTTCGGTCCTTGCACGAATTATCAAACTAGCTAGACAAATTAGGGTCATGGCCAAAAAAACTCTCCATTAGAGGAGAAAAGCCACCTTCAGCATAGATGTGCCAAACTAACAAATTCTTCTAGAATTCATCATATTTGTTCGGCTTAGTTCGAACGTGGTCGCCACCCATTCCATCCACCTACATAGAAAACCAAAGAGTTTTTAGAAGACACAAATTGTAAAAGACAGTAGGGTGATAGATATTCATCACAAGGTCATTAAGGTGAGAAATGCAGTGATGGGAATGATGCCAACATGCAGTTCACACGTGCGGAAGGGAAAATCACCACAAGGTGACTTGACAACGGAGTAAAAGTGGATCATGAGAAGATTGCGGCCAGCGAAGCAGGAATTGGTGGGTATGCAGGGTTCCTTAGCCTTGGAGTAAGCGTGCAAAAAACATGACAAGTTGGCCATATGGCTAAAACTAGAAACATTCCTATGGGTGTAATATGAGACCTGTGCTAAACTAGAAAACATGAAGGCGCTAGAAGGAAGCATTCCTTCATGATGAGGGGTCAAATTAGTATTAAAACTCACAGTCTTATGAAGGCTATGATAAGTTAAAACAAGATATCACACAATCCCAAAGAGGAGAGATCGCATGATACAACCTCTCAAATTCATCAAAGTCATGTACTTCCTTATTCCCTTCATAAAGCCACCTTTTTTATTCATATTAAAAACCTCAAAATTTAAACCCCGCCACCTTTCAGCCACCTCAGTAATAGAGCTCGTCCACCAGGCCCAAAGGACAAACAAATGGGTCCCCCAACCAACACCCAACACCCGAAGATCTCTCAAAACATAATGAATCGAACAGTTAGAATCCCTCCACCTGTCAGCCATCTCAATGTTAGCGCTCATCCACTAGACCCAAAAAATAATCAAGTGGACCCCCATCTAGTACCCAACACCCAAAGATTTGAATTCATCATGATAATTGGCTGCTTTGTTCTCTTAAGATATCTTGAATTTTTGGTGGTATCTTCTCCATTTTCCTCCAACATTTAGAGTAGCCCTAGCAAGTGTCGAGATTAGCCAAGGCATCTGCCACTTGGTTGCCTTCCCTAAAAATATGTGTCACTTTTTTACCCCTAAGTTTGGATAAAAGGAATCTAGTGTCCAACAAGATATCCTTAGTATTCCAACCTATTAGTCTATCCATATTCACAACATCAGTAATGGAATTAGAGTCTCCTTCAATGTGGAGATCAATGATCCCTAGAGAGACAACAATTTGGAGGCGCATGAGCAACACCCTAGCTTCCACCACAATAGAAGACTGAAAACCAATACCTCCAACAAATCCCACAACCATAACCCCCCTGGGGTCTCTAATCACATCACCAATACTAGCCCTGCTTAGGTTGCCCTTAGCAGCCCCATCAAAATTGAGTTTGAACCAGCCTCTATCCGGAGGCTCCCATCTGGTATTTTCCTAGCTAAGGATTTTGAATTGTCAAATGAGTTAGCCTCTAACCCCTAGTGCCAAGCCTTGGCCATTCTAATTTCGTAATCAAGAGGTCCCTTCTTCGGGAGTTTCCTATTAAAGAGTGATATGTTTTCCTCAATAAGCCAGACTCGAATGCCAAAATCATCCCTAGGATTCCTCTCAATATTCTTGAAGACCCTATTGTTCCTCTCCTTCCACAGACACCAGCCCAAAATAGGAGGAACCTAATTCCAAATTTCACTAGGCAGGGAATGGGAATAGAGACCACTCCAACCCAAGATGAAGGATAAGAGATCCTTACTCATCACCCAAGAGACTCTCACTTTTTCAAAGGCCAGCCCCCAAACTTCAGTAGAAAACAGACAGTGTAACAATATGTGTCTGACAGTTTCCTCCCTATACTTACAAAGTAAACATCTATTGGGGATAGAAAATCCCCGTTTCCTCAAATTGTCCTGGGTAAGAATACTATTATGGTAGGTCATCCACCAGAAGAAATTTATTTTACGGATCATGTGGTGGTTCCATATCTTCCTCCAAGGTTCCTCTGCAATACCCTAGTTTTTCAACAGTTAGTACGCTGACTTAACAAAAAGATCGCTCTGTTTGTCAAAGGTCCAAAAAAACTCATCTTCTCTATCATAAGATGGAAACCTAATGGTAGAGAGGATCTCTTGGAGGGACCGGGCCAGACAAGAAAGGTCATGAGACTGGGGACAATAGAGGATTAGGCCCTTCTAAGCCCTATCCTCAGGGGGTCTAGAAACATAATCACTGATATGGATACCAAAATACCTCTGAGCTGATCCCATAAGATTCCTAAAATTAGAACAACCCAGAGGGGTCTCAATTAGCCACGTATCATCTCAGAATCTGATCCACCTTCCATTGCCCATTTTCCACTTAATCCCATTCCTTAGCAAGCTTTGTGTGTTGCAGATGCTCCTCCAGGCCAAGGATCCCTAGGGCGAGACTTCGAGAGACAATTGATCAAAGGTCTATCCTGAAGATATTTGGAATTCAAAAATTTGCACCAATCCTTAGTGTTCCTTAATTGATCCCAGCCAACCTTGGTCATCAAAGCCTTGTTGGTTTTGAAAATAGTCCTGACTTCAAGGCCACCATAATTTTTGTCCTGACAAACCTTTTCCCATTTAACCAGAGCGAGTTTCTTCTTATCCTCAATCCTAGACCAGAGGAAATTCCTTTGATTTTTTTCAAACTTATTAGTAATGTACTTAGGCATCTTAAATATGGAAAGGAAATAAGTTGGTATATCTTGAATGGCCGCTCTGAGCAGTTGGAGTTTTCCAGCATGGCTTAGGATAGAGCCTTTCCACCCAGCCAACTTTCTTTGGATTCTTTCTAGTATCAAATTCCAGAAGTTAGGGGTAACCTCCTTAATCATGAGAGGGAGCCTAAGGTAAATTGAGGGGAGGGACCCACTAGCACATACCAGAACCGTAGTCACTTTGGTTTGCAAATTAGGTGCATTGTTAAAGAAATAGATCATAATTTTATTGTAATTGATGTATTGACCTGAACATGAAGCATAATTATTAAGGCATGCTTTCCATTTCCTAGCTTCCACCAAAAAGGCTTTCCCAAAAAGAAAAGTGTCATCCACAAATTGCTGCACAACAACCGGTTCCAGGGAAGAAGCCGCTTTGATGCCCATAATGAAGCCTTCCGACAACAGACTAGTAAAGTTTATGCTGAGCACATCAGTAATCATGATGAAGAGATAGGGAGATAGGGGGTCGCCTTGTCTGATCCCTCTTCCAGCAGAGAAGAACCCAAAGGGGGACCCATTAACAAGAATAGAGCACTTAACAATATTAATACACTCCATAATGAGCTTGATAACCGAATTGTTGAATCCAAACTTAGCCAAAAACTTTGGGATGAAATCCCATAAAACTTTATCATAAGCTTTAGAGATGTCATGTTTAAGGGCCATCCCCACATAGTTACATCTATCTAAAGAATGGAGCAGCTCGTGAGTGGTCAAAGTGGCATCAAGAATATGGTGCCCAGGGAAAAAACCTTTTTGGGTAGGACTGATGATTTTATCCAGAAGGGGCTCGATACGGTTCACTAAAATGTTAGAAATTATTTTATAAAAGGTGTTACATAGGCTAATGGGCCAAAAATCAGTCATGGATTGAGGCTCACCAATCTTAGGAATAAGGGCAATGAAGGTGTGATTAAGTTGTTTAAGGATTTTACCAAATTTGAAGAAATCCCTGGCCGCTAGCACGAGATCCCACCCATAGTATCCCAGAATATCTAAAAAAAGGTAGGAGGAAAACCATCAGGGCCTAGGGCTTTGAAAGCCCCCATGCTAAAGGTAGCCAACCGAACTTCTTCTAGAGAAACAGTACTGAGAATCCCCTTATTATCTTCCTGGGAAATGATGGTAGGTAGATGGTTGAGTACCACATTGTCCAAAGCCAGATTTGGCACCTCAGTTGGGGAGAAATAAGCCTCCTGAAAGTAGTTAGCAACACAAAGGCCAATTTGGGTAGGATTCAAAATCACCACACCAGAATCATCAATCAATTTAGAAATTTGATTCCGTTTCCTATGCTTGATGGCTGACACATGAAAGAAAGAAGTGTTCCTGTCACCTTCCTTCAACCATTGGACTTTGGATTTTTTCTTCCAAAAGACTTCCTCATTTTTGAGAACCCGTCCCCATTCCATCCTGGTTCCCCTTTCTTGGCTGTGAGTCCACTGATTGTCATCTCCTTCCTCCATTTTCTTTTCTAAGGTCCTCAATTCTTCTTCTAACAACTTTTTTTTGTGAACCCTGTCACCAAACACACTCTTGTTCCATCCTTTAACCATGTTTTTAATATGTTTGAGTTTGAAAAAAAGCCTAAACATGGGAGAGCCATGGACAAGAATATTCCACTATTCAGCAATTTTATTTTTGAAGTCAGGGTGGGAATTCCACATTATCTGAAAATGGAAGGGGATGGGACCCACAACAAGGTGAGTATTAGTGGTAAGAAAAAAGGGGGTTATGATCAAAGATCATCCTGGGCAGGGTTATTAGATTAGCATCTAAAACATTAGTCCAATGGGGAGAGCAGAGGAAATGGTCTAAATGGACTTGAATCGGGCATTCACCAGAGCGTCGGTTAGACCAAGTAAATTTCTGACCCATGAGCTCAATATCAATTAAACCCAAAGAATTAAGAAAATTAGCCAGGTCAGACATGCTGTCAGAGTAATCCAATAGGCCACCACTTTTTTTCGATGGAAAGAGAGGAGAGTTAAAATATCCAGCAACCAGCCAACGACCTAACCTATTCTGATTAATTTTAACTGCAAGGTCATGCCACAATGTACTCCTCACATTCCTCTGATTTGGAGTGTAAATATTAATTATAGACCAAGATTCACCAAGGTAAGTAAACAAGGCCCACACACTATTTTTATAGTGGAATAGTTCAGAGCCCATACATTTTGATGGATTCCAAAGCACAGCTAGAGCCCCCAAAGCACCCTCAACATCACTATAGACAAGATGCATTTGGCCAAATAAATTTAGCAACTTTATCAAAATTTGTCTTCATCATTTTGGTTTCTTGTAGTAGGCACACATTAATCTTATGTTCCAAAACATAGTTCTTCAGAGCAAGTTGTTTGTGGGTGCTATTGAGCCCACAAACATTCCATGACATAACTCTCATTTCTGACCTTTTTTTGAGGACACATCCAATGTCCTCTATTTACCCAGGGCAATCTCATTTATTGTTTCTCTCATCCTAGTGTTCCTCTGGGAGGGCCTTCCTAGCTTTGAATCACCTCCTACATCAGCCTTCTTCTTCCTTCCCTTTTTCTTTGGCATTGTCCATATCCCTTCTTCTATAGTTTTCTCAAGCTTCAAAGCCCCCATACTTTCTATAGATTCATCAACCATTCTGATGCTCTCTTCTTCCCAAATTTCACCATCCTCAATCAATGTCTCACAAGTCCCCACAAAGACCACCTAAAATGGAGAAACAACTACTGAAGAGACAGGGTCTTGGTTCATCTAGACAGTCAGGGGTTTAACAAAAGACTCCAATAAGGCACTGGGGTCGACTAGGCCAGATGGTGGTTCAACAAAGGTGGGTGAAGGTAGAGGGTCATCAGGGGAAGGCACAACATATTGAGAAGGAAGCCCATAGTCCTCCGACGGAAGGGGATTGGTTCCCATGGGATTAGTAATATTCTCCAAGGTACAGTCAACCTTAACCTCCTGACTGAAAGAGGATTTGCAGTCAAAGATAAGATGACCAAATTTTGCACACTTTTGACAGTAGACTATAGCATTTTCACAATACACTGGTTGTGTCTAGTTACCAAACTTAGAGCATAACTTAACTATGTTCGGAAGGACTTTATCAACACAAATATTAACACAAAATCTTGCAAATACTAACCTGGATTTCGAATTGGTAATAGAGTCAGTGGTGACAAACTGACCCAAAGAATCCCCAATACATTTGAAAATGACTTCATCCCAATACTCAAGAGGTAAGCCCGACAACTACACCCAAATTGGAGCCGACTTATTCAGATCTATAGCAGGGTCAAAACTCGGCTTCCAATGACACATTGCCAAGCTATGTTTCATATACACCCATGGACCCATTGAAAGAGTCACCACCAAATATTTTGTTGCCATGAATCTGAATAGAAAAAGACCACCAGCCATCGCACAGATTTCCACACTACCCTTGAGATGCCATTTTTCCGCTGCCCATTTCCGAACCATATCCACCGTTGGAAGGAAAGAAAGAAATCTCCCCACCACAAAATTCTCCATGGAGGAGAGAATCCTATCACAGACTGAATCCAGAATGTCAAAATCCATCCTAGAAGCCATGATAATCTCAGGTAAAAGAGGGGCCATGGAAGAGACTTGCTTGCCATTGGATAACACATCCTTCCATCCAACTGGAAAGATCTCCACCACCGGCACAAAAAATTCGCCTGAGACCGTAAAGGTCTTCAAAAGGCCCGTAGGTGAAAGTGCTATCCCCAAAAGGGTGGTACTTGAGGGACACGGGTCTGAAAGTGAGGTGCTCAGGTCAGGGGGGACCATTGGGTACCACCAAAAAAATTTCCACCATGCACACAGGAAGTTCAAATGCAGGCAGAGGAGAGGGAAGCGAGAAAATTAATTCAAAGTTCATCCCAAGCTTTCTTGTTGTTATCCAGTATATTTTTGATTATTTTTATGATACTTTTATTACTATATTCTACCTGCCCATTTTCTTGAGGGTAGTATCGTGAGGCATATGGAATTATTATCTCATACGAATCACAAAATGCCTTAAATTCCTCCAATCTAAAGCACATGCCATTATCTGTAATGAGTCTCATAGGTACCCCAAATCTAGTGATGTTCTCTAATAGGGAATTGATCACCACCTTACTAGTGGCCTATTTTGTTGGAACAACTTCTATCCACTTCGTAAAATGATCAGTAACCACTAAGATCCATCTGTGTCCACCATTGGAATTGTTTGTAATTTATCCTATAAAATTTGTTCCCCACTAATGAAAAGGGGCTTCAATTTGCATTGGTCTCAATGGTAAGTCTCCTTGATAATTTGGTCTACTAGAAAACCTTTGACATTTTTCACATTTCCTCACATATCTATGGGAATCAATGAAGACTTTAGGCCAATAGTAGCCTACTCTTAATATCTTGTGGGTTGTGGGTTTTTTTGAGAAGTGACCTCCACACATGCCTTTATGCATTTATTTTAGGATATATTCTTCTTGCGCCTCATCTAAGCATAATAATAAGAAACCATCCTTATCCTTCCAATATAGGTCTCCATTTATAAAGACATATATTAATGCTTGGAGTTTTAAGGTCCTTTTTGGGTTGTTATTTAAGCCTTCAAGACATATCATATGTTTAAGATAGCGTGCTATGTTAGTGTACCACTGTGTATGTTCGATACTTGATACACAATTTTCTTCTCCTTCCACATTGTAAACCTGTGCTACTTCTAAATTGGACTCAACCATCAATTTTGCTAATGCTTTCCCCCTTACTAGTTTGGTGATTTGAATATTAATATTAAACTCCTGGATACGGTTTATCCATTGACATATTCTTCTAGTCACTTCTATTTGTGAAAAAACATCCTTCACTACGACATTTGGTACATATGCGATTGCTTCTACACCTACCAAATAAAGCCTAAATGCCTTGACCAATTTTACTAGGGCATAGGCTTACTTTTTAGTGATGTCATATTTCAATTCTACCCCCTGAAGTGATTTACTAAAGAATGTGATAGGTTGCTCATACCCTTCATTATTCTTTTGTAACATTACAACCACCATTGTATGGAATGATGCAAAGGATAATATTTGAAATAGGTTGTCAAAGTCTGGAGACTTCAATACAAGTTCTTACTTGATTACTCTCTTAATTGATACAAATTCATCAATGGATTCTTCTGTCCAGTCAACCTTTGAACCTTCAACATTTTTGAGTTTGGTTTTACAATCTCTACAAATTTTGAGATAAATCTCCTAACAAAATTAATTTGTCTGAAGAAGGACTGGATGAACTTCATAGTCCTTGGAATGGGGATCTTGTCAATAGTTTCCACTCATTTCGGATCTATTCTAACTCCATATTTTGAGACAATATACCCTAGAATAATTTATCTTTCGTGACAAAAAAATGACACTTCTTTGGATTCAGAGATATGCCATATTCTAATGCTTTGATGAAAATATTCTTTAGATATGCATAGTGATATTTTTACTTTTTGGAATATGATGTAAGATCATCTTGATAGACAACCATTATAGAATTGATCATGTCAGAAAAGGCTACATCCATATCCCTTTGAAGTGCCACTCCAACATTAGTGAGACCAAAAGGCATTCTCACATAAACATATGTACCCTAGGGCGTGGTGAAAGCAATTTTGTATTACTCTGACTCCTTGAACTTCACTTGGTTATACCTTGAGAAACCATCGATCATAGAGAGTAGCTCATAGCCTATCACCCTTTGTAGCATTTCCTCCATGTTTGGAAGAGGATAGTTATCTTTGAGTGATGATATATTTAAATTCTTGAAGTCCACACATAACCTTATGTCTCCATTTTTCTTCCTTACAAGTACTAGGTTTGAGACCCAAGAGGAATGTCTAATTGGTTTGATAATATGTCCATCTCTAAGTTTCATAAGCTCTTCTTGCATTTTCGATGCTAATGTGGGGTTTATGGGTCTTTTCTTCTATCTAAAAGGTTTAGCATCAGGTTTCAATGGTATTTCATGCTAGAATAGGTCCTCTCTGTATGCTTTCAAATCATCATAGGACTAGGCAAACACATGCTTATATTTTTTGAGCAAGGCTATAAGCATTTCTTTGACTTTAGGACTTATCCTTTTACCAATATATACTTTCTTAGGAGTGACTTCTGTCCCGAGATTAATTTCTTGAACATCTTCATGTTTGATAGGTGTAGGTTTTAGATTGAATCTGTCATGCCCATAAAATACTCTTTCCAATGTCACAAGGCCCTTTGTGATCTTATTTTTCTTAAGTTATACCACTTCTTTCCCGAAGATAGTTTCCTTACAATCTATTTCCTCAACAAAAGCATTGAAATCTATTTCTTGAGACTCATACTAATCTATACAATAAAGAAACTTAATTAAGTCTTCATCATCATTGAACACCTACCAATTATAGATGTTGTTTGGGATTGCAGGTCCTGTTTTGAATCCACTTCTGTTATTCCTACCAATGTAACGTCATCCTTCTTTAGGGCCATGTTTGCTAAGAAATCGGTCATTATGTTCTTAGATATTTCTCTCCAGTCTATCAAGAATGCATCAAAGAGTTCAATAGTATACCAAACTACATTTTTGTATTGTTTTAGCCTCTTTTTTTTTGATGAAAACTTTTCCCTGAGGTGTGAGACAATTAGTTCAAAGTCTCCATATACTGTTAGCGACTTGATCCCATTCCTTATGGAAATATTTAAACCTAACAATAATACCTCTTATTTGACTATATGATTAGTACATTCAAAGGTCAATAAGAATGAATACTTGAATGTTTTTCCAGTAGGTGATATGAATACTATTCTTGCTCCATTCTTGCCTTTTCTGCATGCACCATTGAAATACATTTTCCATACACCATGTTCATCAAGCTGAGCTTCCCTATTGATTGGATCTATATTTTGCAAATTTGGTTGTGATTTTTCAATTTTAAGTTTCCTAGATCCACATCACAAAAGAAAGTCATTTGATTTGGATCAAAATGTTCTATGACATGCTCAGATCTTGGATCCCCATGCAATTTGACCTCTCTCCCATTTACTGGTATTGTTGTATATGATAGATCTAATTAAATGTTTCCTTCAATTGTAGCAGTCCATCGTCTGGATAACAACATAGCATAGTATGGAAGAGTATCTACAACAGTGATGTCAGTCTTGTAAGTGGCTTTAGGGTATACACCTAACTTTAGCTCTACATCATATGACTCCAACAATTGGGACAAACCTATTGCCCATTACATAACATTTCCCATTTGTTTTATCCACCCACAGGCCTAGTTCTTTCATAACAACCATTGGCATGATGTTTATTGTAGCTCCTGAGTTGATCATGTAATTCTTCACCAATTTATTGCTAATAAATAGTGTAGTGTAAAATGGGTCTATTTGAGAGGGATTCTTTGTTAAACTGTCACCAAGATACACTTCTGGTGTCTTCATGATTTTTTCGTTCAACATTGTTTACCTTTCTTTATTCTTGTTTTGATTCTGTTTCTTGTTGGACATATTAGAGATCAATTTGAGGGAAATATCTCTATATGTTGGACTCAAGGGAACATTGAGAGGGGGGTGAATCAGTGTTATGTAAATCTAAACTTTATTGATCCGATATTTAAACCATTTCAACATTTAACCAAAGCGAAAATGTAAACACACAAAGCAATCATCCACAAAACCATAACACAAGGATTTTTACGTGGAAACCCTGTTAGGGGAAAAAAATGGTGGAGGTAAATCCATAATTTGAGTACTCAAATATAAGTTTTACACAATGGGAATGCACTTGCATTTAGGCTTACTTCCTAGAGCTCACTGGTCAAAATAGGAAGGATCATTTCCTTACAAAATATTCAGATTAAGACCATCTAAAGGATTGAACTAAAGTAATAAAATCTACTCATGCTTGGTTATAGTTCCAGTTAAGCTCATATATCAGATTCTGGACCTTCTGTCTAATTCTGCACTTCACTCTACTCTGCTCTGTAATTCGCATCACAAATCCATACATAAGTAAATTTGCACCACTATCATTCTAAATTTCACACCACATACTAACATACTTCACATACCATACACTATCTCTATCTTCAAATGATACAACTGATCTCTTATATATATCCACACCAAATATTTTATCGGCCATATGTCAGCTTTAACAAAATATAGAATACCTTTCAATGGTCGGGTAAATCCACAACTAAATCTTAATGCGCACCACCCATAGTCATCTATAGAATAATAAGGACCTAGGTAAACATGTTCAAACATAAAATCATTTAAGAAATTACTCCTTAAATATCCGCAATGACTATATCTACCAAGGTAGCCTTCTAGCACTGATAACCAAATAATCAATACATCGGATCTCCTAGATCGTACACTAGTGAATGCACACCTAGATAATTATTGGATAAGGTAGTACAAACATAAAAATACCTTTCTATGAGATCCAAAACCAAAAATGATAATCCGGTGAAGTATATAGATCGATAGATTTAAGTTTAACCAAATACCCTGTTCTTCACTCTTACTTCTGGTAATAGCTAGTTCTTTACTCTGTCTGCCGGTATGGACCAATACTGAACTGTGGACTAGATTAATGACTTAGGTTTCCATCAATGACAACACTAAAAGACATATTCCAACACTATATTCATCCACTTTCATCATCTAAAACAATGGCACTGACATCTTGATTTGAGACAATGCTTGTGCCATGCCAAATGAGGGGGTGGTAACTGATTGTTCAGTTTTCTCTATCTTAGTGGCATTCTTTTCCTCAACTTGTATCTTAGTATTATATTTTATCTTCCCCTACTCCACCTTTGTTGTTTCCTTTGGTATAGTTTTCTGAGCCTTTTATTTCTCACCTTTCTTTTGGTTATCCGAGGCATTTTCCTTATGCTTTTGATCTTTTATGAACAAGCTCCTAGGTGTTCCTTGATCTGCATTTATGGTTTTGTTCCTCAAGGTGAAAATTATTTTGGCCTATGCCACAACAACTAATGTAAAGGCCCTTTTCTCTTCTTCAGTTAGTGTCATTAGTTGGAACTATGGTGTCACATTAGATGCATAAGTAGTCTCTTCATCATCATCCTCTTGATCAAAGAAGATTTCTTGCCAACCCATGTTGACATTGTATTTTTGATTATTCACATCATATTCAAACCCATCTTCTTAAGAGGATGAGTATTCCTCATAAATATGATGGGGTTGCATCCCTATCATGTTTATGGTATGATTATCTCTCTCCTGGTCATAAGATATTTCATCTTCTTGTAATGATTGTGCCACTGCACAATATTAAGGTAAGTGTGGTAGACTGCATGTTAATAGCCATGGATTATTTTCTACCATGTATGTCCCATGTTTTTTTAAGGGATCAAGAGTTTCCTTACCATAATACTATTTTTGATTGTTATCCACTGGTCTCCCATCCTTCCAATTAGTTTTGTAAGGCATATCATGTAGCCTAGGCCTCTCATTCCTATAATAGTTTGGCTGCTTGGTTTGATGATTATTATAACTTTATGGGATCCTGAAATTATCTCTTTTGCTAAGTTTTCCAACAACTCTTCTACTATTTTCAATGTTGATAACAATATTATGATATTTTGCAAGGGTATTGGGAGCTCTATTTCTGAGTTCATACCCAATCTTAGGGTTGAAGGCCTTTAGGTAAATGGCCAAGGCCATACCATCTAAGGGATTTGATCTAGGTGAGACTTTGTTGCATATTTTTAAGAATATTTGGTTAAAATCAATGATTGATTCATTATTGTGCTTTTGGTTGCCTGCTAATTCATGCATGACAAAATTTGGGTTGTAATGGCTTCCATACTATTCCTTAAATTGATCTTTGAAATATGGTAAAGAACTAATTGAAGCATTAGGAAAGTTCTTACACCAATACCTTGCATCTTCAATCAAGGATGATATAAATAAATTCATGGAGACATCTCTGTATTGTACATTGAAGTTATCCATAACTACATCAAAATTCCTTATATGTTCTTTCGTTGTGATGGTATGATTTCTAGAAAATTTCAGGATTGCATTTCTCAAATCATTACCAATTGGATCTGGACATATCTGGTATTTGGATAAATCTAGTTGCCTTTATCTATTTATATTTAGGGGTCCTTGTAGGTAGGGTTCTGGTTAGGTTGGTATTGTTGGTATTTTTGGTATTGAGGGCCTTGTTGGTACTGATGGTAAGACACGTTCTATTGTATATTTTGATTAGGATATACATTACTTTTTTTTTGAGGTATATGATGTTGGTGAGGTGGGGCATAATGTTGACCAGGAGGTGGGTAGGTGTTTTCCATAGGTTGGGAAGTGGTAGGGAAATTTTGTGGTTGTGGAGTTTGTGGTGGAATATTTTGTTGCACATAATTTGTGTTGCTTAGATTTCCTACTACATTGTGAGGTGTTTTCGAAGCCTTAGGGCCACTTGTGTTTTGGTATGACCCCAATGAGTTAGTTGTGTTTGTGTTCCCTCCTTGCTTATGGGGAGGTATATACTTTGATACATTTTTTACATATTGAGCATCAACCTGGAGCAACTATTGAACCAATTTGGTGCAAGAGCACCCCATAGTTCATCTAGGAAAGTTGACTAGAAGGTCATGATTTGGCAATTTGTTTATGCCAAATATAGCAATCTCTTCCTACTTCTTTGAGTTTTTGCCTTAGAGGCATTTGAGATCAGGTATTGTGTTGGTAAAGGTCATGTTGACCATTTTTTAGGTTGAGGTTTGGCTACAAGGATGATTTAAGACCTTTGTAGACCTTTCTAGGTGTTAATTTCTCTAACATTTTGCAAATAAGGCTTATTGGAAGCCACAAGTGACCATAGAGTAGTTAAGACCCGGCTTAACTGAATGAGGGACCTATAAATGGTGTGCCTTGACCTGAAAACAAGGTTGGAAGCATTCGAGTTTGTGTAAAAGTTTTGAAATCAAGAAAACAATGATTTTTAGTGTGAATTTCCTAGTTTTGCTTTGAATTAGTGTGTTAATGGATTGATCATGGCATTGTGAGTAGTGTAGGATGTAGTGCAATTGTCTTTCAAGCATTGTGTGGAATTGTATATAGTTAGTTTGTTCATTTCAAGTATCCTTTTGTACTTAGTTTATTTCTTTTAGTTGCTATTCTGACAGACAGTCTGTGAGGAATGGAGGTTTAGTTCACATTCCCACTATACATAGTGTACGGGCCTTTGGGAATTGTGATTAGACCCCATGACTATAAATATGGTAGGGTTAGGAGTCTTTAGAAGTCAGGGTATCACTGTGGAAGTCTTCTCCTAGGCGAGCTTGATAGTGTCCGGCTAGGAAAGACAAGAAGTGCAAAGCACTTGACTTGCAGGGGTGTCCATCTCCTGGAAAATCATGGTGTGGAGAGGGCAGGTATGAGCCTTGCCAAGGCATATCATGGAGGAAGAAGCTCCATCAACCCGTTTGGTGAGAGGAATTCTTAATAGTCTGCAGAGAAGCCAGGAAAGACCTACAATAACCTAGGTTCTTGCTCAATTCCAATTTGGGGTACTGTATGGGTAGTGAAGGCTTAAGATCCCAAAAATCATTGAAAGGAGGGAATATGCACTAAGAACCTCAAAGAAAGATTGGGGTGTCCTTTGGGAAACTTTGGAGAACCAACTAGTTTTCTCGGAGAAGGAAGCCTAATTGGAATTCCAAGGACTAGTGGATTAAACCCTAGATGAGGGTTTGGTGGAAGCGATGGACAAAGGAAGTAAGGTGGACTCTCTAGAACCATGAGTGATGATGTGACCCTGTTAGAAGCATCTCCACACCCCTGCAAAGATGAGATCTAGTGTTGGGAGTAGGTTAGCCTTTAGGGTGGATTAAGGGCTAAAGGGAGTGTTGCAAGGAAAGCACCAAGGTTGACTTGGTTGAAAGAAAGTATTGGTAGTTGGGTTGGCAAGGAGAACTAGGGGAGGCTAGGTGGTGAAGTGGTACACCATAGGGGGGTCTTCCAAATAAGACCTAGAGCAGGGATCATGGAATGATTCCTGCAACCCTCCCTATCAGATTGGTATCAGAGCAAGTTAAAGATTTGGGATAGAATCTTGTATGTCAGACCTTGAATCCAGTGGTTCCACAACCATGGTGACAAACATTGAGTTGGAAAAGAAGTCAAATATTAGGAGGAAGACAATAGGAGATTGAGGGAAAGAGTAGCTCAACTTGAGCAAGCATTGAGTAATGTGCTGATCAAGGTCGATGAGGTCAATGATAGATTGGAAGGCAGGGTACCAAAGAGTGAAGAGGTTGTAGAGGAAGAAAAGATCCCTAAACCTAACCCTGTTCTGCAAGAGGAGCCTTTCTTGAAGGCATTGAAAGCTTTGAGTGGAAAAGCACTTGAAGGCATACCACTGTTTAGTGGCAAATTGGAAGCTGATCTAGTCATGGATTGGATAGATGGTATGGAAAACCATTTTGAGTGTGATGGAGTCACTGAAGCACAAAAGGTGAAGGTGGCCAAATCAAGATTCAGAGGATCTGCCTTGACATGGTGGAAATTCATTCGGACAGAGAGGGAAAAGGAAGGCAAGAAGCCTATTTCTACTTGGAAGGGTATGGTTGCAAAAGTGAGAGAAGCATACCTACCAGATGATTATGAGATTCAGTCACATAAGAAGAGACAAAGCTTGAGGCAAAGAGACCAAGATGTGAACACTTACACTGAGGAGTTTCAAAAACTTTGTATGAGTTCTAATGTTTCAGAAGATGAAAGTCTCAAGGTGGCTAGGTATTTTAACGGCTTGAAGTGGAACATTCAAGAGGAGATTACTCTTCTAAGTCCTAAGACAATACACCAATGTTACCAATTAGCTATTAAGATTGAGGAAAGAAGCAAGAGGAAACATGATCAGGCTTCTAAGAGTAGAGGCAAAGGTAGAGATCAAAGAGGACATAGAGGTGGCTACCAAGGTAGAGGAACTGAACAAAGAAACCAAGGAGAGTATAAACTCATAGAGCATGGAAGTGAAACACCTTCTAGAGGAGGTTATGGAAGAGGTAGAGGATCTCAAGGAGGATCAAATAGAGGAAGAGGAGTAGGCAGAAGCAACTCATATTTTGCTAATATGAAGTGTTATCATTATGGTCAAGTAGGTCATCCAACTTATAGGTGCCTAGAGAAAGCATCTTGATCAAATACTGAGAAGAGAGTGACATATGCTCAAGAGGACACCATGAGTACCAAATCACCAGAGGTCAGTCACATTGAATCAGAAATGGGGGAGAATCTGATGTTTAGAAGAGTTTTGATCAGACAACTGATCAAGGAAGAGCCAAAGCAAAGGAGAGCCTTATTCAGGGTAAGGTGCAAAATCCTTGGTAAGGTGTGTAAGGTTATAGTGGACTCAGGGTCTACTGATAACATAATCTCAGAAGAGGCAGTCAAGAAGTTGCAATTGGAGAAGGTACCCCACACTAACCCTTACAAAGTAACATGGTTGAACAAAGGGCAGAGTGTTCTTGTCAATGAACAAACAACGGTGGAGTTCTCCATTGGAGGTTACAAAGATAAGTTTTTATGTGATGTGTTACCCATTGATGCATGCCATCTACTATTGGGAAAACCATGGAAGTATGATAGAAGTGCCATGTATGATGGCAAAGAGAACACCATTTCTTTCAAGAAGGATGGGAAGACATTTAAATTACAGTCACTATTAAATGAGGAAGAAGGACAGTCAAAGACCCCTAGTGTCTTGTTAAGAAGTGGTAAAGAGTTCATTAACAACTTACAACAAAGAGGTGAAGGATATGTGGTTATGTTGCAACCCAAAGAAGAAGACAAGGCTAAGAAAATAGTCATACCCAGAGCAGTCCAAAAGTTGTTAGAACAGTTCAAAGACATAGTGAGTGATGGAACACCAACAACCTTACCTCCAAAGAGATCCATTAGCCATCAGATTGAATTCATAATAGGAGCTTCATTGCCAAATAAAGCAGCTTATAGGCTTACACCGGATTAGAATCTAGAGGTAGCTAGACAAGTGCAGGAGTTATTGGATCAAGGGTTAATTAGGAAGAGCATCAGTCCGTGTGCAATGCCAGTGGTCTTAGCAACCAAGAAAGGAGGCAAGTGGAGATTATGTACTGATTCTAGAGCTATAAATAGAATCACAATTAGGTATAGGTTCCCTATTCCTAGGATTGAGGACTTGATGGATTGTCTTGGAGGAGCTCAGTACTTCACCAAGTTGGATCTCAAGAGTGGATACCATCAGATTAGAATTAAGGATTGAGATGAGTGGAAGACAACATTTAAGACAACTGATGGGTTGTATGAGTGGAGAGTTATGCCATTTGGCCTCTCTAATGACCCTAGCACATTCATGAGGCTTATGAATGAAGTGCTCAAAGAATTTATAGGGATATTTGTGGTGGTATATCTTGATGATATACTTATCTTTAGCAAGACAACAAAAGAACACCCAAAGCATGTGGAGTTGGTTCTTAGAAGATTGCAAGAAGAGAAGTTAGCCATCAACCTAGAGAAATGTGAGTTATTCAAATAGGAGCTTGTGTATTTGGGGTTTGTAGTGTCCCAAGGATCATTGAAGATGGATCCAAGCAAGGTGGAAGCTATCCTAAATTGGCCTACACTAACCACAGGGACAAAGGTAAGAATTTTTCATGGATTGGCTCAATTTTATAGAAAATTTATAAGGAACTTTAGTGGAATATGTGCACCAGTCCTAGATACAATCAAAGGTGGTTTAAAGACTAAGTTTAAGTGGACTCAAGAAGCTGAGAAAGGTTTTGAGAAACTAAAACAAGAAGTGGCAACTCAACCTATTCTTTTATTACCTAGTTTTGACAAGTTGTTTATTGTGGAATGTGATGCCAGTGGAGTTGTAGTAGGAGGAGTGCTAAGTCAAGAAGGCAGGCCTATAGCTTTCTTTAGTGAAAAACTCAATGAAGCTAAGAAGAAGTATTCTACCTATGACCTAGAAATTTATGCTTTAGTTCAGTCACGTAGGAAGTGGAGGAACTACCTTCTACCCAAAGAGTTTGTAGTCTTTACTGACAATCAGGCACTTAGCCATATCAACACTCAAGAGAAGTTGAGTAATAGACATTTGAAATGGATGGAATACATCCAAGCTTTTACTTTCACCATCAAGCACAAGAAGGGATAGTTGAACAAGGTAGCAGATGCACTAAGTAGAAGATTGCTGACAGTGCAAGAGATACAGATCAAGAGCATTGGAATAGAGAGTTTCAAGGACCTCTATGGGGAAGATGAAGACTTCTCGGAGGCCTACAAGGTATGTTCTGACTTTGAGAATCACTTTCATAGTCAATACTCAGAGTATACATTGCAAAGTGGATTGTTATTCAAGGGGAATCGGTTATGTGTTCCAAGAGGATCAATGAGAGAGAATCTCATCCAAGAGAAGCATAATGGTAGTCTTAGTGGACATTTTGGCATCAACAAAATAGTGGAACTAGTGCAAAGGTTCTATTATTGGCCTAAGTTGTCAAGGGATTTCAGGAGGTATGTGGAGCAGTGTGTAGTATGTATGAAAGCCAAGGGAGGAGCTAGTAATGTAGGTTTATATCAACCCCTACCCATTCCTAATAGACCATGGGAGTGTGTTAGCATGGACTTTGTGGTAGGACTCCCTAAGACTAAGACAGGGTTTGATAGTGTCTATGTGGTGGTAGATAGATTCAGTAAGATGAGTCACTTTATCCCTTGCAAAACCACCCATGATGCTAGCTATATTGCTCACCTTTTCTTCAAAGAAATTGTAAGGATCCATGGATTGCCATTGAGTATTGTCTCAGACAAGGATGTGAAATTCATGAGTCACTTTTGGAAGACTCTATGGAGCAGATTAGGTACCAACCTGTCTTTTGGATCAGCTTACCACCCTCAAAATGATGGGCAAACAGAGGTGGTTAATAGGGTGTTAGGTAACCTTCTAAGATTCCTAACCAAAGAGTATGGACAAACATGGGACTTGGTTATATCACAGGCTGAGTATGCATACAATGACAGTGTGAACTAGACCATAGGGAAGAGTCCTTTTGAAATAGTGTATGGAATGCACCCAAGAGGTGTGTGTGAGCTCAGGGATCTAGGAGCTATGGAGCATAGGAGTGGACATGCAGAGGATTTCTCTTAGACCATGAAGGAGATTCAGGAGCAGGTGAAGAAGATAGTCACCGAGGCTACTCAAAAGTTGAAAGATAAGGTGGATATGTCTAGAAAAGATTTACAGTTTGTAGTAGGAGACTATGTCATGGTCCACCTCAACAAATCTAGATTATAGAAGGGAACATCAACCAAATTGCAGATGAAAAGAGTGGGACCATGCAAGGTATTAGGCAAATATGGAAAGAATGCCTACAAGGTGGAAATACCTGCAGATTTAGGGATTTCACCAGTGTTCAATGTAGCTGATCTGATCAGATATAAGGGAACAATCAATGACATGGATCAAAATAGTAGGGATATCTTCAAGGATGTAAGCAACATAGCCTTACCTACTCAAGACAAGCTACAAGCAGAGAGCATCTTGGAGTCAAGAGTGAAGAAGTCTACAAGGCATCGGGTGTACATGTAGCATCTTATAAAATGGAAGAACAAACATGAATCTGAGGCTACATGGGTGGATGAAGCTTAGTTCAAGAAGTAAGGTATTAACCCATCTCTGATCTCTCCCCACACTCCTTAATGTCTGTGTAGAGGGGGAGAATGGTGCAAGAGCACCCCATAGTTCTTCTAGGAAAGTTGACTAGAAGGTCATGATTTGGCAATTTGTTTAGGCCAAATGTAGCAATCTCTTCCTACTTCTTTGAGTTTGTGCCTTAGAGGCATTTGAGATCAAGTATTGTGTTGGTAAAGGTCATGTTGACCATTTGTTAGGTTGAGGTTTGGCTACAAGGATGGTTTAAGACCTTTGTAGACCTTTCTAGGTGTTAGATTCTCTAAAATTTTGCAAATAAGGCTTATTGGAAGCCACAAGAAACCATAGAGTAGTTAAGACCAGGCTTAACTGAATGAGGGACCTATAAATGGTGTGCCTCAACCTGAAAACAAGGTTGGAAGCATTCGAGTTTGTGTAAAAGTTTTGAAATCAAGAAAACAGTGATTTTTAGTGTGAATTTCCTAGTTTTGCTTTGAATTAGTCTGTTAATGGATTGATCATGGCACTGTGAGTAGTGTAGGATGTAGTGAAATTTTCTTTCAAGCATTGTGTGGAACTGTAGATAGTTAGTTTGTTCGTTTCAAGCATCCTTTTGTAGTTAGTTTGTTTCTTTTAGTTGTTGTTCTGACAGACAGTTTGTGAGGAATGGAGGTTTAGTTCACATTCCCACTATACATAGTGTACAAGCCTTTGGGAATTATGACTAGACCCCATGACTATAAATATGGTAAGGGTAGGAGTCTTTAGAAGTTAGGGTATGACTGTGGAAGTCTTCTCCTAGGCGAGCCTGATAGTGTTTGGCTAGGAAAGACAAGAAGTGCAGAGTACTTGACTTGCAGGGGTGTCCATCTCCTAGAAAATCACGGTGTGGAAAGGGTAGGTATGATCCTTTCCAAGGCATAGCATGGAGGAAGAAGCTCCATCAACCCGTTTGGTGAGAGGAATTCTTAATAATCTGCAGGGAAGCCAGGAAAGACCTACAATAACCTAGGTTCTTGCTCAATTCCAATTTGGGGTACTGTATGGGTAGTGAAGGCTTAAGATCCCAAAAATCATTGAGAGGAGGGCATATGCACTAAGAACCTCAAAGAAAGATTGGGGTGTCCTTTGGGAAACTTTGGAGAACCAACTAGTTTTCTCAGAGAAGGAAGCCTAATTGGAATTCCAAGGACTAGTGGATTAAACCCTAGATGAGGGTTTGGTGGGAGCGATGGACAAAGGGAGTAAGGTGGAATCTCTAGAACCATGAGGTGATGATGTGAACTTAGTAGAAGCATATCCACACCCCTGAAAAGATGAGATCTAGTGTTGGGAGTAGGTTAGCCTTTAGGGTGGATTAAGGGCTAAAGGGAGTGTTGCAAGGAAAGCACCAAGGTTGACTTGGTTGAAAGAAAGTATTGGTAGTTGGGTTGGCAAGGAGAACCAAGGGAGCTTAGCCAAGAGGTAGGTCCTATAGGTTAGGTGGTGAAGTGTTACACCATAGGGGGGTCTTCCAAATAAGACCTAGAGTAGAGATCATGGAATGATTCCTCCAACCCTCCCTATCACAATTCCTCTTTGGTTTTAGCAATTCTTTTATCCTAAGCTCCTCTCTCAATCTTTCTATTTCCTACTCTAAATCTTGAATGGAAAACTTTGTTGTTGTGGTAAAAACAACATGATTTTTTATAAGGGTAATATGATCCATGGGTCCACATTGGGATTCTTCACCCTATTGCAGTGCCATTCTATAATCATACTCTCTTCGGTTTTGTATCCTTTCTTCTTTTGCACAGGTATTGAACTCACTTATTTTTTGGGGGTCGAATTTGAAATAGAGAAAAATATCAATTAAGATATTTTTCTCAGGCTAGATATAAAGATATCTTGACAAAAATCCATCATTATTAAATTCTGATTCATGTAAAGGACTAAACCTATTGTGAACTGTGAAGGGGCTATTCTGTCGTATCTTGTTGATCACTACAATTATTATTTTGTGTGACCTCTGGTTGAATTGATGTTGCTGCACCCCTATTAGTAGTAACTTTTGGAGGAGGGGACCCATGTTTGTCTGCCCATTTACCATCACTTTTCTTTGGACTCCCCTTATGTAGAGATATTCTACCATCCATTTTGGGTGATATTGTAATTCTTTGATGCCTAAGATCCAATCTTTTTGATTTGATATTAAATTTATCGATGATACAGTGATCTCAAAGATTTATTAGAGTCACCACTCACTTTTCCAAAAGTGGGAAAATAGTATTGAATGAGATTATCTTTGTTTTATGCCCAGCGGAATCCCTTACTCAGTTATGTGAATGTGGAATTACACAAAATGTGAAATTTTAAGATTCTATAGTAAAAGGATTGGATTTAGTATTGACTAGGATAGTCCCCAACATAGTCACCAATATATCAGTTCCTAAAAATGTAGGTTTCAAAACCTAAAAGGATGCCAAGCTCTATGATTAGGCTTACAACTTTTTTGGCTAATGAATGGAGTTAACCAATGTGACTGAGAACTCCCTACACTTTAGGCTCTGCTAGACCCAGGTGGGTGTACCTTAAAAATTAATGCATATTTAAAGGTTATGTGAATTATTTAACTTTAAGTATCTATCCACAATGGCATGTAAATGTTAAATAGATACAAACTTAACAACTACTCCTACTCCTAATGTTGAAATTCAAGTATGTGAATAAAGTTTATATGAAGTATTGTTTTGAGATGAGTGTAACCAATGCCTATTCCTATTGGGTAGATGGAGTCAAGATTGGTATTATGTGTGGATTCTTCTTCTTGGCGTAACTCTAATTGTTTTGACACTTTTAGTAGTTTATACTTTGTATAAATGTGTAAGATTTTTAGTTACTGAGCTCTTCTTATGAATCCCAATGATATCCTCCCGAGTTACTTTGATTAGTCAAAATAATTTAATCCTTCCTTGAAGGATCTAGTAATATAAATCACACAAGAACAAAAAATATTCCTTGATAAATTAAGTATATCCTTGATATATTCAATTTAAATAACAAGAAAATATTACTTTGGAGACAACAGGATAACATATATGAATTAATATCAACAAAAAAAATTGAACACCAAGAATTTTCTCACCAAATTAAACTTTCTTCTCCATTATATTGCTTCAAAAGATAACACAATACATATTAGAAGTCTTTTATATGGTGTGTAAAATATCTATGAAAATGATGCTACTATTGATGATGATATCCCATGATAATACTTAGCCTTGGTTTCCCTAATATATGGGAAGCAACAAGCTCCAAGCTGTTACATATAGAGTGGTGTCCCTTCATGTATATTTTATTAAACATAAACTAAAATACTTAACATATGGATTTAACAAAGATGACAACGAATTCCACAACGATCGCAACACACCGCAATCCATTATTCTTCACGAGGCACCCGTGAACACTTAAGATCTGGTTGAGGTCCTCTCTCCTTGATAATGTACTTGATTCTAAGTGAATTAAATAATAACTTCAGCCCTTATGCTACTTGAGAAAGAAACATGTTGATTTTAGAAAGGTGATTGATGTAATCTTGTTTAGCATATGTATTTGTGGTTGCAATGATGTCCTTCATTAAAATATTTAGAGTAAAAATTTGTTCTAACTATACATGTGTATTTTCCATTACCATCATCTCATCGCTCACTTTGTCAGGAGACATTGGTAATAACTAAGCTAGTTCATTCTCCTAAATTCTTTGTTCCTTTGTCTCTCCTTCATCATCGAAGAAATTGGGCAATGTTATATCTAAGGGTTGGTCAAAATCACTAAGCTCTTGTTTCAGCACAGTATGAAACTTCTCATGCATATCAATTAATTCCTTATAAAATTTGAACATTTGATCATCAATATCTTCTTTGGTTGCTAATTCTTCTTTTATCTCCATCATCCTAAGGTGTAGCCTTTTGTGCTCTTGGTAAGTTGCATGTGCTTTGTTGTGGATTTTCCAAACTTTGTCAACATTCTTAAGAATTTTTTCAAATCTTCTCTTTATTAATTCTGAAACCACTTTAAACTTGATGGACTTCATCTCCATTTCTAATTTATCATTTCTTTTCTGGATCTTTTCAACTCTGTGCTTCCAATAAGTGGTTTCATCCATGGCCTCTAATACTCAGTTATCACCCTCTCACCATGGAGAGTATGTTCTTGAATAAGATGGAAGCTTTTCATTATAATTAGCAATCTCTTGCCTTAGGCTATCATTTTCAGCTATATACCTTTTATTATCCTTCACCAATTTTTTAATTTTAGCGTTAGTGAATTGATCAACATTAACATTCAGATATGCAATCTCTAGAGGGTCTGTGTCTTCAATTCGTTGTACAAGGAGGTGACTAAATTCTTTATTAGGATCATTAATAACTAAAGGTTTTTTATTGGGTGGGTATAAGGCCCACATTAACAAAGCTGCATTATCTAGGTCATAACCTGATCCGGTATATACTTTGTCCACCCCTTCTATGCTCAACTACAAGTTTTTATTTTGATTCCTTCTGAAGCTATCAAACTCAATGGTTGAACCCATGTACTAGGCATGGAGTAACATAATCTCTGCTTCCTTTAGTAATTCCCTTCCTCTTTCTGGAGTGTTGTTATCCATTTCTCTATTAACTTCCTCTTATAGTTTTTCTAGGGCTTATGCTTATTTCTTAGGTGCAACATCCTTGATCCCTTCCCTAACCAATTTTCCTTTATATTCATAAATAAATGCTTTAAATTTAGGAGTTTTGACAAAATCATCATGAGAAACAAATTTATCATTGGCACTATGCCTTACATCATTCAAAGGATCATTTTGGGATTCTATCACCATAATATTTATTTCCACTAGGGGTTCATATTCTCCAATCACAAGTTTATTTACTTGCACACCTTCATCTTCACTCACTTCTTCTTGTTCTTCAATAGATATACGAACACAAAGAGTGATATTCGGTGTAGGCTGAGGAGAGAGCGAATGAAGTGGAGCTTCATTTTTAGCTTGTATTTCTATAATGTATTCATTTCTTCTCTTTGTGAATACCCAAAAGGGTACATCTCTGGTCAGATCTACTTCATGTGAAACTAGGGTGTTCAATATTTTTATAGGGTCTTAAATTTCCAAAAAGGAACCCTCATATGAAGGATCATTGCTTGCTTTCCAAGCTTCTACCATCATCACCTTGTTATATAAGGTTCTTCTCCTCATAGCATAATGCTCATCAACATTCCTTATTAGATCATAATTTTCAAAGAGTATGTGAGGATAGCTTCCTATTTTTTTACTTATTTTGACATTATTTATAAAACATTGAGGGTCAAATTTCTCCCTTGTGTTTCCTTTAGGTAGACTGTAGTGTTCTAGCCTTTTATCAATTCACTCATAGCCTTTCTCCACAACCACAGTGAAATATCTAAAGCACAATATCCCGAGCATCAATGATTGCTTTTTATGCCTCTTAAGGTGCATGAAATCATAGTAGGCCAATTGCCTCACAACCTTGAAGTAAACAATCTTGTTTGGAAAAGTTTTTAGTAGTAGAAATGGTGCTACTTCAAATCCATATACTCTGATTTTTGTGCAATCACTATAGGTGTATCAATCACCCCATTTGTGATTGACCTTTCCTCTTTCATCCTTATCTTTAGGTATTAAGAACCTTTGTATTTCAGGTGATAAACTGTAATCATATGGATGACCTAGTAACTTATATATAGGTTTAACAAAATATTCCTCAAAATACAAATAATGAGATCTCACACACCGACTATCCCAAATAGCAGTTCACATCTGTACCAGTCTAATGTTTCCTTCATCATCCAAGTCTCTTACTCTTAAGAACTCATCCAACATTCCTGAACCTTGTCCCTCATACAAAATGAGATGCATAAATAATGAGCAGTGTCTAAATTGAAAACCTCCATTTTTATTCTTGATGGAAACAAGGTCATTGTGAATTTCATCAGTCAGGTACTCAACATAGTCAAGAGGTCGGGCATCCTGACTCTGTATATTAGTTATCAAGACCATCGGTACTATTTCCATGAGTATAGGGGCATCTAAGCCAAGCACTTCACAAACCGAAAAATATGTATATTAAAAATATCCCTCAAAAGAGTTCATAGAATATGGAGGGTTTTCCTCCCTTGAGAATAGTCCAAGGCTATTTCCTTCCTTTCGAGGCCTGTGTAACAACAATATCCATATTTTATAACTGGTGCTCAAGTTGTGATATTCATTCAAGAGATCCCTGATTCTGAATTTCATGTCGATACTGGTGTCTAATTGGAATACCATATAAATTTGGTTCTTGGTGATAAGCATGAAAGAATATCCATCTGGTAATTTGATCATGAGAGTTTGAGGGTTACATTTGATGTTAAACTACTTTGATCAATCTCACATTGATGAACACATTGGGTACTACCAGTTTCCCTAAATTGAGCTTTCACGAGTTAGACACTGGCTTGTGTCTATATATTTTCCTTGAGTAGTATAAAAATAGACTGTAATCCCTCATTGGGGTCCATGTATCACCCACCTATTTATTTATGTCTTCTAATTGTTCATCTTGAGGGTTCAATTGTGCATGTCCCCTAGACCTTTGTTTAGAGCCAGGACATTGATCAATTAAGTATGGATTTAGATGCCTTTCTTCCAACTTTTGTCTTTTATTCTTAGGGATTTTGGAGGTGGAAGCCATTATGTGAATTTGCAAAAAATAAAATCCTACTTCCGTGCTTCAATAATTTGAACCAGTTTATGGATACTTTGGAAATTTTAGGTCAGGCTTGTGGTTACTTACCTGGATAACGCTTTTTCCTAGTTCAGGTGCTATCATCCCCTGCAATACTTTGCTCCTTCATTTTTTAGTTGCTCCATGATTTCCAAATGTGTGAAAATTTGATTTTGAATTCTCTTGGCTCTTTAAAAGGAAACTTCATGTCATCAAGTGAACAATTAATTGTTGTGAATATCAACCGTTGATCTTTCATCATTGCCACCAAATTGTCTCTTCATCATGTTGCGGTCTTTTTAACACTTTCACTTCATCTGGATGATAATTTTCTGGTCTCACTGATATTTCCCTTTTACTGGCATATCCTCTTTCTTTACTTTGAGATTTTGAAGAGACATCATATGGCTTCATACTGATAACACTATTTCCTCTCAAAACCTTCCTGTTGATTTCAATATCCTCTAATTGCTTTGATATGTTCACAAATTTATCCCATTGAGGTAACAAATATTGTCATTTTATCAAGCGGACTAGTATTGTTGTCTTCTTGATATGTATTCTTCCCTTTGATGGATTCCTCCACTTTAGTCATTCGCTCATTTGTTTTAGAGCTATCAAGGGGACTAATGTTTGGGTTTTACTGATAGAGATTCTTATGCTTGATACTCCTTTAGTTGATGTTTCACTTTTCCTTTTTGGGAGACTATGAATCACCTTACTCCAATACTTCAGAGTCCTCTCAAAAACCATCTTGACGTACTTCATTACCTTTTGTGATAACTACCATCGCCTTATTGAAGAGACAAGTTTCCTCATCCTTCCAATGTATATATTTCTTTTCAATAAAATTTTTTGCTTACATGAGATCTAGGGGACCCATAAATCACTCATCCTGATACTCCATATTCTCCTCGATTCTTCAGATGTGTATTGTCCCTTCAACGTTTCATTGTCACTTTGATGCATTAATGAGTCATATTTGAGAGATTTTTTCTATTTCCTGAGTACTGAGGTGTACCCTTTCTAGAAGTCATGCCAAGGTAATTAAAATATTTATGCCCTTTAGTGGTCTAGTCCTTAGATTATTGAAGAGACCTCAAAACATCTTTATCCAATACACTAATATATCTTCGATAGGGCTTGAGTTGGATCATCGAAGGGAAAATTTGATAAGTTCCTTCAATATGACATTATTTCCCTAATAACATTTACACTATCTTGCTCCGTCATTCCTTCGAAGGGACTTCAGAATGGCTTCCGTCAATATGATGAATTCTCGTTGACATGGCTACTTTCTCACATGGGTAGTATGAATAATGTGAATGTGTTAGGGTGATGAATTAGATGGTGGCTAGATGAAATGTTTTAAATATTAAGTTTTTTAAGATGGAGTGTTAGGCTATAGGATTTTGGCAAAGAAATGGATTTTTGTGGGAAAATAGGGCATATTTTTCTATTCCTAACACATCTGACACAGTGGCCACTTGAATCTTCCCTGGTTTGAGTGTTAGGCTCTCTAAAATGAGGCTATTTCTAAGCTCTTGTTACAAAGGCCTCATAAAGTGTATGATAATATGTCACCTTCTATACCAGTTGCTCTCACTCAGCCTAATGTTGAGCCATAGGAATTGATGCAACCAAAGAAATCTCTACAACTAACCTCTACTACCAATCTGTCACTAGCTCATGCCAAGTTGCATTCCTCTCTTACTTGAAACCATCTCTCTCCTATCTCGTGACATCACACTTTGTGGTCAAAGATATAACCTACGCCCTCATATCCTGTCTCTTGACAATCTCTGCATCTCGGGCCACTATCAACTATAAAATCTGCACTACTACCACTACATCCCCAAGTGGTAGAGGAGGAACCTATGCCTGATCCTATTGCATAGGATCATCTTGTTGGTATTTTTATCTATCCCACCTCTCTCTATCCATATTCTCCACAATGATCCTGAATCGTCTCTCACCTTGTCGATTGGTAATACCCGCACCAACATGATCTATAAATTGAAGCAAAATTTAGTGAGCCCACCATTGATTATAATTGGGTGTGGTACCTAGATCATCCAGTCCCATAGGACATCCCCATATGAATGGGGAAAGTTCTTGAAACTTAGTCATTATTACATCATGATCCGCCTGCAAACCCCACACCTTGACCTCTTGGGTGGTCCTACCAAAACAAGCCTGGTAATCATTTGCAAAATGAATTGTCCACTCACCAAACTAGCAAAGAACACGATCAGGAAGATACCACTCAAGAAAAGAAGAAACATGACTGATCAACCACCATGTCTATCTATAGGATGGAAGCTTCCCCTAGTCATCATGTCATGCATCACAATCTAACCATGACCTCCAAACGAAACTAGGCATACCATCAATCACACTACACCAGTTAGACAGTTGACTAGGCCAAGTATAATGAAGAAAATCATTATATCTGTAAGAGTATAGATCCTATGGATCTCTATCCAAGATACCATCAGATCTAGTAACTCAGATATGCTCTTAGGCCCATACATGAAGCAAGGTAGCCCTAGCAAAAATGGAACTACCTCCATGATAGACGACCTCATGCATGTCTTTGTATAGATGTGCAAGGAGACACAAACCCCATGCATAACTGGTAACATGCTTGAAAATATGATCAATACATATGCCCCAACTAGCTGGAAACTATCTACCTCATCGATCAAGAATGACGAGCCCCGAGACCAAAGCAAAAGGAACTAATGAAATAGTTTGTGCACTGCCAAAGAAAGGAGACAGGTCTATCTCTAACTCTCAAACCTGAAGATGCCTGACACCAAGGACTCACTGCATAGCATATGTACCTTGTTGTATAGAATAGGTCACAAGATCTCCATGAATTAGAACACATAGAATCCTCCATACATCCTCCAAGGTGATGGAGGCCTCACTAGTCAGTAAAAGAAAAGACGATGTCTCAAGTGCCATCTCTCCACAAGGGTGGTCATAATTGCTCTATGGAATCTAATAGTCAACATGCAACATATATATCATAACCCCACAACATCTAGAAAATCTTTCTCAAGCTTGTGGAGCCTAGTGATCAAATCAAACAACTCCCACAATCATCGCTCTCTCGAGTAAAGCAATTTGAGACCCACCTACAAACATTTAACCCATGACGTTAAGAATTTGCTATGAAAAACAGGAAACAAACCTAAGATTGCAAGCAAACTAACTCAAACTTCCAAAAATAACAAAAGTAGTTACTTTTTTGTCAAAAGCAGTCAAACAGTAAAAAATAGAACTGGTTTTGTCAAGAGTGATAAAGAAATCCAAAAGCGTTAAAAATGGAAAATGTGAACATATTTCTCAAAAGGAAACAAATTTAACAATGGTGACCATTTCAAACCAAGAAAGTCAAAAGCATACACTATAAATGAAGGCGAAAACAAAGGTGAACATATAGAACAATAGCGAACAAATAAATCAAAGGCAGTTGAAAAATCTAAAAATGACATATTTAGAAATTGTACAAAAGTAGTAGAAACGATGCAAAGGCGTGAAAACCACAAAATTACCACTAACGCCTAAATTTTTTTCATGCACTGATTACTCAAAAAATGGAAAGACGAAAAATAGGAAACGAAAGGGTACATACTGGCACACCAATACCAACAAGCCTCCCGAACTCCTGAATCACCTCTGTGTGATGTGGGGCTCCTCGAATCGTCGCCATAGCTCCTCGACAATTGAAAAATCAAGAAATCTAGAGACAAGAAATTACTAAAGGCTGAGAATGCAAATGAGGTAAATTAAGCCCTAATTACCTATTTTAACCACCCAAACCCTAATTTTTAACCTAGAGAACCCTCCTAGGTTGAAATTATGAGCTCCCAGGAACATCTGAACTATCAATGAGGGACTTATAAGATTAATTTTTCATCCTCTACACATCTAAACTGAAATAAAACAATGTCGCGAGCTCGACCCAAAAAATGATTTTTTTGGCCAATCTCTTGAGGGGGCAGACCATCATCCTACCATCTTTCCATCAACTGTTGGGGCATAGTGGGGCATATAATTTTTTTCAAATCTTGATCTTAACATTGAATTCTTTGAAACAAAGCAACCGATACTTTGTCTCAAAGAGGGGAAAAATGTAGACATGTAAAAATGACCTAATGCATATCACACATCCTAAATGATGTTTTCTCATCATTGACATCATCATCACCTAATATCACTACATTTCACATCAATTACATCAAAAACCCTAATTTTATCTATTAATTGAATAATATCACATTATTTAATTAATTCACTTTTTCGTCAATTTTGAATAATTAAATAAATTTTATTTATTAGTAGTTGTTTCTGGATTCGATTGTGTGTAAGATTTTGAATCAACATTTTGGATCACACTCTATGATCCATCATCACACTCTGTGATCCATCTTCAGGATTGCAAAGTGTGATGATGCTCTCTATCCTGATGATGGATCACAGAGTGTGATGATCGATCACAGATTGTGATGATGGATCACAAAGTGTGATCCGAAATGTCGATTCAAAAGCTTACACATAATCAAATCTAGAAACAACTACTAATATTCTTATGGATTGTGGAAATCTAATAGCTCAAATTTTATTTATTTTATAAAGTCCTAATATAACTTTATTCCTCATGATTAATTAAATAACATCAATTATTTAATTATGTTGCTAATTTACCCTATTCCCCTAAGTCAATTAAGCTATTAATACTTAATAGTTTAACTATAATCACTTTCCCCTAAAATTGAATAATTAAATAAATTATTCCAAACATCATTCAAAAAGGTCAAAACAAACAAATACAACTTTATTTGTAAAAGTCAAACATGATTTACACATTCAACTCAAAAAGGCATCATTAATTATTTACCCTCACCCACTTTTATGATTAAGAAAATTATGGTACATTGATTGCTCACTCTGATTGGCTAACTGATTCATCTGTTTACTGACTAATTCATCTATTTCCTAAATGATTCATCTATTCTTCAATCCCACTAACTTCTCAATCTATTTCCAATCCCATTGAAAGGTCAACATGATTTCCTCAATTCCATTGATTAGGCAATCTATTTCCTCTGATTTGATCAATCAATATCCTTAATTGATTTGATCACATAAGCTAACTGAGCAATCTAATTCTTCTTAACAACTTTCAACCATTGATTTTGATTCAACATTGATTAATCTTGTATGCTCAGCTCGAAATGTAAAATCTATATAACAATCCTCTTTATCCTAAAAAATAATTGAAGAATTGACATATTTTCTGCAACAAAGTAATGCTGAATTTCCATTTAGTTTCTTGAGAACATTGACACACATCTTCGATCACCATTTAAGAATATTTGGAGCTTTTGCAAATGTATAAACGAAGGCTTCACATTGATACAAAAATAATCCAACATCATTGTGAATAAACTTTGACATGAAATGGGTAATGATATAGCTTAGTGAATTCTTTGTTTGTTCTTCATTTGGTAAACATTAGTTCATTGAATTCAATAATCTTGTATTGTTCATTTTGTGAGTAATGGGTATGAATATTAATCTTTGTTTGAGTTAAATATTGTTTAATTCATTTACATTGATTTCCTTATGCTTATTTATTTCCCCCTTACATACATCCTTTCTTGTTTTCTGAACATTCTACCACATTTGTCAGATAACAGAGTCATGTTTGTCAACAAATCCATGTCTGCACTGATATAGAGCCCCATTTGTAGGTATAAATTGCTACATTTTCCTATTTCTTATCTCTATTTTGTTTTTGATAGTTAATTTTTTATTTCAGTTTACCCTAATGCTAACCCTAACTTGTCTTATTGACTGATTGTGCTATCCTTTTCTAATTTCTTTGTGCAACATTTTCATTTGGGGAAAATAATTATTTGAAACTTCTAATATCATTTGTCTTGTGGGGTTTTCAAACAATCCAAGACAAAGCCATTTGAAACTACTAATAAATTGTGTTGCAAGAATGAGAAGAATGATGGTGTTGTCATTGATTTCAATTGGTCAATTGGTTATCAACTAGTTGTTGTTGTCATTAATGTCATGGTTGTAGGCTATTGGCTATATATGTCAAGGATATTGAGAAAATTGTATTGAAGAAAGCTTGCAGGTGTTCAGTGATTGCTCTGGGTTTTGCATCGAGATTTTCTCCTATATTTGTGTGGTTTAGATATGCTGATCATGGTTATTGGAAGCTGCTATATCTAGATTTTTGGCTGCTGATTCATTGTATTGTGCGAGTTGTGTTCACCAGTTGTGAACTGTGGTTTTCTGTGTTTCTAGTTGAGGTTTGAGAGAAATGTTGGTCCAGATTTATCTTTGGTAAATTCTTATGACTTGTGGTTCTAGAGTTGAGTTTCTTTAATTGTATTGAAGATAATTTTGGTATCCGAAAGGTTCATGCTTAATTGATCTATGTGTATTACACTAGTTTGGCCGGCCTTGTGTTGAACACTATCTTCAGAGTTGATGAAACATGTTGGATCTATTTGGGTCCTTATCAAGCATGTGTTTGGGTCACCCTCATTCTAACTCCACCCTAGGATGTTTTGGAGTTGACCTAATTTGAATTTAATGTTGGATGACCGACTTTGGATATGTTTCAAAGTTGAAGATGGTATAAATGTAGAATGACCTAGTGGTGAAATGGGAAAGCAAGTGAAATGAGATAAGTGCAAAGAAATAGAGTAGATAGATGTAAGATTGATATGAACCAGTGAGTGTGTGTGATGTGAGTGTGGAAAATTAGTGTTAAGCATAAATGTTGAGTTTTTGGATGTAGTGAGCTGAAGGTATACTCTATCATTCATGTATGTTTGCAAGTGGTTAAGCAATTGTGGTGGATTTCTCTATTACATTGAGATTGTATTCTCTTTGTAACATATCTTTTCTATCTTATTTGTATCTTTGTGGTAGTGAGCCTTTCAGGTTGTTAGCCTTGTTCGACAGTGAGCCTTTTGTAATCAATTTTGATATTCTCTATAGTGTGAGTTAATCCTCACCATGGTTTTTCCCTCATTAGGTTTTCCACATAAATTTGGTGTTGTTGTTTTTTTGTGATGGTTTTTAGTTTCTACACTTGCACTTAATGTTTTATCATTTAAGTAGTATTAAGGATTAGTATCGGTGAACTAATTAAGGTTTAAATTTGTGATAACTGATTCAATCCCCCTCTTAGTTGTCTTGTTCAGTGATTGGTATCAGAGCTTGGTTCCTTGGTGAAGAGCTTAACCATGTGAGAAAAGTTCAAGCTAGCTGGCAAAGTGACTTATGATTATCCGAGGCTCAATGAAACTAATTATGCTATATAAAGAATACTGATGGAAGGATATTTGGAGTGTTGTGAATATAATGCAGAGAAATATTACAAGAATCCTTTCATTCCTCCTACTAATGGTCCAAGTATGACTGATGAGATCAAAGCACATGAAGTGTGTTGGTGTTTTAAAATACAACCTATTGTGCAATTTTTGCACACACGCCCCACTGAAAGTAGGGACCCTCGTTTCTTTCGCTTTTTGGTGTCTTGGCCCTTCTATTTTGGAATTTTGCTTGCTTGGGCATGTGCTTTGATGTTCATCCTGCCAGTCAGAATGGCCCATTTATGATTTATATTGTTAGCCTTAAGTTCTGGGTGCATTTTGGGCTTTTCACTATGTTCGGGAAAATTCACCCTGGTAGGATTTTCTTGGTTTCCCTTTGGCACTTGGTAATGGCTGCCTTTTTGTTGTGTTCGGAGAAATCCGTCATGTCCAGATTTTGACGAAGTCCGTTGCTCTGTCAGATTTCTGGATTTTGGTCTCGACCGTCTTGTCGATCACATTAATGGCGATTGCACGAATTTTGGGGCAATGTTATATTGAACTTTGGGAAGTAATTTTCCATTTGAGTTTGATTATTTACCTGCCATTTAAGTTTGGAGTGTTGGAGCTTGAGGTGTGTTGTTGGATTTTGCATTTTAAAGTGATTTCGAGTGTTGTATTTGGATTTCTTGAGCATCGTGCTTGAAGGTTGTTTGCTGGCATCCTTGGTTTTAGTTCCTTCTATTCTCATGGTATGTAGATATGCTCTCTTCCTCTTTTGGTTTGGATGCTTTACTGTATGCACTTTCATGTTATTCATTGCTTTGTTCTTGCTTCAATGTGCATGCCATTCCTGGGTGTTTCGGGGTTCCATGTCTTACCAGTCTATTCGGGTGTTTGTCTTGAATATTTGCTTTGAGGATGGTCTTTCATTACTATTTTTTGGGGATTTCTTGCATTTTCCATGAACTTCCTATCCTTATTTGCAAGCAAGTTGTGCCTGAGATTTTCCAGGCTTTCATGGCAGAGGTTTTAGGGTTCTTGACCTAGGGCATAGCCAATCCCTTTCAAATTGGTGAGAGTTGAGTTTTAAATTTGTGGTTGATCCACTGGAGGTGTACGTCAAGTCATTGTCAAGCTGCAGGATCTAAGTCCGTGTCCATTCGGTCTATTTAGGTGAGGATGAGAGAAACATAGGCATTCAGGTTTTCATTGCCTTCGTGGAATTCTGCCTCTGTTGGATTTCCCTTTGTCTTCTTGTTTCTCCTTTATTCTTCATATTTTGCTATTAAATCCAGAATTTTGTTGGCCTTGCGAAATTCTGCTTCCTTTGGATTTTTTGGTGTCAGTTCCTGGGTCATTTTACTGAACTCGAGCTTTCATGGTAAATTTGTCTTACTTCTACTAAAATCTGCGTCGTTGGGATTTTCCCAGATGTTTTGCTCTTCCTTCATTTTTGTGGATTACTGAAACTGTTTCTTTTTTCAGGGATTTTCGTCTCTAGAGGATTTTTCTGAAGTTTTGTCGGAGTGAAGAATTTGATGATTACATGAGAAGTTGCTTATTGATGGTGTATTTAGGTGATCAAATGAACTTATGCTAAGTCATTTCAAGTTGTTCCTTTATTATACTGATTGATTGAAATGATTATGTGGGGTTTGTATGGTTGTTTTGCTGGATTATGCCTGGTCTAGATTTCCCCAGAATTCCTCTCCAGTCTAGATTCTGTGGAGGAGGCTAAATCCCAAAATTTGAAATAGTTGGTTTAATATGAATTTTGACACTCATTGTTTATCTTGGATCTCATTTTGGTTGTTTTTACTTGTTTGCAAGCTGGATCAGGACAAGATGTTGTTGGGCATGGCAAGGGAAAGGAAATAGATCCAAGTGTTGAAAGTTCTGCTATCTCCAATGTAGAAAAGGTAAAGATGGACATAAGGAGTAAGATTCCTGAGAGTAGATTGAATTTCGTCTAGTCAAGGATCACTGATACCAATGTGGGTATGTGGGAGTATGAGGAGTTCAAGGTTGAAATGGCAGCATAAAACCTCCCTTTGCTGGCCAAAAGAACTTTGGGATCCGGGTTAGCACATGTAGCTAGTTTCCCCTCCATAGTGCAATGCTATGAGTTGGTGCTTGAATGTGCCAGAAACTATGACAGGGGAACACAAAGGATAATTGGCCCCCAGGGAAGGATTGTGGCAAACTTCGATCCTGTGTCCATTGCTAGAACTTTTGATATACCTGATAGGTCACATGTGGTGGCCTTTGATATGGATACAACAAAGAAATACTATGAGGAGAATGTGGTTAAGTCCCAGTAGGTGACCAATTCTTGCTTGGAGAAGCCCAAGTCCCACTTCTCCAAGTTTCCAAAACAACTATTTAGACTTAAATTCAAGAGGGAATACTATAATGTCATCACTCTTAGCAGGTTGGTAGGGCTGAAGAGTGCAGGAGTTTTAAAGAGCTAGATGTTTAATGTCATTGCTCGGATGGAGCAGGGTATAGATTACCATTGGGAAAGTGGTGCAGTAATACATGAGCAGATGTGCAATGTCTTGTAGACCAAGACTTTTTCCATGACTTCCTACTTGGTATATGCATTGGCAAGATTTCACCCATACAAGGGGTTGAGCACTAGAGGTGTATTTAGACAGGATGCAATCTATGAGGTGTATCAACAACTTCACCTGGGAGGAGGTAGCTATAGAAGAGAAAATGATGCTTTTACAATGTATATTACCAAGTTGCTACAGGGTGCAGAGCATGTGAGGATTTCAGACAAGGCCAAGGATTTGATCAGGAGGTATGGGGCATGGTTCATCTAGTTCACCGCTTTCTCCTACATTAGGATTGATGGTTGTCAAAGGGCTCCCTACAAACTCCCAAGGTATCCAACTGACCATATTATACTGTTGGAAGTCACTACGCATATTTGTGACTTTGATGTGATTGTGAAGGGAGATAAACATAAAATAGGTTTGGGAATGATTTCCCCTTGAAGATAGGAACAAATGAGGTCTACCCTTCCATCCAGTCCACTCATGCTTTTGAAGAGGAGATGAGTACTTTTGGTCTCTCTTTCCATTCTAAGAGGGCAAGGTTTGATATTACTGGTGAGGCACAAAAGAAGGCCAGTAGGGAGTACAACCACAAAGACAACATTGAAGATTATTGGGCTAACCTTGGCGATGAATTTAATGTAAGGAAGAAGAAATTATCCAGGCTGCCAATAGACCTAGTAAGGTTATACAACATAAAGGCCATTCTCGACCAGGTGGAAGAGGATGGAAATCTGATTCAGGGTCATATCTTCGAGGTTGTGAAGGACAAACCGATTGGAGAAATTGATTGTTTGGAAGAAGAAAAGATAGAGTTGGAGCAAATTATGACTCCTATGATTAAGTATACTAAAGTGTGGATGAAGTACAAAATGTTAGAGTTAGAAAGTGAAGGTGTCCAGTGCACCTGTGATTTGATGGGAGACTTGGAGTCTCATTCTGCTTCCGAGGAATCACATGAACAAGATCCTAAGGGTAAGGCCAACATGGAATCTCCCTTCAAGATGAAAGTTAGGGATGTTCAAATGGAAGAGGTAGTAGATGTGGGTAAACAAAGAAAGCCTATTTACAAAAAGAGAAGGCATGTTTCAAGGAAAGAGGCTAAGAAAGATAAGGAGGAGAAGGAAGAAGTGGATACTGTTGCTCCTTTCCTCAAAAGAAGAAGACTTGTGAGAATGCCACAAAAAGAAAAGGAAAGTTCCAAATCAGAAAAGGAGGTTGAGACACCTGTGGTGGAGATAGAAAGTTCAGGGGAAAGAACATAGGTATATATGAGGAGTTCAAGGACTCCTTCCCCAAAGGATGCTGCAACAAAGGAGGATGTTCCTGTGACTGCTTCTATCATTGAACAAGAGAACATTCCCCCTCCTCAAGATACTGGTAGTATGCTAGAAGAGCCAAGGAAGGATGAAGATCCTAAGGACTTGGGTGAAGAAGAATTCTAGGAAGGAGACCTCTACAATGCTGAGGTAGAAATTGATAAGGTAATCCAGTATCCCTTAGTAGCTTATACAGATTCACCTGTAAAAGAGAAATTGGGCAAATCCCCTCAACAAGAGGAGATACCAGTTAAGATTCCTTCATCGAAAAAGGTTATTTTGGAGGAGCAGTCTCTAGAGAAAGAGGATTTGACTAGGGAGGTCCCTAATGTGCCAAGTATTGAGAAAGATGCACCTAATGTCCAACAAAAGTAGGATAGATAGGATAAAGTGCCAACCAAATCCATTGTTCGAGGTTGGATGGATAGAGAATTAAAAAGTAAATTGGTAATAGTGGAAGACACTCCTCCCAATTGGGATGACCTAATGGCCAACATTGGAAAAGGGAAAACCAAGAAGAAGGCTAGGGTTGTATCCAGGATTGGGAGGGATGGATCAGCCAATAGAGTGGCTCAAATTGCTACTCTTGCTCTAGACAAAGATAGAGATGATGTGATGGCAAAGGATTATCATGTGCAAACCTTTGATTTAGGGCATGCTTCTATGGAGCAAGATATTAAGGAGTATGAAGGTTCCAATGCTGTAATTGTAGGTAGATTGAAGAAAGAGGTACAAACTAGGCAAGAGTTGGAAAGGGAGAATGAGAAATTCAAGAGGTACTTGTAGGAGTTGATGAAACCCTTGCATTCCTTTAGCTCTTCTTCCTCTGCTGTGGGTTTCTTTCCCTAGGAAAAAATCTCTGAGCTTGAGAGAATGAAAGGCACTACACATTCTACAGTTGGCTGGTTGCAGGGAGTCCAGACCAAAGGGGATGGTGCCATCAAGGATATCTTGTCGACTTTAGGGGATGCCATGAGGTCAGTAGATTGGTTGAAGACTATGCTAGCCTAAGACAAAGAGGACATTAATCTCCTATTGCAAAAAATAAGAACAATAATGGAATACATTGAGGATAAACTGGTGAAGAGTGGGATTATTCCTTTTCCAAGGGTTTCTAAGCCTTGGGAATGGTTTGAGATCTTGTAGATGAGGCAAAGGGCCTTGAAGAAGATTCATAAATAAGGGAAGTAGATTGAGGACACTTTGATTGGAATTCATGATAAGTGCATCTCATTCTATGAAATCATGATAGGGAGGAAGACGTTTGCTCCAAAACATCTCAATTTGGAGAAACTCAAGAAATGGTGGAGAGATGTCTACTCTCCAGTCAATGAAGGTCCAGTCACTGAACATCAACTAGATGATGCTACAACCTACATTGTAGTTATTGTCAAGTATTTAATAAATAGGGCTGATTAGGATGGCATAGTAAGGCAGGCAAGAGATGACATTAAGTCTCCTGAAAGAAGAGTTAGGGTTTTGCTTGTGCCATCTATTGCTGAATTGGACAGAGTGTTGCTGGTAGTGCATGGTGAAGTGGATCGAGCTAAATACAAGGATGGGAAGTAGTTATATAGGGCTACATCATAGTTTGTGCTTCCCATTATCCACATGCATTGGGTTGACCTTTTTGAGACCCCAGGCCAACTTGGATGGAATTGGTGCAAATTGCACATTTCATGTTGTATTCAAATATCTTTTGAGGTCGACCTATTGTGTGGCATTTTATTATTGTAAAACTCTTATTGGGGCCAACTTATCTTGGGGGTTCTCTATAAATTGGGCATGTTGCATCATTTGTAGAGGATAGATAGAGGAGTGATATAATAGAATATAGAGGAATAGAGGGACACATAGAATAGAGATTTCGTATTTGAGCGAATTAGAGTTATCTTCAAGCAAGTATTGTAATAGAAGACTAGAATTGTTGTCATTTTGGATGACCTAATATAAGAAGAATATTGTGATTTGGTATCTCTCTTGTGTTGAGTTTTATCTAGCATGGTTCTTGTTGTTCTATCTTTAAAATTGCTTGAGTTTATTGTTGGATAGTTTGGTGATGCTTAGGGTTTCATGTTTGGAATGTTGCAGCGATCTCTAGTCCATAGTTTTTGCAATTAGCTGATTGTTAGCTGCTTTGCAAAGTTAGCTTGGACTTAAAATTGTGCTTAGTTCAGTTATGAATGTTTGTTCATTTTAGTTGCAATAGGATTGTTTTGAATGAATGTTTATGATTTGAAAATCTTTAAATACCTCAGAAGATTGCACTATTCTTGTGAGATTGCATATTTATCTAGGTAAAAAAAAAAGTAGTTTATGAGAGATCGGTCCATTTGAGCATCTTATCTTTTGGCATTATCAATATTAGGGTTAGAATTAGTCTTCGAATTATCTTCAAAAACCTTTATCTTTTGTTATTTCTTTGTTATCTGAGTTCAATTAAGGATTTCAAGTATCGATTCATTGTTTAGATCTGATAAATTCAAAGTCCAGTATTTGCTTGTAGTAAGGTCCCTTTGTGATTACCGATATTTTCACATTATCTCTGAGTTGTTTTATTTGCATTTTCAAGACCTGACATTAGAGACCTTGGGGTTATCTCTTTTCCATAGAGATTTACCTTTCAAGAGAGATAGGATATCATATTCTATTTGAGTTGTTGTTGTGCAGAAAACACCATCAACACAACCCAACTAGGATTTGTAATTCTCGAAGAGGTATCCAACCTCTATAATAAAGAACTTCAAAGACTAGTGGCCAACTAACGAGATTCAGTCAAAGACTGAACCTCCTACACTTTTGGCTCTATGAAACCAAGGTGGGTAAACCTAAATGTGTTCATAAGAATGTTCTATGACTAGTAAGAACACTTCTTCTTATAGATTACAGTCTCTACAGATGCAATGAGATAGTAATTACTCTCGGTATTGGCAGACCAAAGAATAATAATAGGTATCTTAGAGCAATGGGATGGAAGACTTCAATTTAAGATTTTCCTCTTGTAGAGAGATAGGGTTTAATATTTTGTTTTGTTCAGCTCTTAGACCGCCATGTTTAGAATTACAGCCCTAAAGTAATCTTAAAGAAAATAGCCAGTGCCTCATCGATTAGGTAGGAGTAATACAAAACATAATCTAGATATTATGGACATATCACCATAATGCTTTACATCATGCAAATTTTAATTTTTAAAACAACACTCCTTAGCAATCCTGAATGTATAATCATAAATTTGTAACTCATTTTCAAGAAATTTCATTAACTCATTGAGTTAAAGTAGGGAAATGAAGAACACATTCAAATATACCATTGAAAGTGAATGAAAATATCATGAATAGGCTCATTCACAACTTATGACACACAATTAGGAGAGCAATTGTTTCAAAATGATCATCATTTATTGCTTGAATATCGGTAATTACATCAGCACAACTTGCTTGCTTCATAAAAAACCTGACCAAAAAAGATATTAACTAAAACCTCTAAGAAAACTATAGTAAATGAACTAACTGTACATATATTCAGAACCTCCTGGATCCAAAAACTAACCCTTAACAATGAGCCATGAAATCTCCTTTATAGGACAGGAGAGCAACAAAGCATTAGGCTACATTGTTAGTTTCAAAATTTAATTTCATGTAGAATGAAATTCGAATTCACATTCCTCATCATTGGAGAGAAAAGTGCATGATCCGAGGAATCAAAAAAATGATTACATAATGACCAGTCGAAGAGAAAAACAAAAAAGGATGCCAGGTACGTGCACGTCCATATCATCAAAAAACAACCACCAGGAAAGTAACACACACCAGCCCACATAGTCGACCCACGGCCCTGGTAAAGGTGACTGCTTCGAGTTCTCACCTCAGTAAGAAGCGAAAACACCTTCTTCCCTTCAGTCACGTCACCGCAACACCCAACAACCTAGAATGGTGCCACTATAGTTATTGGTTTGATTGCAAGGACCTCTTCATTTACACTCATGAGCTCAGTCAAGGTCACCAGGTAACATCGGTAATCCAAGTTTGTTTTGGACTTGTTGCCATCAGAATCTGATGAAATCAGAATAGGGGATGCATAACGCTCAGGCCTTTTACTAGCACTTTGAGTAGCAACTTTGGGTGTTCTAGGAATAGGTTGCTCCTTCTCGAGCAACAACCTCCTAGCCTATACTCTGGCACTCCTATGCCCTACAGATATTTCCATTGAAGAAAATTAACTTGCAAAATATAGGAGAAAAACAACCACCTGCAAACAAAACAACTCAAAAATGCAATGATAACACTGGGTAACTTAGCAAGCATTTATAGAGTGAATTGGTGTGAGGGATATTAATTGTTTAAATGCAATACAAGCATTTGAGCAATTAGTGGCTGACGTAGCCACCATAAGAGTATTCTAGGCTCATGAAGAAATGGTGTACAACCCATCATCGCACTTAATAGGAGGACATCGCTCGTACGTAAGAAAAAATAGGGGAATATCCTCTGGAAAACCTATGCCATTAATGAAATAAGTTACAGAGCACAAAAGATCATCACATAGATGAACAACACCCCTCTTTGAATTTGAACCATTGATATGGAATAGACCTGGTGAATCAGATGACTCAAATTGAGTCAATGAGTGTTGACAATCCACATCAGCACCTAGGAAAGAACACAACCAATCATAACCCATGAAAACAGGAGGTCACAACTGGACAGTAGTCCCACTTAGCCCTGTTGCTTCAAGAACAAAGCCATGTGTCACCTCTTCATATACCTCGCAGTACTTTAAGAATATTTACTCTGATCGTGCGAGGCCTGCGAGGGACAATTATTATTAACCCTATCATTAAATCCCTTCGCTGGTGAAAAGATGGCCACTTGTCACTATAGGCACCTCGCGAAAAGACCCCACTCCTCAATACATGCTAGATGGTGGCATCTTGCATACCTTGCACTACTTTAGTGACATCAACAGGAAAACCTATGAGGTTTGTGAGAAACGGTCCAGATCAAAACCTGTGATCAGACGGTTAGCCAAACTACATACAATACATGTAGAATATTCAAGTGGGACCGGCCAGTACAACCTTCGGCGGTATAAATGTTTAAGCCTAGGTGGAAAAAAGAGACCGACAGGCTGGGTGAAAGGGGTTGGTAAGAGCATGAAGGAAAGACTCATCTGAATCACTTAATCAATTGGTTACCTTCGGTAGCAAGTCGCCATTGAAATATAATGTAAGGGTTTCAAAAGTTGACAATTTGTATTACCATGAGTAATATAAATCCTTGAAACCCTAGCCTCCCCCCTTTGAATTAAAAGTCCCATCAAAGTGAACAATAAGGCGAAGTGCATTTTGAAGAACCGTCTAATACATTCTGAGTTGATTAAGGTTTGGAATCTGAAGACTGCTAAGGAAGTATGGGATGCTTTGGAAAGGGCACATGAAGGTGATGAAAGAGTTAAAGAGGAAAAATTGAAGAATTTGGAAACATAGTTTGAGCTTCTACATATGTCTGAAGATGAGAATGTTAAAGTCTATGTACAAAGATTGGATGAGATAGTAGCCAAAATGCGAGGACTTGGTGCTATTGTAGATGAAACCAAAATTGTAAAGAAGATTCTTAGAACTCTACTTGATTATTACAATGAGAAGGTGTGTGATATTGAATAGAGCATAGATTATAAGACCCACACTAAAGATCTATTGTTGGGATCTCTAATATATTATTAGATGAGGAAGCCGCATTTGAGGAATGCATGCAAATCAGAGACTGCTTTTAAGGCTACAAAAGCTGAAGATTTGAATGAAGAAAATATTCATGAAATAGAAGTTAATTTTTTGAGAAGGATGAGGAAAGGCTCTAACAAGTATGAAGGTAAGTTACCCTTTAAATTATTTAGTTGTGGATAAATAGGTTATTATGCTGTTAAGTGTTCGAAAAGAGCTAAGAGGAATAAACAAATATATGATAAAGAAAAGAAAGGTAAGAAGATCATCATAACATATTATGTGAATATGAATGCCAGTATATCTAATGAATATTTTGATTATGAGGATCCTGATGATAATGAATGCTTGTTCTTGGCTATAAAGGATGAACCTACTTCTGCTAATTTTCAAAAATAGGTAAAGGAAAGCCCTCTGGAGAAAGAGAAAAATGAAGGTATTGTTATCTCTGCCCTACATGCTAAACAAGAAAAGAACTATTGGGTTGTTGACAGTGGTTGTTCACATCACATGATTGGTGATAAAACTAAGTTTTTTAAACTTGATAAATATGATGGAGGCTTGGTTATGCTTGGAGATGATACCAGTGCTAAAATCTGTGGGATAGGTTCAGTAAGTTTTGATGGCAAGCATAATATTGATGATATCTACTATGTTTTTGATTAGAGGTAAAAAATGGGTTTTGAAGGGGCTCAAAAACCTTTATAAGAAAGAACAACTAAAGCAAAAGATAACTACAAAAAGCATGCAACAACCAAAAAACAACACACCATCAATGCAAGATAAGCCAAAAAGGAGGCACAAAATCAACCCAACTACATGTTCTTCAGGATATCACAATCCTCCATGTCGCACACCACAATATTTTGACCGTCATCCATAACTTTAGATGAATCCACAGTAGGAGCCCCAACCTGCACCTTAGTCTTGTTCCTCAATTTGGCTCCTTAAGGGTTTAAGGCATAACCTTTTGAGTGTTGGATAGATGTGTAGTAAGGGATATGATCTTGTGTTTAAGGATGAGAAATGTGAGATCCAGAAAGGATCCATAACAGTGATTGTTGCAGGAAAGAAATCTAAAGGAAATATCTGTTAACTTAAGGGTGCTGATGGATGAAGCTTTATGACTTAGATCAATGACAGTTGGTTGTGGCATAAGAGAATGTGTCACATGAATTTTGACAACTTGGCAAGGATTAGTGCAATTTAGGCTGTGAGAGATTTACCAAGGATTACAAAGCCTGTTAATGCTATTTAAAGGAATTGTCAGTTTGGAAAGTAAGCAATAAACCATTATAGATAAAAGGAACAATCTACTACTCGACTACTAGATTTAATTCACACAGATCTCTATGGTGCTACAAGAGTTATAAGTCTACAAGGTGAAAGGTACTTTATGCTTTTGATTGATGATTATTTTAGATATACATGGGTTACATTGAGAGAAATCAGATTCATTAAATAGATTCAAGATATTCAACGCTATGAAAGAAGAACTTATGCAGATTGAGAAGAATCAAACTTGGGAACTGGTCCCAAGACAGATAGATAAAAAAATTATTGGATCAAAGTGGGTATTAAAAAATAAGTTGAATGACTATGGAGAAGTGGTTAGAAAAAAACTAAGGCTTGTGTGTAAAGGTTACTCACAAGTAGAATTCATAGATTTTCAAGAGAATTTTGCTTTGGTAGCAAGAATGGAATCAATAAGGATTTTCTTAGTGTTTTCTTCTCATAAATATTTCAAGGTCTATCAGATGGATGTCAAGTTTGAATTTTTGAATGGTGTACTAGAAGAGGTCTACATGGAACAACTAGAAGGATTTCAATTTTTAGATCAACCAAATATGGTATGCAGATTGAAGAAAGCTTTATATGGATTGAAGCAAGCTCCTAGAGCTTGGTATGTGAGGTTAGACAAGTATTTGATTCAACAATATTTCAACAAAGGTACGATAGATAGTAATTTCTATTTTAAGCTTGAAAATAAAAAAATCTTGATTGTAGTTGTATATGTTGATGACATTATCTTTGGAGGAGATGAAAGTATGTGTAAGATGTTTGTAGAAGAGATGCAAAAATAATTTGAAATCTCTATGTTTGGAGAGATGAATTTCTTTCTTGAGCTATAGATTAATCAAACAAAAAAATGAATTTTTATTTCACAGTCTAAGTATGTGAAAGAGATGTTGAAGAAGTTTGGGATGGCTGACTGATATGTACTCCTATGGTGTCTAGTTGCAAATTGGGTAAACACGATGATTCACCTAAGGCTGATCAATGCAAGTATAGATCTATGATTGGTGGACTATTTTATTTGACTACTACTAGATCAGATATTATGCATGCTTCCTGTCTTGTGGCTAGATTTAAAGAAGATCCTAAATAAACACATGTTTATGCTATTAAAAAGAATATTCAAATACTTGAATGGCACTCCATCTTATGGGTTATGGTATCCTATGGATACTGAATTTACACTAAGTGCTTATACAGATGTAGATTCAGTTGGATGTGTAGATGAAAAAAAGAGTACAAGTGGTGGTGCATTTTTTCTTGGTTATAGATTGGTGGCATGGTTGAGTAAAAAGAAAGATTCAATTTCCTTGTCTACTAATAAAGTTGAGTATATTGCTGCTACATCTTGTTGTTCACAAGTTCTTTGGATGAAAAAAACATTGAAAGATATCACAGTGGTGTATGATGATCCTATTTTTATTTTGTGTGATAATACAAGTGAAATTAACATTTCAAAGAATCTAGTGATGCACTCGAGGACAAAGCATATATCTATCATGTATCATTTCTTGAGAGATAAGGTTGTGGAGAATGAGGTAAAGCTTGAGTATGTTTCAATGAAGGATCATATTGTTGATATGTTTATGAAGGATCTTCCTAAATATAATTTTGAGTATCTCCCAGAGAAGTTAGGGGTCATTGCCCCTCCTTTCTTGAACTAGATGCATATGGAGATGCATCAGTCTAGTGGAACTATGGATCTATCTTTCTTTTGGACTGATGTTTTGGTGGCTACGTCTCAAGGGGAGTAGGTAGTGTCAGGTGTTGTCATTGTATGAGTATTCTATGTTTAGTGTCAAAGGGTAAATCAATGTAAAATATATTTTTCCTTTGCCATTTATGTCAAAGGGGAAGAGAAAGAATGTGAAAAATATTATCTACTAAGGGAGAGAAATAGAAATAAAAATATTGAGAAGTGTATTCAGAGCTAGTATGTTGTCTTTGATGGTTTTTCACATCATGTGTTGTCATCAATGAAAAAGGGGGAGATTGTTGCAAGAATGAGAAGAATGATGACATTGTCATTGATGTCAACTAGTCAATTGGTTATCAAATGGTTGCTATTGTCATTAATGTCATGGTTGAAAGTTATTAGCTATATATGTCAAGGATATTGAGAAAATTGTATTGAAGAAAGGTTACATGTGTTTAGTGATTGCTCTAGGTTTTGCTCTGGGATTTGATCTTATATTTGTGTGGTTTAGATATGTTGATCATGGTTGTTGGAAGTTTCTATATCCATATTTTTGGCTACTGATTCATTGTATAGTGCGAGTTGTGTTCACCAGTTGTGAATTGTGGTTTTTTGTGTTTTTGGTTGAGGTCTGTGAGAAATGTTGTTGGTCCAAATTTCTCTTTGGTAAATTCTTATGACTTGCAGTTCTAGCATTGAGTTTTTTTGATTGTATTGAAGATAATTTTGGTATTTAGAAGGTTCATGCTTAATTGTTCTATGTGTTTTACACTGGTTTGGCTGACCTTGTGTTGAACACTATCTTCAGAGTTGATGAAGCATGTTGGATCTATATGGGTCCTTATCAAGCATGGGTTTGGGTCACCCTCATTCTAATTCCACCCTAGGATGTTTTTGCGCCAACCTAATTTAAATTTGTCAAAGTTGAAGATGGTATAAATGTAGAATGAGTTAGTTCTTAAATGGGAAAGTAAGTGCAAAGAGATAAGTGGAAAGAAATAGAGTAGATAGATACAAGATTGATGTGAATTAATGAGTGTGTGTGATGTGAGTGTGGCAGATCAATATGAAGCCTAAATACTAAGTTTTCATATGTAGTGAGATGAAGGTGTACTATATCATTCATGCATGTCTACAAGTGGTTGAGAAATTATGGTTGATTTCTCTATTGCATTGAGATTGTCTTCTCTTTGTAACATATATATTCTATCTTCTTTGTATCTTTGTGGCAGTGAGCCCTTCAAATTGTTAGCCCTGTTGGACAATGAGTCCTTATTTTTGCAATGAGCCTTGTTTCTCAGGTTGTGAGCCTTTTGTAATCAGTTTTGATATTATCTATAGTGTGAGTTAATACTCATCGTGGTTTTTCCCTCATTGGGTTTTCCATGTAAATATGGTGTTTTTGTGTTTGTGTGATGGTTTTCAGTTTCTGCATTTGCACTTAATGTTTTATCATTTAAGTAGTATTAAGAATTAGTTCCGTTGAATGAATTAAGGTTTAAATTTGTGAAAAATGATTCATCCCACCTCTTGGCTATCTTGTTCAACACATTATTTATAGGTTGCTAATGCAATATATTTTATCATTTCAACTTATATGATATCTTTGTTTGGTAGTTTAAAACACATTTGAATTTGGTGCCTAAAAATCAATTGTTTGAAGTGTATTTGAATTTGGAAGTACATATTCTCTCCCTTTGCACTTCATGGGATCTTGGGTGAAGAGAAATACTCCTTGTTTACACTTTTTTCTTTAATCTAAGACATATTAGCTATGTATCATCTCCCCTTGCACTTTGTGTGATCTTGGTTGAAGAGAAAGAGCAACACACAAGTCTTCCTTTTTTTAAGAGGCCTACCTTGGGACACATCCTTATGAAGAACCCAATGGATCAACCTTAAGTGAAATTTTTGAGCATGCTATATAAATTGGATGAGAATGAGAGATGTAGTTTGATCTGCACATGTAGTGTACTAGAATTTTTCTAGGGGACTATAGCTTTTGGACCTCGAGGATATGTCTATATAGCCAATGATGTTCATTGATGATCTACCCACTAAGAACCAATTTGTTCTAGAAGCCTAAGACCTTTTGAACATAATTTGAAGTGGTGCAAGGGATGCAAATCATACCTTGAAGATACTCACCATGTACTCTCTTAGGTTGAGATATAATCTTTTTGGGTTGCTAGCAATAGCCTCTCAAGAAGAGAAAAAGGGTGTACCCATGGTGTCTATCGATGACTCTGTGTCACTAGACATCTAATATTTATCTTCATATAAAAAATGTTTTGAAGCAATTCACTACCCAATATTTTTGAGTATTTATCCCTTAAATGGGAGGTGGGCCTACTTAAAGTTACACACCTACTACTAATTAGGTTGTACTTGTTTTGTTCTATCGATCTATTAGAGTCAATTTGTTTATGTTTGTTTTTTATATCACTTACCTTCAAAACAAAAACTTAGATTTGAACATAACATCAAGGAGCATAGATACAATAACAAAAGTCGTGTTTACACAATCTACAACATTTTCTTTACACATTACTATGTTTGCTTGTCATCTAGCCACCTTTGCTCAACATATTTCCACTTCTATTATAATCTTCTTTGCCAGACTAGAACTCTACATAGTAGCACTTTTTGTTGCATTCTACCATGTTTGATTTGCATCTTGCCACATTTTCTCTATATATATCACGTTTTCTCAGTGCTTTACCATGTTTTCTAGAAACAACAACCACACTTGACAAAACTACCACATTTGTCTATAACCCAAATTTTCTTAGACCTATAGACATTTTGAACTTGAACCTATCATAATTACTGGTCTTTCCGTCAAAACATTTGTCAGAATAGACACTTCACTTTTAAACAATCATTGGTACCTTCAAAAATCATAACTATCCTTCAACATAATTTTCATAGGAAACACCAACATATCTCTTTTGGATCAAAAACATCAAACATTTTCAAACATCAACAACCATCAATCAACATCAGTCTTTTGAGACCATCATTACCATCCCTTTGGATCAAACATCAAAAATCCTTCTTGCACGTCAAAATATCAAACCTATCAACTTTGCTAGTAACTTTTTGATATCTTTCCATATCATGTAAAATTTTTAACTTAGTAGAACCATCTTTCTCCTAGGTATACAAATCATCACTATCATCCCTCTTTGTTTGAATTCATGAGTCTAGTATGAACAAATATATCAACCAATCTTTCATCAACAACTTGAGATACTAGAATAAAACAACTTTGTTATCCTTTTTGTCCAAAGGTTAACCATACAATCCAAAACCAACCTGAACATTGTAAGGGGGAAATATGGATCAAGATTAGTATCAATAAAATCAATCAAATAAAATAAAAACAAAGGATAAAACCCAACCTACGCATGAAATGAAATTTTCATAGCTATGAATTCAATAAAAAAGTTTAGCATAATCAAAGTGAAACACAAATAAATTCAAACTACATAATATTACCATCCCATGTTGGAGTGCATTCATGTTGATCTTGATATGTAGGATTTATTTTCAACACAAAGCCTCCATGATTTGCAAAAGCTTGATAATGATGATGACCTAGAATGCAAGAGTGTTTTCTCAATTAGCTCAAGAATCACACAGACATGGCCTTTCTACAAATTCTCCAAATAAATTATGAGAGGAATGAGAGTTATTTTATAGACTTACTTATTTTAGATGAACAATATGGATGCAAAGATCAATGGTCAATCTTGGTTGAGAGCAAATAGATTGTGTATACACCTAAAAATGGTCACCTTATAATAAGTTTGGTAATTAATTAAATAAATTTATTTAATTAATCTTCTAAATTTAATCTACATATAAATGAATTTAAATAATTTATTTATATTGTTCATTTTCTACATTTCTTTATCTTAATTAAATAAGTTTAGTTTCTTATTTAATTTAATCATTTTTCCATTTCTTCTTAATTAATTAAATAAGTTTTACAATTTATTTAATTTAATTATCACATTGCTTTAATTTGACTTTTTAATTCAAATAAAGTAAATATTCTTCTTTTTCCAAAATCATCTTTCCCATTTCTTCTTAATTAATTAAATAAATTTTAAAATTTATTTAATTTAATTATCACATTGCTTTATTTTAAATAAAGCAAATATTCTTCTTTCCAAAATCATAAAATCATCTTTAAATCTTCTAAAAAGCCATCTCACATATAATTAAATATTTTTAAATATTTAATTAGAAACTTCTTATCCACATCCCACTTTAATTAGAAGGTGTACATGTAGCATCTTATAAAATGGAAGAACAAACATGAATCTGAGGCTACATGGGTGGATGAAGCTTAGTTCAAGAAGTAAGGTATTAACCCATCTCTGATCTCTCCCCACACTCCTTAATGTCTGTGTAGAGGGGGAGAATGGTGCAAGAGCACCCCATAGTTCTTCTAGGAAAGTTGACTAGAAGGTCATGATTTGGCAATTTGTTTAGGCCAAATGTAGCAATCTCTTCCTACTTCTTTGAGTTTGTGCCTTAGAGGCATTTGAGATCAAGTATTGTGTTGGTAAAGGTCATGTTGACCATTTGTTAGGTTGAGGTTTGGCTACAAGGATGGTTTAAGACCTTTGTAGACCTTTCTAGGTGTTAGATTCTCTAAAATTTTGCAAATAAGGCTTATTGGAAGCCACAAGAAACCATAGAGTAGTTAAGACCAGGCTTAACTGAATGAGGGACCTATAAATGGTGTGCCTCAACCTGAAAACAAGGTTGGAAGCATTCGAGTTTGTGTAAAAGTTTTGAAATCAAGAAAACAGTGATTTTTAGTGTGAATTTCCTAGTTTTGCTTTGAATTAGTCTGTTAATGGATTGATCATGGCACTGTGAGTAGTGTAGGATGTAGTGAAATTTTCTTTCAAGCATTGTGTGGAACTGTAGATAGTTAGTTTGTTCGTTTCAAGCATCCTTTTGTAGTTAGTTTGTTTCTTTTAGTTGTTGTTCTGACAGACAGTTTGTGAGGAATGGAGGTTTAGTTCACATTCCCACTATACATAGTGTACAAGCCTTTGGGAATTATGACTAGACCCCATGACTATAAATATGGTAAGGGTAGGAGTCTTTAGAAGTTAGGGTATGACTGTGGAAGTCTTCTCCTAGGCGAGCCTGATAGTGTTTGGCTAGGAAAGACAAGAAGTGCAGAGTACTTGACTTGCAGGGGTGTCCATCTCCTAGAAAATCACGGTGTGGAAAGGGTAGGTATGATCCTTTCCAAGGCATAGCATGGAGGAAGAAGCTCCATCAACCCGTTTGGTGAGAGGAATTCTTAATAATCTGCAGGGAAGCCAGGAAAGACCTACAATAACCTAGGTTCTTGCTCAATTCCAATTTGGGGTACTGTATGGGTAGTGAAGGCTTAAGATCCCAAAAATCATTGAGAGGAGGGCATATGCACTAAGAACCTCAAAGAAAGATTGGGGTGTCCTTTGGGAAACTTTGGAGAACCAACTAGTTTTCTCAGAGAAGGAAGCCTAATTGGAATTCCAAGGACTAGTGGATTAAACCCTAGATGAGGGTTTGGTGGGAGCGATGGACAAAGGGAGTAAGGTGGAATCTCTAGAACCATGAGGTGATGATGTGAACTTAGTAGAAGCATATCCACACCCCTGAAAAGATGAGATCTAGTGTTGGGAGTAGGTTAGCCTTTAGGGTGGATTAAGGGCTAAAGGGAGTGTTGCAAGGAAAGCACCAAGGTTGACTTGGTTGAAAGAAAGTATTGGTAGTTGGGTTGGCAAGGAGAACCAAGGGAGCTTAGCCAAGAGGTAGGTCCTATAGGTTAGGTGGTGAAGTGTTACACCATAGGGGGGTCTTCCAAATAAGACCTAGAGTAGAGATCATGGAATGATTCCTCCAACCCTCCCTATCACAATTCCTCTTTGGTTTTAGCAATTCTTTTATCCTAAGCTCCTCTCTCAATCTTTCTATTTCCTACTCTAAATCTTGAATGGAAAACTTTGTTGTTGTGGTAAAAACAACATGATTTTTTATAAGGGTAATATGATCCATGGGTCCACATTGGGATTCTTCACCCTATTGCAGTGCCATTCTATAATCATACTCTCTTCGGTTTTGTATCCTTTCTTCTTTTGCACAGGTATTGAACTCACTTATTTTTTGGGGGTCGAATTTGAAATAGAGAAAAATATCAATTAAGATATTTTTCTCAGGCTAGATATAAAGATATCTTGACAAAAATCCATCATTATTAAATTCTGATTCATGTAAAGGACTAAACCTATTGTGAACTGTGAAGGGGCTATTCTGTCGTATCTTGTTGATCACTACAATTATTATTTTGTGTGACCTCTGGTTGAATTGATGTTGCTGCACCCCTATTAGTAGTAACTTTTGGAGGAGGGGACCCATGTTTGTCTGCCCATTTACCATCACTTTTCTTTGGACTCCCCTTATGTAGAGATATTCTACCATCCATTTTGGGTGATATTGTAATTCTTTGATGCCTAAGATCCAATCTTTTTGATTTGATATTAAATTTATCGATGATACAGTGATCTCAAAGATTTATTAGAGTCACCACTCACTTTTCCAAAAGTGGGAAAATAGTATTGAATGAGATTATCTTTGTTTTATGCCCAGCGGAATCCCTTACTCAGTTATGTGAATGTGGAATTACACAAAATGTGAAATTTTAAGATTCTATAGTAAAAGGATTGGATTTAGTATTGACTAGGATAGTCCCCAACATAGTCACCAATATATCAGTTCCTAAAAATGTAGGTTTCAAAACCTAAAAGGATGCCAAGCTCTATGATTAGGCTTACAACTTTTTTGGCTAATGAATGGAGTTAACCAATGTGACTGAGAACTCCCTACACTTTAGGCTCTGCTAGACCCAGGTGGGTGTACCTTAAAAATTAATGCATATTTAAAGGTTATGTGAATTATTTAACTTTAAGTATCTATCCACAATGGCATGTAAATGTTAAATAGATACAAACTTAACAACTACTCCTACTCCTAATGTTGAAATTCAAGTATGTGAATAAAGTTTATATGAAGTATTGTTTTGAGATGAGTGTAACCAATGCCTATTCCTATTGGGTAGATGGAGTCAAGATTGGTATTATGTGTGGATTCTTCTTCTTGGCGTAACTCTAATTGTTTTGACACTTTTAGTAGTTTATACTTTGTATAAATGTGTAAGATTTTTAGTTACTGAGCTCTTCTTATGAATCCCAATGATATCCTCCCGAGTTACTTTGATTAGTCAAAATAATTTAATCCTTCCTTGAAGGATCTAGTAATATAAATCACACAAGAACAAAAAATATTCCTTGATAAATTAAGTATATCCTTGATATATTCAATTTAAATAACAAGAAAATATTACTTTGGAGACAACAGGATAACATATATGAATTAATATCAACAAAAAAAATTGAACACCAAGAATTTTCTCACCAAATTAAACTTTCTTCTCCATTATATTGCTTCAAAAGATAACACAATACATATTAGAAGTCTTTTATATGGTGTGTAAAATATCTATGAAAATGATGCTACTATTGATGATGATATCCCATGATAATACTTAGCCTTGGTTTCCCTAATATATGGGAAGCAACAAGCTCCAAGCTGTTACATATAGAGTGGTGTCCCTTCATGTATATTTTATTAAACATAAACTAAAATACTTAACATATGGATTTAACAAAGATGACAACGAATTCCACAACGATCGCAACACACCGCAATCCATTATTCTTCACGAGGCACCCGTGAACACTTAAGATCTGGTTGAGGTCCTCTCTCCTTGATAATGTACTTGATTCTAAGTGAATTAAATAATAACTTCAGCCCTTATGCTACTTGAGAAAGAAACATGTTGATTTTAGAAAGGTGATTGATGTAATCTTGTTTAGCATATGTATTTGTGGTTGCAATGATGTCCTTCATTAAAATATTTAGAGTAAAAATTTGTTCTAACTATACATGTGTATTTTCCATTACCATCATCTCATCGCTCACTTTGTCAGGAGACATTGGTAATAACTAAGCTAGTTCATTCTCCTAAATTCTTTGTTCCTTTGTCTCTCCTTCATCATCGAAGAAATTGGGCAATGTTATATCTAAGGGTTGGTCAAAATCACTAAGCTCTTGTTTCAGCACAGTATGAAACTTCTCATGCATATCAATTAATTCCTTATAAAATTTGAACATTTGATCATCAATATCTTCTTTGGTTGCTAATTCTTCTTTTATCTCCATCATCCTAAGGTGTAGCCTTTTGTGCTCTTGGTAAGTTGCATGTGCTTTGTTGTGGATTTTCCAAACTTTGTCAACATTCTTAAGAATTTTTTCAAATCTTCTCTTTATTAATTCTGAAACCACTTTAAACTTGATGGACTTCATCTCCATTTCTAATTTATCATTTCTTTTCTGGATCTTTTCAACTCTGTGCTTCCAATAAGTGGTTTCATCCATGGCCTCTAATACTCAGTTATCACCCTCTCACCATGGAGAGTATGTTCTTGAATAAGATGGAAGCTTTTCATTATAATTAGCAATCTCTTGCCTTAGGCTATCATTTTCAGCTATATACCTTTTATTATCCTTCACCAATTTTTTAATTTTAGCGTTAGTGAATTGATCAACATTAACATTCAGATATGCAATCTCTAGAGGGTCTGTGTCTTCAATTCGTTGTACAAGGAGGTGACTAAATTCTTTATTAGGATCATTAATAACTAAAGGTTTTTTATTGGGTGGGTATAAGGCCCACATTAACAAAGCTGCATTATCTAGGTCATAACCTGATCCGGTATATACTTTGTCCACCCCTTCTATGCTCAACTACAAGTTTTTATTTTGATTCCTTCTGAAGCTATCAAACTCAATGGTTGAACCCATGTACTAGGCATGGAGTAACATAATCTCTGCTTCCTTTAGTAATTCCCTTCCTCTTTCTGGAGTGTTGTTATCCATTTCTCTATTAACTTCCTCTTATAGTTTTTCTAGGGCTTATGCTTATTTCTTAGGTGCAACATCCTTGATCCCTTCCCTAACCAATTTTCCTTTATATTCATAAATAAATGCTTTAAATTTAGGAGTTTTGACAAAATCATCATGAGAAACAAATTTATCATTGGCACTATGCCTTACATCATTCAAAGGATCATTTTGGGATTCTATCACCATAATATTTATTTCCACTAGGGGTTCATATTCTCCAATCACAAGTTTATTTACTTGCACACCTTCATCTTCACTCACTTCTTCTTGTTCTTCAATAGATATACGAACACAAAGAGTGATATTCGGTGTAGGCTGAGGAGAGAGCGAATGAAGTGGAGCTTCATTTTTAGCTTGTATTTCTATAATGTATTCATTTCTTCTCTTTGTGAATACCCAAAAGGGTACATCTCTGGTCAGATCTACTTCATGTGAAACTAGGGTGTTCAATATTTTTATAGGGTCTTAAATTTCCAAAAAGGAACCCTCATATGAAGGATCATTGCTTGCTTTCCAAGCTTCTACCATCATCACCTTGTTATATAAGGTTCTTCTCCTCATAGCATAATGCTCATCAACATTCCTTATTAGATCATAATTTTCAAAGAGTATGTGAGGATAGCTTCCTATTTTTTTACTTATTTTGACATTATTTATAAAACATTGAGGGTCAAATTTCTCCCTTGTGTTTCCTTTAGGTAGACTGTAGTGTTCTAGCCTTTTATCAATTCACTCATAGCCTTTCTCCACAACCACAGTGAAGAAATTAAAGCACAATATTGTCCAGCATCAATGATTGTTTTTTCCTTTAAGGTGCATGAAATCATAGTTAGTTGCCTACAACCTTGAAGAAAATGAATCTTGTTTGGAAAAGTTTTGAGTAGTAAAAGGTGCTACTTCAAATCCTTACTTATTTATGTCAATCTATAGGTTATCAACAATCATTTGTATACTCCTTTTCATCCTTATTTTAGCCATAACTAATTTGTATTTCAGATAAATGTAATCATATGGATTGAATAGTAATGTGAATATATGGTATATCCTATTCCTTCAAAATCCATAATAATGAGTCTCATGACTATTTTCCCTAAGCAAGTTCCATTAGTACCAGTTAACTGTTTTCTCTTCATGCATCGTCTCTTACTCTTAAGTCAATCACTCCTTGCAACATTCCTAACTGAGAAAAATTGTAAAAACATGGTCATAAATAATGGGCATGATATAACATTGCTCATTAGATGGAAACAAATTGTGTTTATGTTCTGCAAATATAATAGGTATATATATCCACTTGATGTATATTAGTTTCAAGAATCATCATGGGTATATGGTTGATCAAATTCACAATGAAAAATATGTATATTAAAATATTACACGGAGTTCATAATATATGGATGAAGTTAATGATTCTAGAAAAGAAGATGATCATTTCACCAGAAAAAATAGTTGTGAACATACAATATCCATATTGATAATGACACATTTAGTGGCATAGCTGATCATGAGATCTTGATTACTGATTTCATGTCATGACCTGTCTACTTGAGAAGGCATACGAAGGTTCCTTTGATGAAGCAAACAACTCTCTCTCTGATGTATTTTGCATGTGAACTTTGAAGGTTACAATGGTTTTAAACTATTTGAATCAATCTCATGTTAAGGTACACATATATATGTGTTTTTCATAAATTTTAATTTCACGATTTCACATTAAATAAATATGAAATCACTTGAGTAGTAAGAAAAATTTATATTAATCCATTGGGGTTGTTATTGATTGGTGATTTATTGTTGTCACCATCAAATATTTTACCTTGCTTCAATTGATTGATCTGGCATTATTTTTTATTGGAAGGGATTGATCATATTATAGTATGGATGTATGAATTATCATTTATATATCATAAACAATTGAATTTGCAATAGAATTCCCAGAATGTCATATCAATAGATATCGAATAAATCAACTAACAAAAAAGGTGCCTCGCAAGGTTCTTCATAATATTCCCATTATTCCACGTATGTAAAAATTATTTAGGTGTGAAAGCTTAACACAATTTATGGATTACCATGCATGGAATAGAAGTGGAGATGACATTCTTCGAATGCCTACAGATGGTTCTACATTTAGGGACATGGAAGAAAAATGGCCACACTTTAAAGAAGAACCTCGTAATCTCAGGCTTTCATTGGCAGCATACGGTGAATCCATTTGGAGAGCTAAGATCTATTTACTCGGTGTGGCCTATTTTTGTTATCAACAATAACATTCCTCCATGGATGTCAATAAAGAGGGAGCACATAATGCTAGCAATGATTGTCCCAGGTATTTGTTTACATCAATTTTCTTTAACGTAGTAGCATCTCATTTGTCTTATTTTTTGCATAATGACTTATATTTTCTCATTTAATAGTCATCTACATTAGTTTATATATATTGTAGTAAAATGGTTCTAATAATTATGTAATGTTTATGTTCATTCAACTAGGTAAGTACCAAGTTAAAGATATGAATGTATATATCGAGCCTCTTATCGACGAGTTACTAAAGTTATGGAATGGCATCACTATGTATGACGTATCTAGACCAATAGGACAAAGACACTTTCAATTCCATGCAATGCTTGTATGGACAATTCATGATGCCCCAGGGCTAACACATTTTTCTGGTATGTTATAACGTTCAACTGCATGACTTTAACGATATTTAATTTTATGAAGTAGATATCATGCATGTTTTTTAAATAATCTATTCATTATATATAATTATAAAAATTGACATATTTAATCCAATTATATATGATTTGCAGGTATTCAAACAAAGGGAAAATTTGCATGTCCAATTTGTGGTCCAAAGATGCAATCTCGCCATTCAACAAGTTTAGGAAAGCAAGTGTTTGATGAGTATAGGCACTTCCTCCACATAAATCATAAGTATCAAACTAATGAAAAACATCTTTTCAATGGGATAGAAGAGACTACATCAAAACCACGAAGAATGACACCTCACCTATGGAAGTTGGAATGTAATAGAATTAATCATCAAGGTTATACATCGGATCAAATTTTTTATCTATCATATATGATATGTTTTGAATTTATATTTTTATATTGTGTTGTGTTTACTCATGCTGTAATTGACAATGATTGTCGTTGTTAATTTTTTTAACTTATATGCTTCATGAAGTTCATCAAGGCATTAATGGCCAGCTTCCACAGGGACTAAAAAGTTATCCCAAAAAATTTAGTAGGTTGCCCTACTATGAGCAGCTACAAATTGTGCATTTGTTTGATACAATGCATACTGGAAAGAATATGACATAAATGTTATGAAAAATATTGGATGGAAGGCATGACAAAGACAAAATTGTCAAAATTTGTAGTGACATTCAGGAAGTCAATCATGCAATGAAAAATGTCATTCAATTAGATAGCAACGGAGACCAAATTAATATAAGTGCCCTTCCTTGGTTATTAACGGAGCAACAAAGAAATTCTATAAAATAAGTCATATGAAAAATTTGATTTCCCATAGGATTTGCTGCGAACATAAACAATATCATAACAAAGAAAGGTGAATTTGGGTTAGGGATGAAAACATATGATTGGAATACCTTCATTAAGGTAATTATTCTAGTATATTAGATATATATTTGTATGCTACATGTACTTTTCAGTGTATTATGTTTACAACTTTTGGAAAAACAATGAAAAGATCATTTTATAATTGTTGCAGTACGTTCTACCTCTATCTCTCCTAGAAAACTTTGACAGCAATGTCAAGCAAGTTATATATGATCTTGGAAAATACATGAGGTAAGTAGCGATATTTGTTCAATTCGTTGTATATTTTTGTTAAATCTCGTTAATATATTTGTGCCTTGAATCACTTGTAGATGGCTATCATCTAAAGCAATCCATAAAGAAGATATAAATTATTGGAAGAGAAAAATTCCTCGTCTAATGTGTGAAATGAAAAGTGTCTACCTTCGACATTTTTCAATGCACAAGAACACTACCTCATACACCAAGTTGAGGAGATTGAATTGTGTGGACCTGTACACACAAGGTCAATGTGGATGGTTGAGAGGCACTTGAAATTTTTTAAGGCTTTGGTTAGACAAAGAGCACATCCTGAGGGTTCTATGGTGGAGGGATATATGGTATACCGGACCATGGTGTACATTACTGAATATCTTCCTAAGTCTGCAGCAAAGATCCATGTAGATCGCATTTGGGATCCCAACTCAATTAAAAAATTTGAAGGGGAGTACCTAATGGGGAAAGGTAGATTGAGGGAAGTGATAGGTAATTATAAGATGGTCATGGAGATTAATTAGAATACATTTTACATTTGGTTTTTATTTATATTGTACTTATTTAATTATTAATCTTCAATATACATCAATTATAAATTAAGGTCGTATACCATGGTAATTAACTAATTATACGTCGTTTGTGAATTTCAATTTTTTTGATATAGTTGGTCGAGAGTGAGATGCACTACATTAGTACATCACAAACAATCTTGATTGGATGATGGTATGGATTGAACGATGTCAACAATCTGGTCGCGCATTAACATGGGAACGTGTGGCATCATTGGTTAAAGAAGCTCATCGTAATGGAGATTCCAATGTTACACCAAGGGAAATTGATTTAGCATATGGTTTAAGAGATAAACAGGTATGCATAAATATATTAATCACCCATATTATTTAATTATTTTCAATTATATTGATGTATATATGTTGAGATTTTTTTCTTTGCATACATTCGACCAAGAATAAATATGTTTATCAACTGACGATATTGCAATAATTTTTACATATTTGACATATTGCAAGTGAAACATCACAAGGCTATGTGGTGCAATGGCCGTAAATTTTGAATCAAAAAGTTGGATGACACGAAGAAAACTTGTGATTCTGGGATAACTGCAGTCTTTTAGGTGACTAATGTTTCATCTAGAAGCGGCATACATCCAAAAGTCTCAAAAAATCAATATTATGGGATTTTTGATGATATACTTGAGTGTGACTTTAAGTCCTTCAAATTAGTTAAGTTCGTCATCCGATGGTACAGGCTACGATTGAATGAAAATGATCTTGAGAGAACTGTTATTGAACATGATAATGGATTTACCATGGTTAATACAAGGTATTTTGAGCTAGCTGTAAATGAGCCCTATGTTCTTCCAAGCTAATGTGAGCAAGTATTTTACTCATAGGTTCTAGGTAAATCGGGTTGGTCCTATGTTGTTAGACATGATACAAGAGGAAGGATGGTAAAGTATAATGTGGTGGAAGAAGAAGATACCAAAGAAATAGAAGATGATGTAGATGATGATCAAGATCAATAGTTAGTTGATGATGTGCCTAACGAAGATGTCGAAGAGGAGGAACTAGATCATGATGATGTAGGAGTTAATGTTCATGAAGATGATATCCATGTGGATGATGACATTATCAAAACTGATATCAATGATGATGATGATGATGATATGACCAATCCTTACAATGTCAAATCTAGATCAGATGATACAGAAAAAGAGTTGGATGAAGAAGAAGATCAATGACATTGAAATGTATGAGTTATGCGATTGTATTATGTATTTGATATTAATTTCATGATAGAATTATATTTGAATTATGTGGTTACATAATTAATTCATGATGTTTTTAATTTTTATGCCATTACATAATTAATTCATGATGTTACAACTATTGTAGCTCTCCTAGAAATTTCCATATGATCATAATGAATAGTGTTTTGGGAAATTTCCTGAAAGATGACACATTGGTCGTAGTAGTGAAATAATTGAAAAGTCATTTAGATTTTTTAGACCAACCACCCTTCACAATGTCATTTTTAGGATCATCTTCAATTTGATTACTAGGACACATAAGGTAGGATTTGATTGGCTTATCTTGGATGAACATTGTGGCTTTGTATAATGTGAGAAAATTTTGGATGGGGTAGTGGTGCAAGAGTACCTACACCTCATAAATTGATCATTGTAAAGGTTGTTGATGGTTGAGGATTTAAAATACAAGCTCTTGACATTCCAAAATTTGTGTTTTTTATCAACATTTCTGTATTTTTCCTGTTTTGCAGCACTGTACAGTCACATACAGCCATATTTTGATGTGAAATGAATTCCATGTCATGAAGATATGTGTTAGCTTTTATTTGAATCTAATTTGAGGGCTTAAGGTGTTGATTTGAGTTAGAAAGTTTCATTTCTTTGCATACAGCCCGGTTACCCTATTTTTGAGGGTTTTGTAGTCCAAACATGATATAAAGGGGCTCTTACACTTTTTTTGATTACTGTAGCTTGTGTAAGAGGCCCCATGGATACTGTTGTAATTGTAGGATTCATGAATAGGGAGTAGGATGAGAAATAAAGATGGTATAACTGCTGTCCTCAAGAGTTTTGTGAAGAAAAGCATGTGAAATGAGAGGTTCAAGCCTAGGTTTCAACAAAATATGTATGTGTGATCTGATTTTATGAATTTTTACCCATGTACAGACATAAATATTTGTTTCTGAGTTGGTTTTGAGGTCTGGGAGGTTGTGGAAGTAGGAGATTCAATAAAACCTCATGATTTTGGTCTAAAACAAGGGTTTTTGGGTTTGGCAAGAATTTGGCCGTACAAGTGGAATCTTTTTGTGGATTTGGAGGTTTTGAGGCTGTTAGCTCTCAAAAAATAATGTAAGAATACCTCAAGAGGTTTCCAATCTCTTGATACATTTTAGGGTAACAAACAAGGCCAAATGATTTGAACCTCCTTCTCTTCAGGTGCTGCCAAACCTAGGTGGGTCTACCTTTGCGAACTGAACAGACTTAAGTGATGTGATTTTGTTTACAACAAACTATTGACAATGGAAATATTAAAGTGAAAAGCTATAATCCTAATAAAGTGTATGTATAATATTAGACTATGTTCAGTTAACAGATGTAAAAAATAAAATGGAAAAACAACTTTTCCAATTTAACTATATGTATATATAACTTTAAGTTATTTTTATTTTAACTAAAAGTACTAAAGTTACAACATACAAATTAAATGATATTTATGATTGTAAAATTTATGATCAAATATATCTCTCAGAATCCATTTTGTCCCAATTTGAAAATAATTCAATATTATAGAATACATTTATTTAAATTTTAAGATGAAAATAGCAAGGAAAAATCAAACAAATATCTTTATGAAAGAAGTATATTGGTGTGGAATTAAATATGATTTGTATTCCAATGTAAAAACTACAAAGAATGGAAAAAATTCTTTCAACACATAAACTATTATGTAGTAGTCAATTAAAATGATCTATATAGTCTAATAATTTGACCATTAGCATATAGCAATTTATATAGAGTTGTAGATCTCTTCCATTTCAAAAACACAAAACAATATTAGGTAGATAATCAAACATCTTTCATTTCTACAATGACTTATTTATCCTAGAGGAACTAGTATATAGTATACAAAGAAAACCAACAAACCCACAATTACCCCTATTTTGAAGGAGTTTAGTTTTCTCCCCTTCCTGATCTCCCTAATATTGTCTAATTATTTTAAAGAGAGCAAGGGTCATAACACAAATTTATTCATCCCACTAAATAGCTTGGTTAATGAAACTTGACAAAAGCAACAAAACAATTGCTACATTTGGCATTGAAACTGAATTTTGTTTACAACAATCTATTCACAATGGCAATCTTACAGTGAACAAATATAATCCTAATAAAGTGTACGTGTAATATTAGAATATGTTCAGTTAACAGATTTAAAAAGTAAAATGGATAAACTAAAAGATGAAAGTGTGAGACCAGTGCCTTGTTGGGTGTATGGAGTCTAATGAAGATCTAGAAAAGTGTAATCTATGATGGCAATAATTCAAACTATTTGGCACACAAATGTAGTTTATAACTTGTATAAACGTGCAAGTAAATTACTGAAAAAATCTACTTGAGATAGAATGACAATCCTAGTTATGTGATTCTTCTTATTGATCCAATTAATACTCTTCAGTTACTGTGATTCACTAGAAGGGTTTAATATTTACTTGAAAGAACCAAATAATCACATCACACAAATACAAAAAATGTGTATCAGTAAACTAGATATATGCTTGATATATCAATTTAAACAACAAAAAAGCATCAAAATGGAGACAACCAGATAACTGTATAATTCCACAAACAACTGATACCAAGATTAAGCCACAAGTTTAGACATCTTCATTAACTTCATCAAAATTCATATGTGCATCTAAGTCTTTTAAAGGAAATTTTCATTGCAAACTATCTACTGTATCTTTGTCTTATCTGCCTATATCTGTTTTACATTATGAAACAAATATAAATATATCAAAATTATGAAAGGGCGTGTCTTTTCAGAAATGTATTTTGCTTAACAACAATAAAAAACTAGAAATTATGCTCTATTAAGCCATAAATATATGTTTGATAGATAATATCAATAAGTTGTCCGCTTGTGTGTATCAGCATCCTCCAACGCATTCCTTATGGCTATCTCCATTTCAAACATATTGTCATTCTGTTCACATGCCCCATCCATTGTTAAATCATTTCCTGTGGCTGTCTCCAGATTTGTTTGCATCATCGTCTCACATTCCTTCATCCATCTGTCTTTTCCCTTTAGTTCCCCTCCATCTTCTAACAACATTGGTACTTCCATTTTTTGACATTGATCATCTCCTGCTCATCACCTTGCAATTCATCATGGAAGTTTTTATGTTTTTTCATAAAATTGTTTCCAGTATCAATAGCTATGTTATCAGAAGCATCACTTTGATTTATTTCTTGGAAATTCTCTCAGATCCTACCATCTATCCTCTTATGTTCTTGTAGTGTAGTAAAATTGTGTGAATGTGTTCCCCAGAGCTTACTCAACCAGGTCACTAAATTGGTCCGCCTCTTCCTTATTATTGCAATGAGTGCATCACATTTACCTTGTGAGTACGCTTTTGATTCTTCCCACTTGTCTCTTGCCTGGGAGATTTCACCATGAGTCAATTGCTTTTTGGATCCCAACGTGATTCCCATCATGTCCTTCAAGTGATCATTTTGTTTGAGTAGTCTCTCATTATTAATCTTATACATTTCTTTTTCCTTGATTAGCTTTTGGATTTGGTCTTTATTTAATTTGGCCACATTAATGCCAATTTTTGCTATAGCTATTGGATCAACCTCACCAACTTTTAACATCATTACATGTCCAAAAGCCTTTTCAGTATCGATTACAACAAATTTCTTGTGTGGAGGATACAGGGACCATATCATAAGTGATCCCTCATCTGGGTTATACTTAGATCCTGCATAAATCTCTGTTACCCCCTCAAGAGTGAGTTTATGTATGGCATTACTATTCTTTAGAAAACTATAAAAAACCAAAGCAGAGTTTAAATCCAACACAGGAAAGGTCATGATACTTGCATCTTCTAATAATTTCCTTCCTTTCTCAGGGGTCATTCTCTTCATTTCTTCTTCCACACTTGATTTTAAGTTATTTAGCAGTTGTTCCTCATTACTTGGTGTAATATTCTCCACTGATTCCTGGGGTCATGGTCTTCATTTCTTCTTCCACACCTGATTTTAAGTTATTTAGCAGTTGTTCCTCATTACTTGGTGTAATATTCTCCACTGATTCCCTTATTGATTTTCCTTTTAATTTTCACAAAAAGGTTTTAAATTCTGAGGTTTTAATGAATTCATCATCAACCACAAATGATTTATATGCTATATGCCTTGTATCAGTATCTGCACTCTCTTCAACATTTGGTTCCCTGGGAACATACTTGTAGTCTTGAGTTCTCAATCTGGAAATTTTATCAATTGTACTGCTAGGCCTACCATCACCCAATGCCTCTTCATCAGAAGATAATAGTTCTGTATCTTGTAATCCCCTATTATACTCATCAAGAACTTTTTCGGGTTCCTCTGCTTCCCAATTCCTGATCAAGTCATCATACATATAGGGTATGTGATTGTATCCTCCCAAGCTCATTTTATTTTTGGCAAAATCAATATACCCTTCTGGATCAAATCCTTTTCACAGTGGACCCTTCTTCATGTTGTATTGCAGCAATTTGTTGAGAACCATGCCATATCCATCCCTTGCTAATATAGTGAAATCACCGAAGCATAATGTACTAGGCATAAATGCCTGCTTTCCGAAAGAACTCAGATTCATAACATCTGAAAATTCCAATTTCCTAGCAATCTCCAAATATGCAATCCTATCAGGCACCGTCTTGGGAAAAATGAAGGGTCCATCTTCAAATCCATATACTCTTATCATGGTTGCATCTTCTAGATAGTACTAGTCTCCCCAATTGTGGTTGATAGGTCCATTGAAATCCTTAGGCCTTAAAAACCTTTTTTATTTCATCGGAAAATGAGTATTCACAATGATGATTGTAAAATATGTATAGTGGTTTCACAAAAAACTCTTCAAAATGTAGATAACAAGAATTAGAAAATTTGCAATCCCAAGTGGCAGTCTAGAGTTGTATTGGTAATAAGCTTCCTTCCTTATCAAATTGTACAACCCTCAATTTTTCAGGCCACATCTGTAATTCTTGTCCATAATAAAGTATCATATGCATTAGGATTGAATAAGCATCCAAGTGCAAGATAGGAGATCCACTTTTTAATGCCATCAGTCTTGAACCAAGTACTTTAAAGATGTGTGAAGCATAGTAAAAAAACCTTGAATTGTGACATTGGATGTCCGCTGCAATTACCATGGGTACAATTGACATGTGCTCAGGGGCCTCCATTCCTAGCACTTGACACACTAAAAAATATGTGTACCTCATGTAGGGTTCAAAAAAATCAACATGGAATGGGGGACCATCACTATCATTTAGTGGAACTGAAACACCATCTTTATTAGACCTATGTAGTGGCAACCTCCAACCCTTGTACAAAGTATCTATCCTCCAGAATTCCTTTTCCAACTCTTCAGGTACAATTTTTCACCACACACTCCCTCTAGGTTAAAAACCTCACAAATGGAAACTTCAGATACATGTATAAACAACTTTCCTAATGGATCACAAATAGCTTTACATTTTGGATTATAATTGGAAGCTAGCATCTTCACCAATTCTACATTTACAAATACATTGAGGAAAACTAGCTTCCCTAGGTTTAACTTCCAAGGATTGCACACTGGTTCATATCGGTTCCTTCGTTGGTAATGAAAAATAAACAGCTCATATCCCCTAATTGGGGTCCATATGTCTCATATATGCTTGCATTTATCCTCTAAATTTTCCACTTCTGCCCTAAGTTGTGTAGATCACTTGGCCTTAGGTCCTGAGCCGGGCAATTGATCAATTAAGTCCTTGTTTAACTTCCTCTCAGCTACCCCCGGTTCCTTCTCTGCTTCAATTTTTTTCTTTTTTCCTCTAGGGTTTTTACTCTCACTCTATTTCCTACCTTTTTCTTTTCCTAAGCTAGTGCTTTCCATTTTATGAATCACAAAACTAGAAATTTAATTGTAGAGAACATACAAGTTTATTTAGAATTCTTTGACTGCAAGATCCTTTGGCCCTTCGCCCGTTCCTCTACTGCTAACTTTCAAAATTTGCCTTCAATTACTTTTCTCAATTCAGGAAATCATTGACACATTTGGTAGTAATACTACCATTAATGTCCTAGCTTTGAACACGAGCGTAGATGATCTTCAAATTTACCCACTTTCACATCAAATATTCTATCAGCAAGACAATTGAAACTTTGGGTGATCATTTTATTCAGGCTTGACTAACATTCATTAAACATTCTTTTTGTCAGGGAGACATTACATCGATATCACATAATCTATCCATATGATTCATATAAATGTCACCAAGAGTCACCATGATGACTATCTTGATCTGTTTGTCTTCATTGGCAAGGCATGGTGTATTGCTAAGACATTCATTAATTTTTCTGATGTTATAAGTCTCCCCGATGATTATTCCTTCAATCTCAAGTATGTCGCCAAGAATCCTACTGATGTAATCTTATCGGCATGACATAGTGGGTCAGGAAGACATTTTGAACTCATTCTGATAGCATTTGTCTTGGTGATAGTATGTTTCTCATTTTTTTCAGCAAGACAAGATGAGTTTTTCGGTGATGATATTTCATTAGCAAGACAAATGCACTCGGGCTGACTCAGGGATCTTAATCCGATGGTGTTGGTCTGGACAATACAACTCCTTGTGCTTTGATTGGTGAGACAAGACAGGTTTCTTGCCGATGGAACTTCATCGGTGAGACCTATATGCTCGGTATGACCTTTTCATTTCACCCCGATGGAACTTGTCTTGCTGATGATATGGGTTATTTGAATACTAGATTTTGGAGGTTTTTCATGATATCAAATGGTCAAGAATGATGTGATCATATGTGACTATTATCGGAACTTCAAATTTTTTCTCTTTGAATTCCATTTTATCTTTCCTTATGTCTCTGGTCTTTCATATTGTTTGAAAAAACCTAAGGTTCGGGTTTTTGTTTTTGTTGAAAGTGTCTCTGGATTAGATTGTGTTTGTTTTTTTGCATCAACATTTTGGATCGCACTCCGTGATCCATCAACATTTTTTTTGAGTCCAACAACCAACTCCCTTTTCTTGATATTCCTCCGCTAAAAAAGCCAAATGGCTCCATTGGTCATAAGGTTTTACGCAAGGCTACCCATACCGATCTCTATCTCCACTCATCTTCTCATCATCATCCTAGAAAAAAAAATAGCATTCTCAAAACCCTTGCCTGGAGAGCCTACCAGATTTGCGATGAGGATAACTTAATGCAAGAGTTGACGCAACTTTGTCAAGTTTTTAAATTAAATGGTTATTGTGGCAAGAAAATCTCGAGAGCCCTCAACCAAGCCAAATCTAGCTTCCTTTCTAGGTCCAACCCCAAACATTCCTCAATCCTTCCTAATGTTTCTCTTCCTTATGTTGAAGGTATCTCCCAAAAAATTTCCAAGATCCTTCTTAAAAAATGCCTTCATTGTACTTTTAAACCCTTCTCTACCTTGAGAAAATGTATTCCTTCCCTTAAAGACTCCAGGGACATCTTTCTTGACTCTGGAGTCTATAAGATTATTTGTTTGTGTGGTATTCCATATATTGGGGAAATCAACCATTCCTTTACCACCAGAATCAAGGAGCATAGTGTCGACATTAGACACGAAGGCACCTCCAAATCAGCCCTATCCGACCACTCCTCTTCAACCAAGCACCACATCTGTCTAGAAAGTACCCAAATCTTATCCAAAGAAGACAATTTCTTCAGGAGAAAGCTTAAAGAAGCTATTGAAATCAACCATCATCCCCTAAACCTTAATTGTGATGAAGGTTGGAGTTTGAGCTTGTCTTAGCACCCGTTGCTTTCCAACTTAAGATCCCAGAATCTTCCTTCTTGCCTCTAGTTTTTATCCTCCCCCTTTCTTGTCCCTCTCCCTTGTCTCCCTCTGTTGCTTGGGTTCCAACCCCCCCCCTTCATTTCCTTGTCATGTTGGTTCCTTGCTTCCCTTTCAACCTCTCAGATTCTCCTCCTTCTCCTTTCTATTCTCCCCTTTCTCTCCTCCTATCTGATGGAACTTCAAAATTTTACTCTTTGAATTCCATTTTGTCTTGCCCTTGTCTTGTTCTATCATGTTGTTTGGGAAAAAACCTAAGCTTGGGGTTTTTATTTTTGGCCTTCATGAAAATTCTAATGTTCTACGTTATGCCTTGGGTGGGATCTATTTGGCTGTTACCTTTTGGAGTGGGTTTTAAAACAACTTATGCCACATTGCTTCATCTAGGCCGGGCCAATTTTAATAAACTATTTAGATATTTTGCCTAACTTTATTATTCCCTAAGTCTAGGTTTGCCCATGCCCCACGTTTAAATACAAATTTAAGCTATCATTTGTCATCGGCCTAGGTGGTGTCCCCTTGTCCATTTAATAAATGTTTAATTTTTGTAGGGAACAATTTTAAATGATAGTCGATCAATCGTCAGTTGATCTCAACCGTTCCCTGCAATCCCGTGATGACCCCACCACAGAGTCTCAACTGATTGCGATATCATGGGCGAGTGCCATGTGTCTTAGCTGGTGATGCCGAAAAGATAATCAAATTCCTTTAATATATTTGTCGAGTTTTAATGTGTTATATGGCAGGTTACTAAAGTGGCTACGAGATGCACGTGCTCAAAATCAACGAAGATGTTATAACAATGAAAAAGATGCTCGATAGTTATGTTCAACACTGGTGACTGTCTTGAGCGAACATGATTTCTGATGGTGGAGATCAACGGTTTCCCGACATCGCGTGATCAAAAGATGCAAGGTGTTTATTGATCACGATATCATGGGTGCATGCCACGTTTATTTCTTTGGTGATGCATAATGTGGTGGGTCCTTTGTGCTGAGATAGAGATTATGTTAGTCTTTTTGAAGGCATCCATTTGATGATTTGACAAAAGTGAATGATCGACAGTTGGAATTTGAATTCACATCAAATGTGATTGGAGCCATTGGCACGACATGCAAGTAAGCTTTAATGGCAGATGAGATGTCTACTGGCTTGATTTGATCGACATAAAATGATTTTCTTTCACTCTATTTTCTCGCAAAGTATTCAAGCACCTTTGTGAAAGAATTTTCAGAGCCAAGGATGAAGTTACAAGCTATCACAACAAGGATTTGGTCTTCTACAAAGCATAAACACCGTGAGTTGTTTTATGTGCTTCCTGGTAAATTTAATTGAGATTTTGAGAAGAATTTTGGTGTGCTTGTCAAAAAGCTTGTTGATAGTTGTTTTAGGGCTATTGGTTAGTTGAATTGTAAGAAATTGCAAGGTTTTTCTATAATTTCATTTTTTGTATAGCCTAGTCTGTTCGAAATATTTGAAATTTTAAGGAAGCCCTAGTTTACTTGAGATGGCACCACCAAAGCAACATTCTGGTCATGCCCATTATTTACAGAGGAATTTGTATGATGATTTCCTGGATCAACTCCAGTTGTCAACAAATGATAGGAAGAGGGTTTGGTTTTGATGCATGGAAGAACCCTAGGTGAAGGATTAGTATGCAATAATTCCAACATTGCAGATGCTACGGTTCCCATGACTGGTTTGGAGATGTTTAGGCTATGGTATGGACAGCGAAATTTGCCTCACCCTTTCTCAAATGGTTGGAGATATGACATGGGGAAGCTGGTGGTGCAAAATGTGCTCCCCGATGTGAATTTTCTCAGAGCGGTGGCAACACATTATGACCTTGTTATGAGAGTGATCAGAGATAATGATGGAGTGATTTTATTAAGTATAAAAATGGAACAAATTCAACAAGTTTTTGACCTGAGTGAACCTAGTCCATTCTTGATTCAGATAAATTTTGAGGAGATGAAGCAGGAGTATGCAAAGTCAAAGTCACTTTTTAGGTTGAAGTTGATTCCTCCTCATCTAGCAAGGGCAGGTAGTTCAAGGATTTATATCAGTCCAAGTGACCAAGAGCCTTTTAGGCTAAGTTGTTTTGAAAACCATTTCTTGGCTACCTTTTATTCATTGTGCCAAAATTTGGGTTTTAACCCTAAAATAGTAATGCCAATTGCCTATATGTTTATGGGGGTGCAAATACAACACCCTAATTTCTCTGTGGTTTATGATTTTGTATCTTTTCTAGAAGAGAAGATACATGAAGGGCTATTAAAGTTGCATGTAGGGGATGCAGAACTCCATTCTTTTGGTATTCCCTTCTGATGTACATGTTCTTATACAAGAATGCTGAATTCTTCTCAGAGAAGATGGAGTTGAGGTAGGAGGTAAATGGAGAAAGATTACCGGTGCAGGCTTGGACTGCAAATTTATCATACAATAGCGAGAGTGCCAATTTTGTGAAATTTTACAATTGCTTTGCTTCTAGACTCAGGGCTCAGTTGACAGTAAATGTACCTAGGATCCCCGATGATTTACATGACTTCCTCAGACTGAAGGGGAGGAAGCCAAATTTAAAAGTTTTTCACAATTGGGGTGACATTATCTTGTACCCAGTCAACACTATTTTAAGGGTGTATGACTTCCAAGGAACTCCACATATCCTCCCATTCAATGTGCCAGCAAGAGTGGGGTTTGCTGAGGTTATGTGGCAAATAGGTTGTATTCATGAAGACAACCTAACAGGGAAGGGAAAAGGGACTCTTTTCCCTAATTATACCATTGTGTCTGATTTTGTGTTCTCAAAGGGAGGATAGGTCCACTTTGGGAGGTTTTTTAATGATTTTTATTTAAGGTGTGGTCCCAGATGACAACATGACTCTGAGGGATTCTTTGACCTTTTTAGACAACAGATAAAAGGTGGCAGGTTTGCACATGAGTTCAATTTTCTTGAGGATCTGATCAGGAATGAATTTGATTTGAACAAGGAAAAATGGATAGCATATGAGAAGTTATTGGCCATTGTGCATAAAATGGATCCCAAATATGATCCATTAATGGAATTCACCCCATTCCATAAGAAAATTGATTTCTTGATGGAAAAATTCAATGAGATCATGGGTTTTTGATGACAAAGAAGGTCAACTTGGAGTTGGACTTCGGCATACAAAAGCCATATGTGAGGCCTACTGAAACAAGGCCAACATATCAACCCATGGTGAATTGGCCTCTTTATAAGAGAAAGAGGAGTGACATTAGTGATGAGGAAGAGGAAGATAAGAAAGGAAAACAAATCATGAAGGCATCAACACAACCAAGTCTAAAGATTAGAGCACTTGGAGGAATAAAGATCATTGATTTGGACTCAACACCAGAAGATAATCCTGCACTACCACCATTAGAGCGAAGCCCTAAGAGGCAAAGAGTTGAAGAGGCACAAGAGACTCTAATGGATGAAATCATTGTCACAAATCAGGACATGTAGGTTGGTATTCCTTCCCCTCCCAGGTCAACTCAATTGGTTCTGTCTGATATGGATGTGAAGGGACAATGTGTGCAAGATGCCAGGATGGAGGCATGCAAGACATTTTTATATGATGATGCATTTGTTAAAACTCTAGTTTTCTTACAATTGGTTTGGAGAATGAGACTAGAAGAATATTAGGACAAATGCAAAAGGAGAAGAGAGTTGAAACCTGATAGGTCTAACCAGGAGAATGATGATGAAGTAAAGGCTAAATTGATGGAAGAATTCAAGAGCATCACTCCTGAGGAGGGGAGGAAATTAGTAACTCAGGCTAGTGTGATAATTTTTCCTAAATGGGATATAGTAGATGCAGTAGCATTTAATGCTATTTTAAAATCCAAGCATCCCATGCAAAATTTTGAGGAAGAGGTCAAGGTAGCATTGCAAGATTCTGCCTTTAGTGAGGAGTATGAGACCCTAGCAATTTGGGCATTGGCACCTCAGGGTAGAAAGACTAATGCTACTGACATTAGCCCAAACCTAAGGGGAGGGTTAATAATAAAGAGAGCCTCTAAAACTTCAACTAAAGAGGCTAAAAATCTAACTGTGAATGTGGCCAAACTGGCCCAGAAGACTGCTGAGAGGGAAGAAGCTAAAAAGTAGAGCTTAATGGATAAATACAATATTATAATTGGATAATACAACAGGGTGCATCAAAGGAATGTTGAGCTACAAACTGAGGTGGATAGGTTAAAGTATAGGCAAGTTGGGGAGTCCTCAAGTGCTCTTGGTATCATGACACTTACTTCCACATCAGGATCAGTACCTCCTACTTCTCCAATTGTTTCTACTCTGGGGTCCCCCATCCAAACTCCTTCTCTCAGTCCTACATTAGAGCCAGTTGAAGAAGAGATTGAATACTTTGTGGATCCTACTAAGAAGAAGTTGCTAAATAAGATTACAGAGTTACAGGAAGATTTAAAGGCAAGTGAGGAGGGAGCACTTGTAAAGCATAGTGAAGTTGTTGACATAGTTTTGAGGCACTTAAATGAAAATGTTGATGGCAGATTGCCATCAGTATATTCTTTGTATTCTTTATTTTTGGATGCAATAAAGAACATTAATAGGGATCAGGAAGTAGTTTTTCCCTTAGTTGAGAAGTGTATCCTTAGGGCCAATGATTTAGATATCATTTATAAAGCCTCTAGATTTGATACAGATAATAGGCCCCAATCATTAAGGCCTACTCAAATTTTTAAAGTCACTGCAGGGTTTTCAAGCCTTACCAAATGATTTCTATAGGAAAATCAGATAATTGGTAAAGAGTTTTGATGATTGGAGTGAAACATCTATACCTGATATAATTGATGCACAGGGAAATGTTAAATCACTGCAGCAGTGGTAGGATAGATTAGATGAGGTCATCAATGCACAAATCAAATTGATTTGTGATGCCTCAGACTATGACATGTTGGTGAGTTATATGGACAAGATCATTAGCACCAACACATTTTTGGAGTCTTTTGAGAGAGAGAAAAATTAGGTAGCGGTGAAATACACACCTTATAGTGCTAAGGTGAATGAGGTGGTTAATTTTGATTGGCCGATAGATGAACAATATTAGAGATGGGAGGATAAATACTTAACCAACGAAGAGTAAGATAGAGTAGACTACTGGTTGATAACAACTCAGTCATTGTAGTTATAACAGATTTTGGTTATGTTTTGATGGCAGTTTTGGAACAGGTTTCTTGAAGTTTGGCCGATGCATCAACCATTTTCAGCAGATGGGATAAACAAGAAGATTCTCTAGGGACTCAGCTATTGTAACAAATTTTTCAAATGTCACAAGGTGGTCCAAGTGATCAGTGACATGTGTATTTCTAGCCCGATGCTTGTTTGCTCCTTCAATCTCTATAAGAAGGATTTCAAGGCTAGAAATACAGGTTAGCAAGTTAGATAATTTTGGGTCAAGTCTAAGTAAAGTTGCAGAGAAAATTGTAAAAATCTTGTTGGTTCAATGAAAATGCAAGTTAGGTTTTGTGTCATTCTGTAGTAGGTTTTGAATTCATGGGACTTTGATGTTTCATGATAGTACTAGGATTTGAATAGGAATGATTCATTTTGAACTCATGTCTCTCCATTGTATAAGCATATTAGAATCTTGAATAAAATAATCAAGGGTTGTTTCGTTCATCTCACTGTTGTGGTGTGTATGATTCTCATTTTAGCTTTAATTCAAGGAATGAATTAAAATACTTGAATGGGGTCATTGGTGGATATGTTTATATAAGGATTGTAAGGCAATATTGTCAGAGATCTTATATGTTATGTGCTAAATTTGTCATGAATCCTTAGATGCTTATGAATTTGACTCCTCCAATAGCATATGACATTGGTCTAAGTTTTGCTTATTTGTGGGGTATAGTATTTTTTTGTCTTTGCTTAGAGCTTGCTACAAATTGCAAATCAATGACTATCTTAAGCTGTGAGGTGTTGTTGTAGTTATCTCATGCTTGAAATAGTTGATATTATTGATGAACAACCAATTCATTTTAGTATTATCCTATTATGTTGAGATATTAAATGAGATTATCTATTGTTGTTAATGTTATTTATAATATTGGTGCAAAGGTTGTAAGCACATTAAGGGATCACACTCTCGGGTCTTGCAGCGCCCAAAGTGTAGGAGGATTTGTTAAAGTCCTCGTTAGTTGGTCCAGGTCCTTCGAGCTACCCCTGATTGGAATTGGCAATTCCATAGGTAGATTAGAAGATAAACTTGGCTATAGTAAAAACAACCAACACTATCCCTTGGTCCTCTCTTTTTCCTGCTCTTGTATGTTCCCTTCTCTCTTTTTTCTCTTGTTAATTTTGATTTGTTTCTGCTTATTCCTTTGGCTTAGTTCATTTTTGCTTCTAGTTTGTTATTTCATTGTGTTTTGTCAAGTTTTTCTTTCGTGTGTCTCTTCTCTTTGGGTCTGTCCTTTTCTATTTATTGTTCATTCTTTCCTTCTTTTTCTAATTCTTGTTTCTCATTATTTTATGAGTATTCCTTACATTTTACAAATTATAAGTTTTTTCTAATTACACCGAAGGCGTATCCTATTTGCGATGAACGAGTTAAAATGGACCATCGACAGTTAATATTGACTGTGTACAGTGCAATACGATTGTAGTGATTTCATCCGTTCATCGCCACATTTTTTCCCCTCCATTTTGTTTGTTTGTTTTACTTCTTAATATTTTACTTGCAAACTCTACCCTTTTTTCTCATCCAGTGACACCACAATATTTACTGAATGAAGGTTTCAACAAATGAAAACAAATATCTACTTCTATAAATTTAATTTTAAAATTTGTCCATATTTTTCAAGACTCGGACTGAATTGGTTAATTTGAATGTATGAAATAATTGATATAGTTTGGTTTAATATATATATTTTAACTTTTTTTAAAATATGTTCATAATTTAAATATCTAATTTTGTTAATTAAATAGGTGTTAAAAGGTGAAAAGTTAAATTATAAAAATGTCTTTTTTTTTTGTTAATTAGAAAGAGATTAAAAGTGAAAATTTAAATTATTTTTAATATTTATATATTGAATGGTTTTACTTGTTTTATATATATTAGTTATATATTTTTTAATTTAAAAAAATAAAATTATAAAAATGTTTTTCTCTTTTTTTGTTAATTAGAAAGATGTTAAAAGTGGAAATTTAAATTATTTTGAATATTTGCATTTTATAAAGTTCATATATTAAATGGTTTTTACTTATTTTATAATTTGAAAAAATATAAAATAGTAAATTAGAAAAATAATTAAAATTGTTTTTAAAATATTTAGATTTTTTTAAATTTTTTTCTTATCCATAAGAGACAAGTGCCACGTAGTGGCTAGTACTTGCCTTTATAGTATTATAATTATAGTATTTTAGATTTAATAAAAATAAATGTAAGTTTTGTTAATGGAATAAAAGATAACTACATGCATTTATATTAATATTAATAATTATTAATCTTATTTTAATTATATTATATAAAAATCAAGTATCTTATATAAAATCAATTATATATTAAAATTTTATATATTATAAAGATATTATAAATAATAATTATGTTACATAAAAATATGTGTAATATAAAATAGATTTATTATATTATATTAAATAATATTTATTGATTAGATAATTTAAATTTAAATAATATTTTTTTAAAATAATTTTATATAAAATAAAATATAGTTAAAATGAAATGATTATGTAAAATAATTATAAGAAAGAATTGTGGGAGGTAGGGAGGGCGCCCTCCAAGGTGGTGGAGGATGGTGGCATGAACGACCACGTTGGAGTTGTATGGGGGAGATAGTGACGGGTGGAAAGCCACGACGATAGGAGATCAGAGCTGGCTTGTCTTATCAATCAACTGAATGCACGGGGGAGACAACTCTTCTATCTTTCCGAAGCACAAGAAATATTAAAATCCATTCATTCATTCACTTGCATTCAACAACTCGCATGTAGGAGAAGGAGGTTGGTGAGGCTAGCGGCGGTGGGTAGAAGTACTCATTTAAGGATTGTGCAAAATGTCATGGGCATTTGTTCTAGTTCAGTGTTGTGGTTGAAGTCTAGATATCATTTTGTCAAGCGCTTACTGTTGGAAGCCAAATGGCTGGGTCCTCAAAATTTCTGATAGAGGTTTCGGTTGCGGGTGTAGCTCAGTTTTGGGCAGACACCCCCATTTCACTCAAGTCTAAGGATAGGCTGACCAACTTTCGCTTCATAACGGATCAACGCTTTAAAAGAATTTTTATCAACTATGATCCTCTGATGTTAGTTGCAGTCAAAATGGTCTTGGGTTTGAGTTTTCTAGAGGAAACAGAGTATGGGTGCGATAATTTGCAGATATCTTCTCATTTTTTGGCTTCCCTATTGGATAATCTGGTCACGAAGATTGAAGCAAGGAATTTAATGAGGAAATTATTCATACGCGAATTGCTGGGTGGTATGGATGAGCTCCTTCAGGTGGTGGTGGAAGGGTGAGGATGTCCACGTGCATTGGAGATGGTGAAGGTGAAGGATGAAGACACAGTGAAGATTTTTCCATTTCTCTTGGACCTTCAGGGTACTGGGTTGATGAAGCACCGAGCCATAGTAGCGGTTGCGGTCATCTTCTTGAAGAAATGGTTCAAGCTAATGGCAACTAATAGCAATGAATGGAGGGAGGATTTTGAAGACTTCATGTTTTTGAATAAGTTTTTGTGAAGGGCAGTGTATGGTATTAGTATTTTAGCAGCTAGTTTTTTCTTTGTTAATGCAAGCATGAATTGGTTAGATTGGTTTAAATGTAGACTGTTTAAAGTATTGAATGTCTGAAGCTATGGCCTATATTTTGGAGGATCCATACAGACATTTTATGGTTTTTTGGTTCTTGATGGAATTGGTGAAATTAGCTTAATACTTGCATAGCAGACGGTTGTACTTTGGATCTATAAGTATAAATACAATATATCCTTATGTATAAATTTTTTTTTATAAGAAAGAATTAAATAATTATTATTTGAACATAAAATTTATATAATAATTAATATGTATATAATTTATGTTAATATATATATTATTAATGCATTGCACATATTTTTTTAGAAAGTTAATCAAGGTAGAAAATTATATTTAAACAAATGCTTATATTATTATTTTATTTTCAGCTTCCTTCGCCCCTGGTTTTACTTGAAAACCTTGCTTTGCTTTGCTTTGTATAGCATGTCTCGTGAAAAGAGAGATTCAATGGATTGCTAACATTAATAGACGGTTAAATGTATCGTAATTTTTTTTACGGGGAAGAAAGTTGTTTGGATTTCACTACCAGAGGATTGCGAAAAAAAATGTTTGAATTTCATTGTAGGAGGATTACGAAATTTGGAAGGAAGGCGTCCTTTTCAATTTCTTACCTTATGCTGCTGCTTAGCTTATTTTCATTAGCAGTCACTGCTCATTTTTTTTAGGAGAAATTTGTGGAGCTGGTGTCCCCATGTCTATTTGATTTTGCTGCTTATTTTTAAACAGTCATTTTAAATTGTATTTTTTAAAATGTATATTTTTTAAATTGTTTTTTTCTCTATTAAAATAAGAAAATAATTCAACTGTGTATTCTTATATTTAATTATAAATCCTTTCCATTAATTTTTATGAACTATATATTTTTATATTTAATTACCATTTGTTGCTCTGTTAATTTTGACAAAGAATTATTGACAGGGAATTCAAATATGTTATTATTGACTAAGAATTAACAAATTAAGACATTCAGATCTGTTATAATTCTCTCAATCTGTACAAACAAGAAAGGATGTTAGCAGAATTTGCATTCAATTTTACACTAATTATCTATGTTGCACAGTTATAAATAAAGATATAAATAAAGATAAAAAATAGTTCAAACAATTATAAATAAAGTTAAAAAACAAATCTATGTTGCAATTAAATTCTTTAAAAATAAGTAGATTCAAGGCAAGATCTATATTTCAAAGAACTGTAATAAAATGTATACTTTCAATAAGACTGAAAATTTAATTTTCTATATGAAAATATGTATCTTGTTGTTGCACTGTATCACTGTAGGAAAAATTTAGAGGGAAAATTCAGAGGGAGGAATTGGAGGTAAATAAAAAGGAGGGAAGGAAATTTGTAAAGCCACATGGCATTTTTCACAATAAGCAGTTGTTGCTTAGTTTTAGCCCCCCAATTTTTTGACAACTTATTTTTATTTCCTAAACAGTAGCTTCTCCTTTAAAATAGGAAAAGATTCCAAATTATCCTCTCCAAACAATTAAATTTATGCATGGGAACACTCCCGCTACTTAAATTTAAGCAGAAAATAGAGTTAAACAACTGCATGGGGACATGAGGTTAGTAGACAAGTCTTGCTTTTTCTTTTGTTTATGGTATTATTTTAATGTTTTCTCAATTTTTTGTAGTCCTTTCTCTTCCCCCTCTCCCTTTATTAAGACTTTTTCTACAATCTCATTTCATTTTCCCTCTTACTGATGATGGATCATTGTGTGTGATCAGAAACATCGACAAAAAAACTTACACAGTTGAATCCAAAAGCTATATACTGCAACGTTATGGACTATGGAAAACTCATACCAACTATAGAATAATTATATTTTAAATTTAAATTTTAATTTGTATAATAAAATAAATCTAAAATCTAAATTAGAAGTTAGAGAGAGAGAGAGATTCAAAACTAAATTTTGATTAGATATTTACATAGAAAGAGTGAGAGAGATAAAGAGAAATAGGAGACAAAGATATATATAGAGGTAGAGATATCTAGAGATAAAAGAGGGAGAGGGGGAGATAAATAGGGATGTCAAAAGAGAGTAAGAGAGAGAGATATGGAGGGGTAGAAAGATGGAGAGAGAGGTAGAGAGGGATATATATGGAGAGAGAGGTAGAGATAGACATATTTATAGAGAGAAAGAGAAAGAGAGATATTTATATCTCAGTCTTCCTCTCTATCTCTGTGTTTCTCATTATTTCTCAATTTATCTTTTTCTCTCCCCTATATCTCTCTATCTTTGTCTACACTTCTCTCTCTATCTCTATCTCTATCTCTCTATTTCACTCATATACACAAACACTCCCTATTCCCCTTCTCTATCTCTCTCCCTCTCTCTCTTTCTCTCACTCTTGACCCCTCTATCCATATCTCCCTATCCCTCCCCCTCTCTATCTATGTCTTATTATCTCTACCTATGTCTTTTGTTCACCCCATCTCTCCCACTCTATATCTCTATCTCTTTATTTATTTATATCTCTTACTCCTCTCTTTATCATTCTAAAATCTAAAATCTAAATTAAAAGTTAGAGAGAGAGAGTCATAAACTAAATTTTGATTAGATATAGTCACATAGAAATAGTGAGATAGAGAGATAAAGATAAATAGGAAACAAATATATGTAAAGGTAGAGATATTGAGATAAAGAGAGGGAGGGGGAGATAAATAGGGATATCGAAAGAGAGTAAGGGAGAGAGAGAGAGAGAGAGAGAGAGAGGGAGAGATAGACATATTTCTAGAGAGAGAGAAATAGATGAGAAGAGAAAGAGAAGAGAGATATTTATATCTTTATCTTCCCTTCTCTCTCTATTTATACATATATATCGTCATCTATATCTCTCTCTTTCACTCATACACACAAAAACTCTCTATTTCCCCTCTCTACCTCTCTCCTTCTCTTTTTATCTCACTCTTGACCCCTCTATCCCTATCTCCCTATCTCTCCCCCCTTTCTATCTATATCTCATTATCTCTACCTCTCTTTTGTTCACTCCATCTCTCCCACTCTATATCTCTCACTCCTCTCTCTATCTATTTCTATCCCTATATCTTTACCTCCATCTCCCTATATATCTATCTCTCTATCTCCCTATCCCTCTCTATCTCTCTATATCCCCCTCTATCTATATTACTCCCTCTCTCCTCTCTATCTATTGAGCTATCTCTTCCTCTCTCCCCATATCTCTCTCTCCATATCCCTCCTCTCTATATCCCTCCTCTACCTATATCTCTCCCTTTCTCTTCCTCCCTCTCTCTATCTCTCCCCATATCTCCATCACTCACTCCCTCCCTACCTCCTATCTATCTATTTGTCTCCCTCTATCTCTAGACATGTCTCTCTCTCCTTCTCACTCTTCCTAGAACTCTATATTTATATCTCTTTTCCCCTTTATCTCTATCTCTCCATATTTCTTCTTTCATCTCTCTCTCTATCTCTATCACATTATCTCTCCATCTCTCTACCATATATATCTTCCTCACTCTACTTCTCTTTATATATCACTTCCCATCTCTATATGTATCTTTTTATATATCGCTCTCTCATTCTTCGACTCTCTCTCTCTCTCTCTCTCTCCTCCATCTCCATCTCCATCTCCATCTACATCTACATCTACATCTACATATCTATCTTCCTCTCTATCTCTATCTCATTACCCCTCTCTTGATCTCCCCCCTCTTTCTCTCCCTCTTTATATCCCTATCTCTCCCTCTTCCTCTCTTCCTATTGCAAAATTAATATGATTCAAGTAATGGAGCTTGATTATCTTCCTAATTCAGAGGTTTTGTAAGTGGATGCATAGTTGGTTTGAACTTATCATTTCTCCATTGAGACATTTTTTGCACAAACATATCATTGGCTAAATAACCTACCAATTGACCTCATGTACTACACAAATGTATAAAAAATAGACCAATTTTTCTCTAATTAACCTTCCACGCCTCTTCGGCGTACCCATTGCACACCAATGTGCAATTGCTAGTTATTTGTTACTTTTAAATTTTTTGTTTGTTTTTAATCTCTTTTCAATTTCCTTTTTAATTTATTTTAAATTTTAACATTTTTTATATATTCTTATTTGTAATTTTATATTTTCGTACAATTTATTTTCTGATTAATTATTTATAATTTATAATTTATATGTAAACATATAATTTATAAATTTTAGGTTTACTTATAAATTATAATTTATATACTTATAATCTCTTTATAATTTATTATCTTTTAAATTTGTTATAATTTAAAACATATTTCTTATTTGGTTATTTTCTCTTTATATATTATATATTTTAATTTATTTTCTTCTAATTTATTTTGTTTATTGTTAAAATTATATGTTTATTTTCTTGTTATTTATAATAATTTTTGTTTATTTTTAAATTTTATTCCTTATAATTTTTTGTTTGTTTATGCCTAATTTATTGTTATGTTTTTTATAAAATATTTTTCTTTTAAACTTTGGATTTTTAATATTTTACTTTTTGGTTCATTTAATTTTTACTATTTTTTATCAATACGTTTATTTACATTTCCTTTATTATAATTTTTGTTTATTCTTATAATTATATGTTTATTTACTTATATTTTTTATTAATTTTTGTTTATTTATATTATATTCTTTTATAATTTTGTTTCATTTTTTGGCTTGCTTTTCTTTTTTGATTTTTCCTTGTTTTTTCTATCTTTTGTCTTATTTTTATTTCATTTCGCTATATTTATTTTCATTCTTTAGATTTTGTCAATTTTAGTTTTTTCTTGTTTGTCTTTTTATGTTTACTTCATTTATTTATTTATTTGCTTGTTATTTTTTTATTTATTATTATTCTAAATTTTCTTGTATTATTTTTGCTTGCTTCTCCTCCGTTTGATTTTGGTTTTATTTTTTATTCCTTTATCTTTTTTGTTTTACATCTTTCTCTCCATCCTTGGTTTTTGTGCCTACCTTTCTTTGCCCCCTCCCTCTTCCTTTTTATTCAATTCTTGGTCTGCAACTATTCATTTTACTCCTTATGCTCTTTCATATCCTGATGATGGATCACAAAGTGTGATCGGAAACATTGATGCAAAAAAACAAACACAATCTAATCCAGAAACACTTTTAGCAAATCTTCATGGATTGTGGAAATCTATTATTGCTAAGTTTTTATTTTTGTTTTCATGAAAAACCCTAGTGTTTTATCTTACGCCTTGGGTGGGATCTATTTGGTTGTTACTTTATAAAGGGGTTTTTAAAATAACTTATGCCCATCACTTTGTCTAAGCTGGGCCCCTTTTGATTTAATGTTTTAATTTTTTAGGCTGACTTTATTTTTCCTTATTCTAAGTTGGCCCCGTGCCCCCATGTTTAAAAACAACTTAAGCCATTGTTTGTCGTCGGCCTAGGTGATGTCCCCTTATGCCTTTAATAAATGTTTTATATTGTGCATGGAATAAATTTTAATGACCATTGATCAACCATCGTTTGATCATAGCCATTCCCTACCATCCCATGATGACCCCACCATAGAGTCTCAACCGATTGTGATATCACAGGCGAGCACCACGTGTCTCATCTGGCAGTGCCGAAGGGATGATGAAAGTGCTTTAATATATGTGTCAGGTTTTAATATGTTATATAGCAGGTTACTAAAGTGGTTACAAGATGCACGTGCTTCAAATCAACGACGATGTTATAATCAGGATGAAAAAGGTGCTCAATGGTTAGTGACAAGGTTGGTGACTATGTTGAGTGAACAAGATTGCCGATGGTTGAAATCTATGATTTTTCACCATCGTGTGATCAGAAGTTGCGAGGTCTTTATTGACCACAATACCACGGGCGAGTGCCACGTGGATTTCTTTGGTGATGCATAATATGGTGGGCCCTTACTATCATGATGGAGATCGTTTCAGCTTGTTTTGGCAACCGTTCGATGATCTGATAGAAGTGAAAGATTGACGACTGATATTTGAATTTAGCCCTATTAGGAGAAGAAAAAAGAACAATGGAAAAGATTTAAAAGTTGATTCTCAACATGAGAATGTATTATACTCATGAGGTAATAATAATTAAAAAATAAAAATGAATGTTATTATTGTAAGAAAAAGGATCACATAGTGTGGACTTGTATAACTTGAGCCAATGATGTTCTTGAGGGAGAACTTAAAGAAAAATCAAATGATGTTAGCTTAGCCTATATATTTTTTTTTGTTTCAATCAACATGTTTTGTTGTGTGGAATGTAAAACTTAAGGTAGGGTGTTGGAATATTAAGATTAACATTAATAAATTCACCTTACTAACTTGTTTATTTTTGTTATTAAATAATTAGTTATATTCTTATAAGATAGTAGTTCAAATGGGAAGGTATATTTGAAAGAATTTGTAAAAGCCATATTGTAATATATTCCCAAATGAATTGTATGATATAATTATTATTTTGAGTGTTTTTATGTGCAGATATAAGTTCTCTTGACTTTTCCAATATATTTTGTATGCTCTATTAGCCATGATTTCATGATTAATTTTCCACTTTCGACACTACTTCTTAGTAACTTTGCCATCCAAATTTGGCTCTTAGACTAAATATTTCATAAAGGTGCATTTTAACTATTTTCTTACTATCACCTTTGGCTGAATTTTTAAATTGGTTCAACCATGCAAAAAGTGTGGTTACTTTTAATTATTTCCACTTAAATGTTGGTTACAATTTTCTAATTTTCTTTCCATTTAGCTAGTCACAATTTCATAATAGCATTAGTACTTGAAAGTGACAGTTTACTTCTACTTAAAACTTGTGGTAATTTCATTAATCTCTTGCTACCTCTGGTGTTGAATTGGACTAGTTATGTCATCTAGGATTTGTTCCTCAATTTTTTTTACTTTTTTCAAAAAAAAGTTATGATGGTTATACTTGTATTACCATGAATGGACATAAATTTGAGGATTTTGGGTGTTTTCATTCAATTTTTCATGTTTTCCCCTTATGTCCTACTTTATATGTGTTTTTTATGGAAGCCTTTGGATATCTTTTGGCTAATAGTATTTCATGGAACCTTATTAAAGGTGCTACTTTTCCTAACTCTATAGCCCAACTATTCAATGGTCATTTTTCTAATGACTCCTTTCTCACTCTCTTGGAGGACAAATGTGACATTATTTAGGATATTCAATTCCTAGATATTTTCTGGAAAGCTTTAAGGTCAAATATATAGTGGCATAAAACTCAATGTTATAGGAAATCCTTCTTAGCCAAGCCCAATTGGTTCAATTCCTATGGATAGAAGGGGGTTGATCATAAGGAAGTGTTGAGATTCCTAAGCATCTCTTTTACCTTTTAGGTTTCTCCTTCCTCTTTAAGGAAACATATCATTTCTAGAGTTGAGAAAAATTATCATATTAAATAATGAAGCCCATTTCTTTGGCAAGGAGATTCCATGTGTGTTCAAAAATTCTTGTTGCACACATTTCCATTACTCATCTTTCTAAGAACCTTGCAAATCCTCATATTTGAAGATTGAAAAAATCCAAAGGTATATTCTACAGCCTCCTTTTAACCAAGGAAAATGGTTTCACAAAGAATCCTAGGAGTTCTATTATTTCCCTCATGACTATAATAGGCTTGGCTTGCTTTATATTCACTACTCTAAATGATGGGATAATTTTAAATTTAATTAACATACTCTAAAACCTAACGAAACCAGGTTGTACCTCATCAAATTGGAGAAGTGAAAGGTCAATACCAGCGCTGAGGAAGAGTTTGGAGGAGTGAAAAAAAGGTCAATACCAGTGCCAAGGAAGAGTTTGGAGTTAAAACAAGGTCAATACCAACGCCGAGGAAGAGTTTGGAGGAGTGAAAACAAGGTCAATACCAGCACCGAGGAAGAGTATGGAGGAGTGAAAACAAGGTCAATACCAACACCGAGGAAGATTATGGAGAAGTGAAAACAAGGTCAATACCAGCGCCGAGGAAGAGTTTAGAGTTAAAACAAAGTCAATGACAACATCGACGAAGAGTTTGAAGGAGTGAAAACAAGGTCAATACTAGCACCGAGGAAGAGTATAGAGGAGTGAAAACAAGGTCAATACTAGCACCGAGGAAGAGTATGGAGTAGTGAAAACAAGGTCAATACCAGCGTCAAGGATGAGGTTGAGAGAACTCAGGGAAAATTGATGACCAAGGGAAAATGAGTACTATAAGTTTGGCACCCCCATTCTCTTTAACCTACAATTTTCATGCCTAGTTTCCAAAGATATTCTCGTACATCGGCACCCCCATTCTCATAAAATGGTATAAGATAAGAAAAAAAATAAAATAGCTTAGTCTTTCACATTTTTATCAACCAGCCTCAGGTCTTGGCAAAATTCCCATAATCTACCCACATCTTGGTTTTTGGTGGGAACATGTTATTCTTTGTTGTATGACCTAGCTCAAATCTTATGTCCACAAAGTTGCTAAAAACATAAAACAATAAGAAAAAAATTGAAGGGACAACTAAAAAAGGGTTATTTCTTTTTGGCCTCACCCACCTCTTATATTTCAACATAGCATGGAATTATGCTTACATAACATAAACTAAAAAAAATGGAAGTTTATAGGGGCAAAGGATCCCAAGTATATGCTAGGCTAAGCTAGATCTAATGAATAGAAATAGAGGCATACAATTCTTCTTTAATACCTCCACCACAAATATATGCAAGGAAAGGTCTCCTCCCTTCTTGGTAGTGATAACCTCCTCCACACACAACCCTTAAAAATTATGAATAGAGGAATATAATCTTTGAAGAACTCAAAGTTGATTCTCTCCTACCTGATGCAATTAGTCATTCTATCCTTATAAACATTTATAGTGATTACTAGAGGCACATAGACCAATTCTTCATAATAGAAGAATTTGATCATACTTTTCCAATGATGACATTATGAGAAAACATTAGGTTAAATGAATAATTCATAGCTAAGTTCTTTAAATCATGTCCGACCATATAAGAGAAGACCGCTGCTATGTGTACTTGCATACCATGGAGAAAGGCTCTTTGGGCTCTTTCATCTATCAAGGTATTGTTAAATTTTGACACCTAAAAGTGAGAATGAAGAATCTTTCCTAGGATGGTGGAAAATTATGCTTCTCAACACCTAGATTACAAAATCCTTATCAATATCATTGCCATCACAATTAAACCTATTACTTGAGATATAGTCATATAGGTAAAAAAATTGGCTTTCTTGATAGTAGATACATTCTAGAAAATTCAATCCTTGCATTGGAGATTGTTGAATGGGCTCAACAAACTACTCATGATGCCCTTACTATTAAGATAAAAGTTTGACAAGGCATATGATTGCATCAAATTTCCTTTCATTTATAAAAGGCTCAAATGGATTTATTTTTAACCCTAAATTATTATCACACATTCAAAATTACAAAATATCAGTTGAATGAAGAACTTTCATTTCAAGTTGATGTTGTCATGACCTTTGAATGAAGAAACTTCATTCAAAAATGTTTCCATGTCAAGACTTTCAAATGAAGGTATTTTTTATTTTAAATATTTCATGTCCAAAATTCTTTATAAAAGGAACCTTTGCATGAAAGACCTTCAAATGAAGACTGTTGGGGATAAGGAGTTCGGTCTATCATCAAGATAAGCATCTAAGACAACAGTGCCTTAGTGATTTCAATTCAAAATCACTCCAAAGACACAAAATAACTATGCCATAAAGCAAAAGCAGGCACAGTTGATCCCCCATTGATCCTCAAAGAGAAGTAAATGCAAAACAATAGACAGATTCAACACAAATAGATAACCATGAAAGACAAAGCATGAAGACACAGATATACATGGGGAAAAGCTTTTCAGGTAAAAAACCCCACCTCCAAAACCTTCAGCTCACTTATATTATTCAGTAACAAAAAATGGTTACAATACAAACACAAAGCTATGCTCTTAAGGATATTACATCTTGTCCATATGGAGAAAGAATACAGGCTACACAAACTAGAATCTCACACAATTACAATGTACTCAAGAAATACTGTGTAGATTCTCTTCAGATCCTCTCAAATGATTATCACCAGTAGCTTCATGGCCAACCCAGCCTCTTGGCCTCATAGGTTCACATCTTACCAGATTCAAGAGTCTAAGTGTTCACAGTTGAACCGCTCGAACACACTTTGCCTCTCTCTATTATCGCTCTCTTACTTGTCCATCACCTTTTGGTTTATATATATTAATGTATATCTCTAACCAAGCCATACATTACAATCAATGACCCAACCAATTGTTGACCCTCAGGATCATGCATTGAACAACCAAGCACGCATCCGATCTACATAGATTGCATCAATCCATCCAGGCAATAAATCCATCTTAATCGGGTTCTATTTCCACGGCCTACAATAACTGCCAATTCTTCTTTGGTCTTCGGTCAATTAGATGCTGCTAACCTACCACATGTCACCTTCACATTTGCTAATCACTTTGACAAAATCGGTCCAACTCGGTCAAGCTTGGTCCAGCTCGGTCAACCGAGCTCGGAGCTCAACCGAGCTCTTATCGCGTTACCATCGAGCTCAACTTTACCTGCTGCGGTATGGTGGTGAGCTCACCCAAGCTCACCCCGCCATCTACCGTGCTATCCCTGCCTCATCCAATCCATCTCGCGGTATAGTGGTGAGCTCATCTGAGCTCACCGATGACTTCACCGAGCCCTGTCTCGCCTTCCTACCATGCTACTGCAACCCTGACAAGGACTAACCACGGTATGGCGGTAGCCAACTTGGATGACCACTGGCAATCTTACCACGGCCACTGTGGTGAGTGAACTCACTGACCCGATGGTGGTGGTAACTGCCAAGACCACCGCAAGTGGTCTCACCATGGCCATCAGGGTGAGTGGATCCATCGCCTGCGGTATGGCAGTAAACACCAACAAAGCTGCAAGCGGTTTCACCGCGGCCACCATGGTGAGTGAACTCATCGACCACAGTGGTGGCGATAACCGCCAAGACCACCGTAGGTGGTCTCACCATAGCCACTGTGGTGAGTGGATCCACCGCCTGCGGTATGTCAGTAAACTGCCAAGCCTGATGGAAAGACTGTTACCGTGATCACCGCATTGAGGAAAGAGACCGCACACGGTAATGAGGTAACCGCCAAACCCTTCACCGTGGTACCACCAGAGAAGAATGGAAGACCGCCATGGTATGGCGGTAAAGGTAGAAAACATGAAGAAAATTCCTATCTTCAATGGAAAAGACCAGAAAGTTGAGGAAAACTTTCCCAACAAAGACCTTAATTCAAAGGTCCTTCATTAGAAGATCCTTCATATGAAGGTTCCTTTAATTCCATCCCATTATAGCTCTTAGATTTATTAGAGATTATTTTGTTTTGAAGTAGAGATTGGACCATAAAATAGTGTCACCATGACTCTACCAAGATATCCATCAAATTGATAAACCCTGACTTAACAACCACAAATTCACAAGAAAATTGCCCCTGTTAGCCCTAGAGCATCAATTCAATGCCAAGTTTCTTGCTTTAATAGACCCCTAAATGAAATGAACCTCTATCATACCATGATGCACACCAATCCACTGAGTTATAGTTCCAATAAAGTGGATGGATTGGTGGATGTCATTTCTATTTAGCCCTCAAACCCTTACATAGGCAAAACAGGACAGTCCCTGTATTTGATTATTTTCTCCCAAAAAACAGTGATTGAGCACTTCAAAACAAATGAAAATGAAAGGGAACACATATATTTATCTACACCAATGATCTTAGAGAATTTCAAGCTTGTACGGATCCCTACAACACAAAAAATTGCTTCAAGAACGTGGTATTTGATATAAATTTTTGGTATCAACTTCTCCAAAAATTGCAATGGGATGGGAATACAATATGATAGAAGTGGGATAAGAAATGCATCGTTTGAAGCATCAAACCAATATGCAAAGATGAAAGAAAGTGCCAACCCCTTAAACTGAAAAAGTTTCTCTTAACTTTAAGTTTGTTGGGTAGCCAATTCTTTTAAGTTATCAAATCCTATCATCATACATAATCAAAATGTTGTTGTTTCAAATGACTATGAGCACTAACTTTCACTATTTGAAAATTTTGAAACCTTTTCATAGAGAATTAGAACATTGATGCGACCACTCATCCTACCTTAAAAGATACCAAAAGTCTCCTAGCAATTAGACATAGGAAGATTTAAGATGACAAACAATTTTTATTGCCAAAGCATAAAATTATGATGAATTTACTAGCCCTAGTACACACTCCCTCCCCGTTAACCACTTAGACATATGGAAATTAAATGTAAATTTTCTGCTATTTTTAGTCATGTAGGTGTCCAATAAAACATTTGGTGGTGTTTCCCTTCAAGTTTATTTACTTAAATGAAGAGAGAAATTCCTTTGATTACAATTAGAGAATACATTTGAGGCTTTGGTTGTGTAACTGGTGGACCATAGTCACATTTAACACTTGTTACAAAGTTTGGGAGTTAAAAAATTAATTAGATTTGATTTGTGATGGACAAATTTGGATGGTAGTAACAATAACTTGCAATATATGAAGACATGATTACCTTATAACCTATCAAATTCTAGCGATGAAATGATAGATTAATCATAATGTCACCTTGGGATCACATCACCATGAAATAACTTCATCCAGCATCCTTATGAGTGTAGGTACCACCAAATAGGTATTTTTCAGATCTGTCTTCCTCGAGCGAGGGAAATCTAGGAAGAGAAGAGGAAAGCAAGACATGTAGTATGTCTAAAAGAGGGAGATCAACTAGAGGTCAAAAGATTAGAAGAGAATTATGTAAACGCATGGAGTTTTTTCTTGCTAAAGGGGGGTCATGTTCTTATGATGATGAGAGCATAGGAGACATCGAAGTGCCCTTGAGGTATAAACATCTACAGAAACAATGGGTACCCAAGGAAATTCCTCCAATAAACACTGATCTTTGTGTCAACGAGAGGATATATCGCATAACACCATCGTCATTACATGGTTTGGGCCTATTTTGCATGGATGACATAAATGTCTATTACGAAAAAGTTACTGCATTGATGGAGTATGTTGGACCCTATTACAGTTACAAAGATTGGATGCAGCTGGTTCGATATACATGAAGTATGCGTAGGTATGCACTATCAACAAATTATATATAGCTAAAAGATAAGGATCAAAATAAAGGAGTGGCTAGGTACATTGACAAAAGGCCAAAAGCATCAGGGAATATTGCAGGGTTTATAAATAGGACATGACCTGGGTCAACAAATAAGCAACCCAATTACATATTCGAGGTGTGAGAGGAAAACCGTGTATTCGTATGTGTGATAAAATAAATAATTGTAGGGGAAGCGTTACTAATCGATTACAAATTGAATCGCTTAGATACAAACACAATTACTATGGGGGTGGTATGTACTATATACCATTTTACCCAGCCTCCAATTAATGACTCCAATATACCATTTTATTATTATTATTTTTTTTCGTAAGTCTATTGGTTTCATTTCGGTAATGTTTTTTATATTTAATTTTTGTCACAACGAGACATTGATCATACAAGGAAGGCTACAACCCAGAGCACAGATCATGATCCATCTTTAGGCACTTCTACCTAACAAGTTTACCTCATTGTAATTGTACAAATTAGATACGAGCAAAATGTTTTATTATTATGTTTTTTTCATGAATTTATTGGGTTAATTTCGATAATGTTTTTAATATTCTTGTTGTAGTCGGTTAATTGGGGAAAGGCACCAGCAGTACAAGAGAGCATCCATATGGAGGTGCAATCACTATTATGCGATGATGACATCGCATTTTCCTCAAACCCTATGGATATGATGAGAAAGGCCCAAAAAAAATGCAATGAAGAAATCCTTAAGTTGGTATTCATAGTGCCTCAAATAGATGAGATAAGAGAAAGGGTTAAAATATTGTCTGAGAGAGCACAAAAATTTCAAGTAAGATGTCATGAGATATTTAATTATAACATAAGTTCATTCATGGTTTTATATTTTCTACTCTTTTATGTCATGAATTAAAATATGTGTTGTTCTTATAGGATTATTTGCATCCTCATCATGTTGTTAGCCATGATCAGGGTACTACAAGTGTTGCCCGGGAAGTAGGGGTTGATACAAGTGTCAATCTTGATCTTCCTGTGCATACATCACATCATCTGACCCCATGATCCATGCCTATATTGTCAATTGAAATATCGGCAACACATACCATGCAGGCATTTGGTAGTGCACCCTCTAGCAGCGAACACATGCCACTACATGTGTCAGTACATGTACCTAGGGATGCAGAGGCCACTAGTACTGGTGATGTTTTAGCAGCATTTTCTGGATCTTCCCATATTACTAGTTTGGGAACATTGCCAGTCAAATTTGTGGTGATCAAGGATTTCGTTCCCATAAAGATAGAGAAGGTCCCAGGTACTTTAAAATGTTTTAATTATTATTATATATAATCCAATTGAAATTTACTTATTGATCACTCTTTATAGACTAATGATCCCATGATCATTTTGTAGGAAATTATGTTTTTTATAAACATCTAAGTGATATTACATTGGAGCTATTTGGGCCCACCATACGTACACAGTGGAATGCCCAAAATCAAGATTTAAAAGATGAGTTCATTAACCATTTAGTTATGTTGTTCGGTGATAAAAAATTCAACCGAACTAAGGTCCTTAAGAAAGCTAGTACTTATCTAAAGTATTTGAGGGACCAATATAGGTCACATTTAGAGAAGAACAAAAAGTATGAGTGTCCACCCATCATTCTGGAGAGGGAGTGGAAGGACTTGGTGTCAGATGGAAAGGAGAAGGCTGAAAAGAAAAAAAGGAAAGACACCATCGGGCCAAGGAAGGTATGTGATACTATTAGCAATGTAATTATATACTGATTAATCTTTCTTTTTACATAATCTAACATATTTCAAATTTTTCATAGGCTACTCGACACATCGAAGGCAATAAAGGAAAGACTAGAAAAACATGGGCAACACAAACTTGTCTCTGGTGGTTATATGAAATTAGCCGCACAAATTGTAAGTATCAATAAATGAAATATTGCATCCAAATAATAAATTGCAAACAATTTTGGTTTTATCACACCATAGAAGAAAAATTCATGATCTTATGCAAAAAATGCAGGGCTCTGATTTCAATAGAGTGCCCACAGAAGAGGACCTAAAGATTTCCTTCCAGCAAGGCTATGGAGCCTTGGTTGAACACCTAAGAGTCTTGACTGGGAAAACACAATCTTCCACTGCATCCAACATGCAGGTAAATAAACTCAATAAAGTTGATTTAAAATTGAATACTTGTGCAATCTATTCAATATTAATTTCCACCATAATAATGTGCCTATTTGTTTTAAATAGATAAGTAATGATAATACTACACATAACATTGGAATGCAACCTAGTGAGGGTGGAGCACAACCTACAGATGAAGGCCATGGTGTGCATCCCAGTACTGGATGTATTCATGTGCTATACAAAAAAAAGTATGGATTAATACAATTAAACATCTTTAATTGAATTTGGTGTATTAATTAATGTAACCTTTTGTGTTTCAATTTTAGAGCATGTAGAGTGTGATCAACATGTTGAGCATGATCAGGCTAGACAAGATCAGGAACATGATGTGGTCCCATCAGGTAAAGAGGACTACTCTAATGTTCTTTTAAACATATTTAATTGCAACTGGTGTATTAATTAATGTAACTTTTCGTGTTTCAACTCTAGATCAGGATTTAGAGGGTGTTCAACATGTTGAGCATGAGGCTATAAGACAATATCATGAACATGATGTTTCCCCATCAAGTAAAAAGCACCACTCTAATGTTCTTTTAATTAATGAAATACTTGTAATAATAATAATAAAACATATCAATTTAACATTTCTTTGCTATTGCAGCAGACCCCCCCTTGCAGCGACGTCCACGTTGTGAGTACACAACTAGGCATACATTAAGATCACGAGAATAGCTCAGAACAATTGAAGGGGGGACAAATGATTTTGAAAATGATACTCCACTTCAGCTTTTTTTAGCTGCAAAAAAGAAAGAAAAAAAAGAAGTGATTGTAATCATATTATGACAACCATATTTTTGATAATATGTAAAATCTAAAAAAATAAATGTTATATGTTAATGAATGAATGTCATATGTTATTAATGGATGAATGAATGAATGAATGTGAATATGTTAATGAATGAATGTTATATGTTAATGAATGAATGTTATATGTTATTAATGCAGGATGAATGAATGAATGTTATATGTCATTAATGGATGAATGAATGATTAATGTTATATGATCAGGTATGGGGAATTGAGAGTGATGTGAGGGGGCGGAGGGCCCAAATGAGCTTCCACCTTCACGTGGTTGGCCCTGTTAAGTAGAGAATATAAAACTATTCTCAAAACAAAGAGAAGCTCAATAAGGTAATGCACTTTTCAATATAAGAAATGAATCTTTTGAAGCATCAAACCAATATGCAAAGATGAAAGAAAGTACTAAATTTTCACTATGAACATTGTGTTGTGTGTGGATTTGGTTTCAAATCTCTGTTTCTTTTGTTTTTAGTGGTCTCTAAAATTTGAATTTTATGCATAACAGGTTAGTAGAAAATTTGACAGCTCTGAAGGGTTTAGAGGCTCGATTGAGATAGATACACGAATATTTGGATCTTGTTGCTGATGGGAGGCTTCCACTTAACCATGAAATTTTGTACCATCTAGTAAAATTATAGAACTACTAAAATTAAAATATGTAAGTTTCAAATATGGCATTACATATCTTTCTGTGAATTTTTGAAAGAAAATATCAAAAAGGAGAAGTATTAACAAAACAATCTGCATAATTTCTAAGAGATCAGGGATTTTTTTTGCAGAGTTATCTTGAATATATTTAAGACAAAAGTAACTTATAGAGATTGAAGAAGAATATTGGTAGTCTAAAATCAATAGTCAACACATCTTAGTAGTATCTCAATTCAAGAGAACTAGGTCCACTATCCATTAGCCAGTAAAACAAATAAAATCAATTCATAAGATTGTTCTTTTCTAATAGGGTTGACTGGTTGCTTGTTTCTTTTTTATTTTCAAGAAGCCATCAATATACACTTGGTTTTCCCACCTTCTCTTGCCTCATGGCCAGAGAGTTTCTATAGAAGGCATCAAAGTAACCTTCAAGATTGACAATGGCAATGAGTACAAGGTCAGTATAACTTAATGCTAATTGGGTATGATTTTATTTGTTCAAGACCAATTTAGATTTATTTTCTGCTCACACTACTTTTATATACATTTATGTTTTGCTAATATCCATTTTCCTTTACATTCATATTCTTCTATACATATTGTGTTTACAATAATTTTTTCCTTAATTTAATCTAGGGGAGAGGACCCAGTACCCGAGCATGTTTCAATAGTTGTGATAGTAGTGGTTTATATAGTGCCCAACCCTAATTATTTGATTCTTCTTACAGATCCAATTAATACTTTCCAGTTACTATGATTGATTATAAGGATTTAATCTTTACTTGATTGTGATAAACTTAGATTTTCGAGCTTGTCTTACATGTGCTTGTTTAGATGGGTGAGGATTGTTTCTTGTGCTAAAAATATTTTTATTTGTTAATGCTAAACTTACATATCTGAATCAAGGGGTAGAGGTTGTCCTCTTCAAATGGAATAAGGAGAGTCAGAAGTGGAAGATCATTCCCATTTGTAAGTTTCGTGTGTAGCTGCATTGTATGGAATTATTTTTCTTGGGTATTACTTAAATTTAAAATTTTGATTATCTAGTAAAAGTCATGTTTTGATAGAGGGTTTGAAGGCTTTATCTCACAATTCAGATTGCTTGTGTCACTATGCTTTTCTATTCAATATGATATGTATCTCAAGGAGGATATGGATCTGGTTCTTCATACCATCAACTTAATGAAGAGGATCCTCAATGTCATGCTGTTAGGATTTGCTGTGAAGCTAATACAAAGTTTTTCATTGTTGCTCGAGGCCATATTGTAGTTCTTTCTCTAGGAAGCCCACATGATCCCCATCAGGTATCTTCTTTTTGTAATCAACAACCAGTTTGTCTAAATGTGGCTCCTTGTTTACACATTAATATCTCTTTTGGCAGCAATGGATCAAAGTGGATTCATGGGGTCTTAAAGAGAAGGCTCTCAAACATGGAGATCAAGAGTGGGACCAGGTAAAACCATTCATAATCATGCTCATATTGTTTTATTGAATGTCTAAGAGCTAAGTATCCAGGATAACATTCTGTATTTTTCTATTGAATTTCCAAAGTGAGAATAATTTTGGGTTTGCAATCCTATTTTTTAGTACACTAGCTAAGTATCCAAGATGCACTACAGGTCCTTTTTCTCACCAAATTGCTCATTTTCCACAAAATTAGATTCTAGTGTGTAGTTTAATATTCACTAGTTTGATTTTTTCTTTTTAGCAAAATTAGAATCCAGTTCGTAGGTTGTGCTTGCTATCCATGACATTCCCCTTGATCTCATGACTCATCATAGGTTTTATATTTTTCTCCAATTGTTGATCATCAACATAAAATGTGTCCATCGTAATATAATGCATAGCCTCCATATTCTACAATTATTCATTGCTCATTTCTCATACATAGTAACCAAATAATGCAGACCTAGAGCTTGGTCTGCAGATGTATGCAAAAAATGATAAATCCCTACCTCTTTAAACCCAATTAAACACAACAATTGACATGTTGTTTGATATTTTAAACAGTCATATGACTGTCCTTTTTCTACCTTGTAAACACTTACTCAATGCATACAATAATTTATTGAAATGAAAAGTTGAATGGCCTCTTAACTCTTGACACTAATGTCATTGCATTTGTCAAAACAGGGTTGATCATATTGTGATCTAAATTTTGATAATGAAGTCTTCCAATATGTCCTTTATATATGAGCATTGATGACAATCCATCTTGTCTTTTACTACCCCTTTTAAATGCTCATGGTCTTGGCACATCAAATTTCTCTCTTTGATTGACCTATCCTTATGTTTTGTCATTATCCCTATGGATACACTTTGTAGCCTCCTACTACTTTTAAATATCGCCCAGAGTTACCCCGATAAGCATTTCGATCCATTTGTATCTTCATCGACAAGAGATCATGTATCGCTAGGATATTCTATAGTTTTCCCGACATGGTGAGTCTTCCCGATGATTATTATTTCAATCTCAAGTATGTCACCAAGACTCTTGCCAATATAATCTTATCGACGTGACATAGCGGGTCGAGTAGACATTCAAAACTTACTTCGATGGTATATTTCTTGCTGATATGCTTCCCTTGTGCTTCATCGATGAGACAAGATGAGTATCTCACCGATGAAACTTCATCATTGACACCATAGGCCAGTCCTCCTGATATATCTTCTCAGACAATTTTGATCGTTGTAACAGTCTTGATCTTTGACTGATATTCATACATTTGAACAAATAGGTTTTTTTTTATAAATTGCATTGTTTCGTCGAATTTTTGACGAACCTCCAAAATCATCCAACGAATTTGCAATACATCCGATGAAAATTTCATCGTAATGACTTGCCTATTTTGTCATGAGTTTGACGAACTATTGTCATTGTTATTTTGATCTCAAATATGTCGCCAAGACTCCTGCCGATGTAATCTTATTGGCGTGACATAGCGGGTTGGGTAGACATTCAAAACTTACTCCGATGGTATATGTCTTGCCGATATGCTTCCCTCATGCTTCATCGATGAGACAAGATGATTATCTCACCGATGAAACTTCATTGCTGAGACCACAGGCCAGTCCTCCCGATATATCTTCTTAGGAAATTTTGATCACGATAACAGTCTTGATCTGTCACCGATATGCCTACATTTCAACGAATATTTTTTTTTTTTTAAATTGCATTGTTTCGTCGCATTTTCAACAAACCTCCAAAAGCATCCAACGATCCTTTCATCATGATGAATTTCCTATTTCGTCATGATTTTGATGGTTGTCATTGTTCTTTCGATCTCAAGTATGTCGCCAAGACTCCTGCCGATGTAATCTTATCAGCGTGACATAGCGGGTCGGGTAGACATTCAGAACTTACTCCGATGGTATATATCTTGCCGATATGCTTCCCTCGTGCTTCATCGATGAGACAAGATGAGTATCTCGCCGATGAAAATTCATCACTGAGACCACAGGCCAATCCTCCTGATATATCTTCTCAGGAAATTTTGATTGCGGTAACAGTCTTGATCTCTCACTGATATTTGTAATACGTCAAAAATTTCATCATAATTGCGACGAACTTCTATTGTTGATCCGATGCTTTGGCAAAGGCATGGCACTTGTGTTTTGGCTACTGTTCGTCGCTAGAGCGATGAAATTTCCATCGCTGTTTTGATGAACTTGCGTCGTGATTTCGACGTTTTAAAGTTCATCGAATATCAATAAACAATGAGCGACGAAAATTATTTATGTGATTCATTGGTATTTCGACAATAGATTGTCATGATTTTGATGAACTACTATCAGAAATTGGAGTCAAATACAGTAGCATGAGTACGCACCTAGAAAAGATAAAAACACAGGTGCCCTCTAGGGGGTGACACAACTGTGTGAGTTGATGCAATTCTAAGATGTGGGCTGTGGCTATTATGATGACCTTTTGACAATTAAGAGTGAGTCTGCCTAAAGTGTCTATTTTGTTCAATACCCTTGGAAATCTCGAAGAACATACACTCATTGTTATATTTTAGGACTTAAAAAAAAAAAATTCTACTACATGTCGTGTTTTTCAAACATTAAATTAGATAAAGATCATCCAATCCAGAAAAATTGTTAAAACATGTCTGTCTCAGTGCATTGAGTGGATATTTTAGTGCATCTCTGCTCTGTTTTAGCGCATCTCTACTTTTTTTTAGTGAATTTATGCTTTGTTATAGCACATCCCTACTCTATTATAGTGCATCTATGTTCTATTCTAGTGCATCCATACAACAATCCAACACATTGATATGATCTTTTAGCGCATTCATCAAAAAGTTTAGCACATCCATTGAACAAAGTAACACATCTATTTTTTGAGTCAAAATAATTTTCTAACATAATATGCCATGAAGTCTGGTCTTTTTCTATGCTTTAGGTCTGGAAGTTTGCAAATTTTGTTAAGAAATCCCTTGAGAAAAGGATTAAGAAGCCAAAAAGGTCCCTTAGTTACAAGAAGCTGTTAAAAAGGAGATGATTTTTATACCAAAGTCACAAATTTTTGCTTGAGCATCAAAATTTCATCCATCAATATCATGACTTTGCTAGGGGATTCATTGATGACTTTTCTTTAGAGCCTTTATCCTCACAAGCTTTCTTTCAACAAAGAGCTCTTTTGCAGAGGCACAATCATAGTCAACCCATTCATCCCTCTTTCATCCCACAACTTGCAATTCAATATTCCAATCATCCCGATCAAGTGTTACAATAAAGAACTTGAAAACATTAGGCTTTTGAAAATTCCTTATTTTCTCAAACTAGATCAAAACATCGCAAAGTTCATCATCACATCCATTTCCGATTTCTAGTTTAATTCCCATAATAGGATCATCATCCTTCCAACCAAGGAATCATGAACTAAAAATTATAAATTTCTTTAGTCATAAAAATAGAATTCTCATTCTATTCTGACTAAGATATCCAACAAATTGCACTCTCTCATTTGTGATCAAAGTTAGTAAAAAATTGGTATAAGCTTACGCCTGTTGTCACAAGGTCTCGAAAACACCAAGAAGAAGACAAAAGGGAAAATCCACTTTGCAATATGGGTGAAAGGGAAGAGAATCCTTTTCATAGGCTTCATGGGAATAATTAGAGAGAGGAAGTAACAAAGGAAATGCTTCAAGAAGCTGAATAGGATCCACAATTTTATACTCTCTTCGACAAGATTTTAGAGCAAAACAAAGAAAGATACTTTCTTTTGTTAGCAAACCAAGGAGCTAAACTACCCTTTGATTTTGATACTGAGAAAATTAGAGAAGATCCTAAGAGAATTGAAACCCCCTTAAATGATTTTAGTGCTCTTACTCAGCAAATAAGAGCACTACAAGGACAAATTAAAGAAATACAAGGGGGAAGAACCAAGAAATATATTTTGGAAGATATCTGCTCTTATCCCTTCGACATGAATCTCAACATGATTCATTTTCCAAAGCATTATGAGATCCCAAAATTTGATAGGTACAATGGGAAAACGAAACCTATTGATCATGTGAGAGATTTTTGAAATATGAGCCTAGAGTTTTCTCATGAAGATACATACCTGATGCAATTGTTTCCATGAAGCTTAGGTGGACAATCCATGGAGTGGATTTCCAAAATCACTCCCCCCATCAAATTTTTTGAGGAGTTAATCAATAAATTCATATCTCAATACTCCTATAATATACAAAATCATATAACCATGCTTGATTTGTGCATAGCAAAGCAAAAGACTGGGGAACCCTTCATCACATTTTTGTAAAGATGGAGAAGGTTATTTGCAAGATATTCCTGTCCTATTCCTGAAAAAGAAAAGATGGAAATCTTTATTGATAGTCTAAATCAAGAAATGAGTTATAGGCTCAACCTTCATTTCCCTCAATCATTTGAGAAATTGATTGAAAAACACGATCACTATTGAAGGAGCCTTGGTCAAGAGAGGATTCTTAAAGCTTGACAAAGATGGTCCAAATTTGTATAATCACAACAACAACAATAACAATGATAAATCATGATTTTGGACTATAAATAAGAATATTGTAAATGATGGGGTGGTAGATGCCAACAACGTGAATGCAAAGTCAACCATTCTAATTGTATCAGGTGTCCAATGCAACAACAACAATCCTAGAAATTACACTACCCAAGGCAATAACATTTTCAATCAGGGAAATAATGCTAATCAAGGAAATATGGAAAATAATCATGATAATAATCTCAAAAGTAATCAAAATTCAAATCTGCCCAGGTCACAGTTCTTCTCAAATCGATGAAGTTTTACTCCCTTGGGCCAGTATCTTGAATCAATTCTCAAAGAGCTTTTGAATCAAAATTCCATCACATTACCATCGTAGAGAGATTATGAGTTGGGAGTCAAATCACCATTGTGGAATGACTCGTATTATTGAGATTACCATAGATGTAAAGGTCATAGGATGAATAATTGCCAAGGTTTGAAGAATTTGGTCCAAGATTTGATCGACAATCACACCATAATTGTTGAGGGATATAATGCCAATGAAGATCATTAGGAATTCAAGGATCCTCTCCCCAATTATAAAAAAGGGGAATCTTCAAGTGACAAAGGCAAGAATGTAAATCACATCTATAACACCACCATCAATCATATCTGCACTAATGACCATCAAGTCAACGTCATGAAAATCAAAGGAAAGAAAGAGTATCGAGAAGTTAATGCAACAATAAGGGGACATGCAAAATTTTTTGTAAAAGGAAGTTCATCCAAATCAACTGCCCCCCCTCCAAGGCAGTACAATTTAGTCAACCAACTTCAGAAGACATTGGCTCAAATTTCTATCTTGGAGCTTCTTAAAATATTTCCGGTGCATAAGAACATTCTAGAGAAGGCTCTCATGAACACAACTGTATCTCCTAATTTGGATATCGACATATTTCAAGCCATGGTGGGACACTTGTCCTCACCTACATGCCTATCCTTTTCTAAAAAAGATTATGCCTCCATGACTCATCCCCATAATTCATCACTTTATCTAGAAGTCTTGGTTCATAAAACCCGAATTAGACGTGTTTTAATAGATGGGGGAGTTGGTTTAAATATTTGTACTTTAAAATTGGTTCTTGCCTTAGGGTTATCTGAAGAGTCTATTGATCCAAGGAGAAAAATAAAAATCAAAGCATATGATGATGAGGAACGAGCTTCTAAGGCCTCATTATGTTACCTATCAGAGTGGGACCTGTTGTAAAGAACAATTTTTGTTAGGTTCGGGATCAAGAATTATCTTATAACATACTTTTGGGTCGCCCATGGATCTATGAGATGCAAGCAGTTCCATTGACTTATCATCAATGTCTAAAATTTCCATATGATGGAAAATAAATAACCATACCAGCAGACCATAACAACAGTCAGATTTGTTCCAACCTTAGAGCAACTCAGGACACCTTTGTCCCACACAATAGAGAGGCTTTGGTGGTTTATGCTTCTAAACACAATGATCAAACGAGGGAATTAATAAAGAGCTTTGGCACAAAGCTGCAATTAAAAGATAATGGGGTGGGAGAATATTCATTATGTCTCTCTAACCTACCTGTCTCTCCAAGGTCACATGGTCATCCTACAACCTCCACACAACAAGCTGCAATGGCTTCCACATTAGGAACACAAGCTTCAGTTCCCATCACCAAATTTAATGGGATATTTTTTCCAAGAAAACACCCAAGAAAATGAAGCTGAAGATAGAGCTATTCTCGATTGGCTTTATAAAGATGAATCTGTCCAACATGTCAAATTACCTACCAAACAATATGGGAAGGGTTATACAATAATGCAATGAATGGGTTATGAGGAATTGGCCCCATAGGCAAGAGAAAAGAAGGAATTGTGGAACCTATCCAATAAAAAATAATGCATCCAAAAGATAAAACCGGACTTGGATATGGTGAAGACACAAAATAAGAGTTCCAAAAGAAATCTAATGAAGAGATAGCTGAAACAATTTTGAGATTGCAAGAGAATTCTGACACCAATTCCAATGACTATGAATGGGATACCATTTATAATGATGAATTATGGAGAGACAAATAGGTGAATGTTATAAAAAAACATACACCCATGCTCACACAAGGAGAAGGTTCAAGGCCTCCAGTTGACTACATACTTCAAAGAGACCATGAATCGAGTGATTACGATTCGATTCAAAGTGAGATGGATAATCAACAAGAGAATACCATCATAGATCTTACCCATAGCGAGAATGATAACCATGGCATGACCTTAACAACTAGTGACCTTACCCAACCAGACGATCCCTTTCCCTTAATATATCTCGAGCTCATTGAGTGGAAACAAACTAAACCAATCGATATCCCAATCTTCCCTAATGACGAAACCATTATAATTTTTCTTTATTCATCCAACCCGAAAACAGGTTCTACTAGTGAATCGAAAGATCAAAATCTCAATCAGGAGAGTACCAAATTTTTTAGCTGCAAAATTAACAATATAAAAGATAGATCTAATGGTGAAAACCTTAAAAAGGTAGTATTAGATCATGAAAAGAGAAAAATAAAGAGTGTATTTGATGGTGAAAACCATTCAAAGGCACTGGAAGATGGGAAACTTGACACTCTCCCTGAGCATTATTGGGAAAGATCTTCTATTTTGATAGAACCTACAGAGGTAATCAATATAGGCATTGTGGAACAACCAAAAATCCTACAACTTGCTACATCACTAACAGAGGAAGAAGTCCCAAAATTCATAGAATTCCTAAATAATAATCAAATCAACTTTGCATGGTCATACACAGATATGCCTGGATTAGACCCAAATCTTATTATGCACCATTTGTCCATCATGCCAGAGAAAAAACCTGTGAAACAAAAGCTCAGAAAGATGCACCCACATGTTGCATTGCTAGTCAAAGAGGAATTAAAGAAGTTACTGGATTTAGGATTCATTCAGTCTATCGACTATGTAGAATGGATCTCCAAAATTGTACCCATGTCAAAGCCGGATGGACGAATCAGAATCTTTATAGATTTTAGGGATCTAAATAAAGTGTGTCCAAAAGATGATTTCCCTCTGCCGAACATTGACATGATTGTGGATTTGACAGCTGGGCAAGCTATGTATTCACGTATGGATGGATTTTCTAGATATAATCAGATAAAAATTACATTTGAAGATCAAGATAAGACCATATTCACATGTCCCTAGGGTACATACTATTGGAATGTAATGTCGTTCAACCTAAAAAATGCAGGAGCTACATATCAACGAGCAATGACTACAATTTTTTATGACATGATGCACACATTCATGGAGGATTATGTAGATAATCTCTTAGAAAAATAAAACACAAGGGAGGTACATCTAGATATCTTATCTCAGATTTTTTTCAGAATGGAAAAATTTAAGGTCAGACTCAATCCCAAGAAATGTGTCTTTGGGGTAAAATCCGGAAAGTTCCTAGGCTATATTGTATTTGAAAAAGGAATCAAAGTGGATCCAGAAAAGATCCAAGCCATCCTAGAGATGCTTCCACCAAGGAACATTAGTCAACTATGGTCATTACAAGGATGATTACAATCCATCAGGAGATTTATCTCACAGCTGGTAGACAAGATTTTTCCGTTCACGCATCTCTTGCATCAAAATGTTCCATTCAAATGGGAAGACAAGTGAAAAGAAAATTTTGATTAGATCAAGCATTATCTAATTATCCCACCACTATTGATCCCACCATCACAAGAAGAACCACTCATACTATACATTTTTTCCACAAAAGTATCCCTGGGGGCATTATTGGTACAAGAGGATAGAACATGAAAAGAGTGAGCAGTATATTACATCAACATGACATTGACAAGCCATGAGCTAAATTACACTTTCATTGAAAAGGCTCATTTGGTAGTAGTGTTTGCTTCCCAAAAATTGTGGCACTATATCCTAGCTCATACAATCAAACTTGTGGCTAAAATCGATCCCTTAAAGTATCTTCTGAGCAAAGCAACCTTAATAGGCAGACTGGAAAAAATGGGTAATGATCCTAAGTGAGTTTGACATTCACTATGTGGATTGAAAGGAAATTAAAGGGTAGGTAATAGTGGATCAGTTGGTGAAGGCACCTCTATGAATAGACCATCCAATGCACATCAAATTTTTAGATGCAGATGTGTTCACAACAACCAAACAATCATGGAAACTTTATTTTGACAGGTCCTACACACAACATGGCTCGAGGGTAGGAATTATTTTTGTCACACCTTAGGGACATACCATTCCAAATTCTTATCAGTTGATGTTTCCTTGTATAAATAACAGCCGAGTATGAAGCACTACTCATTGGAATGAGAATAGCATTGGATTGGAAGATCACTGAGCTACAAATTTTTGGTGACTCACAACTTGTCATTAATGAAATAAATGATGAATATCAAAATAAAGATGACAAGTTAATGCATTAAAAAAAATGGTAGATGACTTCAAGAAGTATTTTGTTAAGATCAAATTCAAAAAAGTTCTGTGGATCGACAACAAAGTTGTGGATTCCATGGCTACAATTGCACACTATTGCAATTATCAGAGAACCGAGCTCGATAAAAATTCCTGGTGGAACAACTATTTTCCCCTACCTATGACAATTCTAAAACCCAAGTTATTTGTCACTTGACAAGTTCTAATTCCCCCTTATACATAAAAATCTATGCCTATCTGAAAGATACTATCTTACCTCCAGATTTGTCCCAAAATCAGAAAAGAACTTTCATACGCCAATCTTCTCGCTATACCCTAATTTTTGACACCTTATATCGATGTGGTCTTGATGGTACCCTCCTTAGATGTCTTGAACGTGATGAATTCGAAAAGGCCTTACAAGAGGTTCATGGTGGCATTTGCGGGACTCATTCAAGCGGATTAACCTTGGCTAAGACACTTGTTAGAATGGGTTACTATTGGCCAACCATGGAAAAGGAATCATTCATATTTGTGAAGAAATGTATGAAATGTTAGATTCATGGAAATCTCATCCATGCTCCTACTTAGGAACTCCAACCCTTCACTAAAACATGGCCTTTCACTTAGTGGGGATTGGATCTGGTGGGTAAAATTCACCCATCTTCATCAAATAGACATAAGTTCATAATCATAGCCACCAAGTATTTCACCAAGTGGATTGAAGTTGTTCCCTTAACAATAGTCATAGATAAACAAATATCATCTTTCATTCTGAACTATATCATATGTCAGTATGGCATCCCCAACTCCATTATCATGGATAATGGACAACCTTTTAAAAATCAAGATGTTGACGAACTTTGTGAAATATTTCAAATCCAACATAGGTTCTCTACACCTTATTATTTATAGGGGAATGGCCAAGCAGAAGCTTCAAATAAGAAAATTTTGAAGATCCTGAAGAAGACGGTGAATGATGTTGACCGTGATTGGCATGTCTAGTTAAATCTAGCTTTGTGGGCGTACATAACTAGCATTCACATGCCAACAGGTGCCACCCCATATGCCTTGGTCTATGGAGCAGAAACAATATTGCCACTGGAAGTTGAGATTCCCTCACTTTGAGTCTCATTGAGGGGACTCATAACTGATGAAGATTACAAAGTTTTAATACTACAAGAACTGGAGTTACTTGATGAAAGACGATAAAATGCAGCCAATCATTTGAAGGGTTATCAAAAAATTATGTCTCACAGCTACAATCATAGAGTCATACTACGCACCTTTCAAGTGGGTAACATGGTCCTCAAAGAAAACCCTCACAACCAACAAGATTGGGAAAAGAAAGGAAAATTTGAGCCCAATTGGCTAGGTCCATTCGTCATCATTACACCATATGGTTCGGGGCCATACCAGATATCTACTCTAGAAGGGGACCTGATTGAAGACCCAACCAACAACATCCATATGAAGAAGTTCTATGCTTAAAAAAAACCATAAAAATAGAAAATGTCCTAAAAAAATCATCAATCAAGGTGAAAACCTGGTAAACAGGCATCCTTTTGACATACAAAAAAATCAAAAAGATAAAAAATACAAAAAAATAAAAAAGATAAAAAATACAAAATAATCAAAAAGTTCAAAAATACAAAAAAAAAACAAAAAAATCAAAAATACAAAAAAATAGAAAAATAAAAAAAATCGTTGCCTTGATGAAAACTTGGCAAACAAGCGTCTTGGTAAGAAAAGAAAAATCACAAAATCTGAAAAAGTGCAATAAAAACAAATGGTGAAAACCTGGCAAACAGGTGTTGTTTGTGATTTAGTCGGCTCTTCCATCTATTAGGTTACATCTTGCATCAATCATTCATAGACATTTTTATCAACAAAAAATCCATCCCTTGCCATCATATCCACATCACGTGCATAAAATTTCCTTGAAACGATAAGGATTTCATCATGGCTTGATAACCGTTATTTTTATTCCTAGCAGTAGGTTGTGTCTTATTGGGAGTCAAAGTGCAAGCTCACTGGGGGCAATAAGTTTTTGAACTTTTTGGCAAAAAAATGACAATATGTGTCAAGTATCAGAATATCAAATCAACAATCCAATCAAGCCTGGTCAAAAGTAGCTATCAGACATACATAAACTAACAGAAACTAGATGATCTTAATATGAATAAAATGATTGGAACACTTAAAGAAAAAGTTGAACTATTGTTTTGAAATTTGATGAAATCATATCTCTAGAGTGACTCAATGATGTACTGAACTAGAGTCATAAGGAAGGAGTATGATTTTTCTTTATTTTCTGTGTATACGTTAATCATTATTACTGTGCAAATTTTTTGCGAGACATGGTTTACAAAAATATCATTGATGACATTTCGAGATTTTCATAGGAAAAAGATTAACTTTTGTCTGTTTACGCAAACAATACTTAGGTAATCTTGAATTATACCTCGATGCTTGTATTAACCTGTTATATCAAACATCATGAAAGTTGTACTCAGGTCATCATCGGTGAAAATATCCCCTTTGATGCTTGTACTAACTTCCAACATATCAAAAGACTCAATGATGATAATCAGGTATAAAATTGGTTCACAAAATGACAACAATGTGTAGTTCATTTTGCATAGTTAGGATTGCATGATTTATATAGATTGCATTCATTTTTTGGAGGTTGGAAAAGATATATATCTCTTTTGAAACAAAGATTGAGTACACTTGGACATTGGAAAAAATCATTTTTTCATCATCATATCATCATTAGTTGCATATCATTTTCATATCATCTTTTGCACTTCATTTTTTCATTTGCATTATCACTTTCATATCATTATCATATCATTTTCATGTCATTTTCTCAAACATTCATTTCATTATATCATCTTGCATTATCATTTGAGTTATCATTGTCATAATCATTTATTGCATATCATTTCATTTTTATTATCATTTCACCTCATTTAATATTTTTTCATCTTCATATCATTATCATTATTAGTTTCATATCATTATCATTTTTCGTTTCATATCATTTTGCATTCCATTTTGCATTTTGCATTACCATTTGTGTTATTGTTTTCATGTCATATCATAACATTATTCATATCAGTTCATTATCATTATCATCTTTACCAATAGATTCATATCATTTAGGATTCATTTTCATGGCATATTCATATCATGTATCATTCATTATCATATATCATCCATTTTCATATTCATATCAATATCATTATAATTTTCATTATTCACATCATTTTATCAATCATTCATTATCATTATCTTGCACATCATTTATCATCTCATCATTCCATATCATTTCACATCACTTGCATATTATCATTTTCACATTCATATAGATTATCATTAGTTTTATACATCATACAACATCATAAAATCATTCACATTTCATTTTCATCATCACATTATAATAGATTTTGCATGTTCATCAATCATACAACATATACACATCATAAACAACACCATCATCATCATATCATATTCATAGGTACCAACATCACAATCATCACATCATAAGATAGATAACATCATGCAAAGATCATCATCCATACAAATTCATCATCATAACCATATAGAAGCAAAAATGCATGCATAAACATCCATCATATCATAATAAAAGACACATGCATATAGAAACCACCATTGCATATCATATAAATCTCATAAAAATAAATGTCCAAGGGTACAATGATATCAAATTTTTGAAAGAGATACATAAAATGTGACAAAAATGGTGTATACAAAATCATCATTAAGGAGCATCTGTGTGGGGGCCATGACTGCTGCTACCACTGGAGGTGGTAGGTCTCACTAGATCTCTACCATTGGTGCCCCCTATCTCTCATCTAACAAGCCAACCAACATTCCTAGTGGCACTCCTAGTGTGAGTGGGTGCAAAACCTGGTGCCTGACTGGGTATAAGCTACCCTCTACTCGGGAGGCACTGCCTCATAATATCTCTACTGGTAGAACTCACACTCTCTAGCAGTCTTCAGTCCCTCTACGACAACCTCTCCGATAGAGGTACCCTGCACTGATCTCAATAGCCTCTCTACTATCCCCTCTGCCTGTAAACACCACTGTCTAAAGCTATCCCTCTTGGCCATCAATGAGGCTATCTATGGGTCTGGGGGTGGTGGTTGTGCCATTTGTACCTACAACTATGCAATGGTGGCCTAAGCCTGTGCTAGCTGACTCTAAAGAGCTTGTACCTATGTCTATAGGGTATCAATATATCCCTGTTGCTCTCATGATGGCGCCTTGATGGTAATATGTGAAGGGCCTACAACTGGCTACTCCACTAATCTCACTGTCCTAGGCTGGGTTTTGAATGGAACATCAAAAATGGGTCTTCTCTCACCACCCCCATCATCCCCATCATCATCATCATCATCGTCATCACTGTCCTCCTCCCCCTCATCATCAATGTCCATGGACACACCCCCACCCACATCCTCTCCTCCTCCTCCGGTGGGATTCTCTGCCTATGCCCCTACCTATTCTTGAGCCTGTTGCTGATGCTGTGCCCATTGTAATGTTGGTCCATCTAATAATGGGGCAGGCTCATCTGGACTATTCAGCCTCATAAATGGATCAGTGTGGAAGTATGCTGCATACTCCTCAATCATCTGTGCATCTATAACCTCTAGATGATAATCCCAAAATTCTAGCTATAAACACAAGTACTCTGCTCGAGCTACCTCATAGGGGATAAATAGACCCCACTCTGCCACATCCTCACACGATTGAGTTTTAATGGGTGACGCCCTGTGGAATCACTTGGACCCAACCAAACTGTCTCAGTACCCTCATGACCAAAAATTTCTCAATGATAAAAGGGGTCCACCCAATCAGATATCTAGATATGCCGCAATATGACAACTCCATGTCATCCTCATCCCAGGCCTCATAGTCAACATACGGCCTCTAGATCACTGTATTCATATCATCGAGTACTTGTCTCCTGTATTCCAACTTTCATAGCTTAGGTTGGACAAGTGGACTTGTGTAAGCATAAACATAAGGATGGCCGAGGGGACGATCTCTACCTACAAAAGGGTGGTGATGGCGATATGCTCCCATGCCCAAATATGAAGCAGTGTGATTCCAAAGGATATACTCTTCCTACCTGTATATACCACCTAATGAAGATCATGGTATAGATGGGACAACATACAAGAAACCTAGGCATATCTAGTCTGATGAAGGATCATGTTCTCTAGTACTCGACCCCAACTGACTGATAGTCCCTTCAACCTATGATCGAGATAAAGGAAACCACCAATGAAACTAACCAAAACTGAAGGAAGTGGGGCATACCCCTGAACCATCTCTCACCAAGGGATCTCATATCCATAAGGAATCTGTACCCCAATCTCCTTGTGGTCATAGATCACAATTTCACCTACTACGGGGATCCCTAATAGCCTATAGACATCCTCAGGTGTAATGGTGATCTCTCTAGTGGGAAAGTGAATAGTATAATGCTCACTATGCCATCGCTTAGCTAAAGCAGTCAACAATGCCCTATTGACCCTATACTGTGGGATACTCAGAAGTGAACCCAAACCACATCTGGCAATAACCCCAACCTCTGACTAGGACAATTTTGGAATCATCTCCCATGTGCGAGGAAACCTCTCTCTGATCTAGAGGATTTTAAAATCCTCCTATACATCATATCCATATCAATCAATCAATCAAGAAATCAATCAAAAAATCAAACAATCATGTCAAATCATATCATTATTACTATTTATTTTTCATCAAACATGAAAGAAAATTTATCAGAATCATCATCAACATATCAGACTATCATTACTATTTTTCCTTCAAGTAGGAAGACAAATTTATCATCTCTACTATTTGTCATTCATCAAGCATGAAGACAAATTTAACAACCAATTGGCTCAATTTTAGCATCTTCACTATTTGTTTTTCATTTCAGAAAGCAAATTTATCAGAATTAACATCATTTTACTATTTGTTTTCAAACACAAGAATACATTTATCAGATTAGTATCAAATTCACGTTAATATATCATTGATGCTACTCAAATTCATCAAATCAGTTGTCTAATATAACAACAAACATCAAGTAATCATCAATTGTTCTTCAAACATTCAAAATTAGCTAAAATTCATGGATGCGCTCAAATAGATCATCTATGCACTAAATCAGCAAATGTGTTGTTTATCCATAAATGCACTAAAACAAAGGCTAAAAGTTCTAAACTATCATATATGCTACTTTATCCGATGGATGTGCTAAACAATCAAACCTATGCGCTAATTGAGCATCCTATGTGCGAGCTTCTAACCTATGCGCTAATCTGCCAAGCCTATGTGCTAATCTAACAACTAAATGTGCTAGTTTGTGGCTTATATGTGCTAACTTAGATGCACTAATCTACCTATCTGATGTGTTAGAAGACGACTCGCATGCGCTAAAATGGATTTTCAAATTTAAAAAAAAATCAAAAATTTATGTGAAATTCATCAAAAATTAACAAAGAAGGGTTGTATAATTTTACCGGAGGTCCATATGCTACTGGTCGTTGATGTCGTCAAACCTGCTCGAATCTGTGGCACTCGTAATGGATCGACATCTCGATTTCTTCTCTCAGAGAGCTCTGTTTTCACCAAATGCAATTGTTCAAATGACATACTTTTACCTTTTTCCACCTTTTAAGGGGGTAAATAAGGTAGGGTTATTTTATTTTTCACCACACGATGCGCTATTTTGAGAGATAAATCGGTGAAGCAACTTCAAATCTTTCAAAATCTTCAAACTCGCAATTTATCTCCCGAGGGGGCATATATCATCATTAGTCAATTTTTTAAAGTCAGGGGCAAAATTTTTCGTTATTTGAATTTTTCTTTGAAGCAATGCGTAAAACACATCACTTCAAAGAGGGGCAAAATGAATACACCTAAAAATGGTCACATTATAATAAGTCTGGTAATTAATTAAATACAAGTGATTTAATTAATCTTCTAAATTCAATCTACATATAAATGAATTTAAATAATTTATTTATATTGTTCATTTTCTACATTCCTTTATCTTAATTAAATAAGTTTAGTTACTTATTTAATTTAATCATTTTTCCATTTCTTCTTAATTAATTAAATAAGTTTTACAATTTATTTAATTTAATTATCACATTGCTTTAATTTGACTTTTTAATTCAAATGAAGTAAATATTCTTCTTTTTCCAAAATCATCTTTTCCATTTCTTCTTAATTAATTAAATAAATTTTATAATTTATTTAATTTAATTATCACATTGCTTTATTTTAAATAAAGTAAATATTCTTCATTCCAAAATCATAAAATCATCTTCAAATCTTCTAAAAAACCATCTCACATATAATTAAATATTTTTAAATATTTAATTAGAAACTTCTTATCCACATCTCACTTTAATTAGAAGCTTCCAAATCCACATGTCACATGAAATTAAATAATTTTATTATTCAATTATCTTCAATCAAATAACTAAACTTGACAAATGGCAAGTTTCCTCTATTTTTGAGTGAAAGGTTTTATGGGAAGGAAACATCTTCCTGCTTTCTTTCTATTTTCCATTTTTTTTTTCCAACTTCTTCATCTTTCACCGTTCATCTTAACAAGCTTGTTTTCAACCGTCGATCTTTGTCAACTAGGTTTTTACCTCAAAAACTCTATAAATACAGCCTCTTTGTGCTTTGAAAAGGATCCTGTTGATGGTTTTTTTCGCACAACAACAACTCAGATGGAATATGATATCATATCTCTCTTGAAAGGTAAATATCTATGGGAAAAAAGATAACCCCAAGGTCTCTAATGTCAGGTCTTAACAATGAAAATAAAACAACTCAGAGATAATGTGAAAATGTTGGTAATCACAAAGGGACCTTACTACAAGCAAATACTAAACTCAAATTTATAAGATCTGACGATATGTTGATACTTCAAAGCCTAAATTTAACCTAGATAATAAAAGAAATAACAAAAGGTAAGGGTTCTAGAGGTAATTCTAAGACTAATTCTAACCCTAAGATTAACAATGCAAAAGATAAGATGCTCAAAATAGACCAATCTCTCAGAAACTACTTCCTATTTAACCCAGATAAATCTGCAATCTTACATAAATAGTGCAATCTTCTAAGGTGTTAAAGATTTTCATATCATGCATATTCATTCAAGACAACCCTTTTGCGATTGAAATGAACAAACATTCATAATTGAACTAGGCACAGTTTTAAGTCTAGGCTAACTTTGCAAAGTAGCTAACAATCAGCTAACTACAAAAAGTATGGACTAGAGATCGCTGCAAACACCTCAAGCATAAAACCTTAAACATTAACAAACCATCTAACATCAAATCACTTAATAAATTTTAAAGATAGAATATCAAGAACCATGCCAGATAAAATTCAACACAAGAAAGGCACCAAATCACAATGTCTTTGGTTGTATTAATCACCCAAAGTGGCAACAATTCCAGTCTTCTGTTACAACACTTGCTTGAAGATAAACTAAAATCTAAATCTAATTCTTGCTCTCTACTACCCTTACAAATGAGGCATCACACCTAACTTATCAAGAAACCCCCAAGATATTTTGGCCCAATTAGGGTTTACAATGATAAACGCCACACAACAGGTCGGCCAAAAGATATTTGAAAATAATATGAAATGTGTAATTTGCACCAATTTCATCCAAGTCGACCTAGGGTCTCCAAAAACTCAATCCAATGCATGCGAAGGAAGAGGATAAAATAATGGGGAAGCACAAATTCTGATGTAGCCTTGCATTAACTACTTCCCCCTTTGTCTTTAGCACACTCCAATTTATCATGTACCACCAGTAATACTTTTCCCAATTTGGCAATGGGTGGCACATGTAAAACCCTAATTCTCCTTTCAAGGCATTTGATGTCATCTCTTGACCGTTTCACTATATTATCCCAACCAACCTTATTTGTTTGACACCTATCAATGACTGCAATGTAAGTTGCAACATCATCTAGCTGATGTTCAGTAATAGGGCCTTGATTGATTGGAGAATAGACATCTCACCACCATTTTCTTAACTGCTCCAAGCTAAGATGCTTTAGAGAAAACTTCTTTCTCCCTATCATTATTTCAAAGAAAGAGATACACTTATTATAGATATCAGTCAAAGTGTCCTGAATCTACCTTCCCTGTTTGCATATCTTCCTCAAGGCCTTTTGCCTCATCTGTAGGATTTCAAACCATTCCCAAGGCTCTGCAATTCTTGAGGAAGGAAGAATTCCATCCTTCACCAATCGGTCCTCGGTGTGTTCCATGATAGTCCTTGTCTTCTGTAGTAGGAGAAATACATCTTCCTTATCCTGAGCTAGTATAGTCTTTAGCCAATCTATTGATCTCATTGGATCCCCTATAGTCAAAAGGATGTCCTTGATAGCATCATCCCCTTTGATTTGCACCCCCTACAACCAACTGGCTCTAGCATGTGTGGTGCTCTTCATCCTTTCCAACTCTGATATTGTATCTTGAGGTAGGAAGCCTGCAGCAGATGAGGAAGAACTGATGGATTGCAAGGTTTCATCAACTCTTGCAAATATTTCTTAAGTTTCTCATTTTCTTTCTCCAAATCATGCTTAGTCTGTACCTCCTTCCTCAATCTGCCAAGGATCACATAACTAGAGCCTTCATACTCCTCAATGTCTTGCTCCATGGAGGCATGCCCTAGATTGATAGTCTGCACATTATAATCTTTTCCAATCACCTCATCTCTATCCTTATCAGGAGCAAGAGTAGCAATATGGACCACAAGCTGTTATTCATTTCATTCCTCTCAATCCTAGAAATGACTCTGGCTTTCTTCTTTGTCTTTCCCTTTCCAATATTATCCAGTAGGTCCTGCAAATTGGGAGGAGTGTCATCCACTACAATCTGCTTGCTCTTCAATTCTTTGTCCAACTAGCCCAGAACAGTAGACTCTGATTTAATTTTATCCTACCCATCATCTTTTTGTTGAACATTGGGCATACTCTCCTCAATACTTGGCTCCTCAGGGATCTCCCTACCTAAATCCTCCTTTTCTTTATAGTGCTCCTCCCCTTTGTCTTGTACTGGTGAGGGAATCTTGGCTGGTATCTCCTCCTTTTGGGGGGATTTATCCTCATGAACTTCTATAGGAAAACTCACATAAGCCACCAATGGAGACTGCATTACCTTGTCTATTTCTACTTCAGCATTGTAGAGATCACCCTCCTTGAATTCTTCCTCTCCCAAATCCTTAGGATCTTCAGCATCTTTTGGTTCATCTGGCATACTGCCAGTCTCATGAAAAGGAGGGATGTCTTCATGTTTAGTGATAGGAGTAGTCATAGGAACACTTCCTTTTGGTGCAACATCTTTGGGGGAAGGAGTCCTTGACCTCCTAATATACACCTATGTCTTCTCTCCCGAGCTCTCTACCTCCACCACAGGTGGCTCAGCCTCTTTATCTTCCCTAGAAGTTTTCTTTTCCTTTTGTGACAACCTCACAAGTCTCCTTTTCTTAGGTAAAGGGACACTGGCATCTACTTATTCTTTTTCCTCTTCATCCTTCTCAGCCCCATTCTTCTTTGAGAAATGCCTCCTCTTCTTGTTTATGGGATTTCTCTGTTTCCCCGCTTCTCCTACCTCTTCTGAATGAACATATTTGATTTTTAATTTTGAAAGGAGAGCCCATCTTGGTTTTACCTTTGGGGTCTTGTTCATGTGACTCTTCAGAAGTAGAGTGAGACTCCAAGTCTCCCATTAAGTCATGGGTGCACTGCACACCTTCACCTTCCAATTCCAACATCTTGTGCTTGAGCCATAACTTGGTGTACTTAATCACTAGAGCCATGATTTGTTCTAATTTCGTCTTTTCCTCCTCCAGCCAATCAACCTCCCCAATTGGCTTGTCCTTCACAGCCTCAAAGATATGGCCTTGAATCAAATTCCTATCCTCCTCAACCTGATCAGGAACAACCTTTATGTTATACAACCGCACTAAGCTCATTGGCAGCCTAGAGAACTTCTTTTTTCTAACTTCAAATTCATCACTAATGTTAGCCCAATTGTCCTCTATGTCATCCTTATGACTGTATTCTCTGCTAGCATTCTTCTATGCTTCACCAGTCATATCAAACCTGGCTCTTTTGGAATGGAAGGAGAGACCAAGAGTGCTCATTTCTTCTTCAGAAGCATGGGCTGAGTGGATAGAAGGGAATACTTCACTAGTGCCTATCCTCAAAGGGAAGTCATTACCAAATCTGGTCTTGTGCTTCTCCCCCTTTACAATTACATCAAAGTCACATATCTATCTTGTGACCTCTAGAAGTATAACATGGTCTGTAGGGTACCTTGGGAGTCTATATGGAGCCCTCTGACAACCATCAATCCTTATGTAAGAAAAGGTGGGGAGCTGAATGAACCAAGCTCCAAACCTTTTGATTAATTCCTTGGCCTTGTCTAAAATCTGAACATGCTCAACACCCTTTAGTAGCCTAGTGATGTACATGGTGAATGCATCATTCACCCTCCTATAGCTTCTGCCACCCAAGTGTATCTGTGGATATACTTCATAAATTACATCTTTCCCAAGCACACCTCTGGTGCTTAGTCCCTTGTATGGGTGAAACCTTGCAAGTGCATATACCAAATAGGAGGTCATTGTGAAGGTCTTTGTTTGTAGTATATTGCACATTTGCTCATGTATTATTGAACTTATAATGCCTTCCCAGTGGTAATCTATACCTTGCTCCATCTGCGCAATGACATTGAACATCCAATTCTCAAATACTCCAACATTTTTCAATCCTACTACTATGCTGAGGAGTGTGATAGCATCATAATATTCCCTCCTAAACTTGAGTCTAACTAGCTACTTGGGTAGCTTGGAGAAGTGGGACTTGGGTTTCTCCAACAAAGAATTGATAACCTGTTGAGACTTGATGACATTCTCCTCATAATGTTTCTTCACTAAATCCATATCAAAGGCCACAACATGAGACCGATCAGGCATGTCAAAGGTCCAAGCTATAGATATAGGGTTGAAATTTGCCACAATTCTTCCCTGATGACCAACTATCCTTTGTGTACCCTTGTCATAGTGCCTAGCACATTCAAGAACCAACTCATAACACTGGACCGTAGAAGGAAATCTAGCCACATGTGCCAACCTAGACTCCAATTTCCTTCTAGCTAACAAAGGGAGGTTATGTGCTGCCATCCCTACCTTGAATTATTCATAGTCCCACATTCCAACATTCGTATCAGTGATCCCCGACCAGATGGAAGTCATCTTGTTTTATGGGATTCTACTCTTTATGTCCATTTTAACTCTCTTTGCCTCGGAGATAGCTGAACCCTCAACATTTGGATCCATCACCTTTCCCTTGCTCTACCCAGCAACAACCTAACCTGATTCTGCCTGCATATAATAAAGACACCAAAATAAGATCTATCATGACATAAAGTTCAGCTAAATCCATAAAAAATGATAAAATCATTCCTCAATACAAGACCCATGATAAGAAAACTGCTCGAAACCCACATAAAATTAACCATCTCAAAGTTTGGGTTTTTAGCCCGCTCACGAAATCCAAGCTAAAAGGGAATTCTAGGAAAATCCAGACCAGACAGAATCTATGGAAATGAGCATACAAGTATCTTGTCCATTATTTGATCAATAAATTTAACCAAGAAATCACATGATACGCTTTAGAACAAGTTAAATCAATCATCAAATGCATAATCACCAAGCAAACCTTCATGCAACCTCTTGATTCTTCATTTTAAGCAAGACCCCAGAAAAATCCGCCTCAGACGGAAATTCCCGAGAATGGCAACAATTTAAGAATTCTGGGAAAATGATGGAGTCAAGAACATTTGGGAAAATCCGGAGGGTGCGGATTCCAGTGAAGTCAATGCAATTTTCACCATTTAAGCCCAATTTCAGGAAAAATGACCAAGCAACAGACAAACCAGGGAAATCCGAATGTAGTGGAAATCTGCAATGTAGGCATAAATCTAAATCAAGGCACATTTCAGAAAAACAAAGAGAAAACAAGAAATTGTGGAATTCTGGCAGATAAGGAATTTCGCGAAGCCTCTGAAAACCCAAATACCTACGTTTTCTCTCGACCTCACTCAAATTGATCAAATGATCACAAATTTGAGGATCTGGAGCTTGAAACCAGCTCGATTTAGACCTCCTACAGATCATCTTTGAATTCAAAACCCACCTCATAGAAAATCAAGAGGGATTGGTTATGCCTTAGGTATGAAACCCTAAAATTCCACCATGAGCGCACAGAATAAGTTTGGGCTCGACTTGCTTGCCTGCAATGGTTTACATAAGGTTCGTGGTGGCCTATACAAGCAAGCTAACCCAAGATAAAGTCAAAATTCAAACTCAGAACACTCACCCGAGAATGGCACTCGAACAAAATGGGAAATCCCCCCAACTTCAAAATACATAACGCTAAAACTAGCAGGAACTCAAGCCCCCAAGAAAACCCAAAATGCCAAAGAAGCATGCGTATTCAACAAGAAAAAGCATAGTGATGTGAACAACATGAAAGCGCCCCAAATGAAAACTAGAAACCTAAGCATCGATCACAAAACCCTACCATACCAACATTGTGACTCACAGCATGTACACACAAACCATAAAGTAATTCATTTCAATCATAAAAGAGAGAAAGCATCATGTACATACCATGAGAACAGAGAAATAGAAACAAAGGAAGCCAACAAGAAACCTCAAAGTCCGAGCAGAATGGACAATGGCACTTAGAAAATCCAATTGCAACAATTGAACCCAATCCCAAATGCACAATCTATCAACAACACTCAGGATCAAGCACTCCAAATGAATAAGAAGCAAATGATGAAACTCAAATGGCATAAAAATTCCCACAAGTCGATTTAACACTACCACAGAAGTCATACAATCGAGCATTAATGCAATTGATAAGACAGGTCAAACCAAACTCGGGAACCCAACAAAGCAACGAACCTTCAGAGAAATCCGGTCACAACAGAATTCCACAAAAGACCAAAATCTTTGGATTTTCAATGAAAAGTTATTGTCACCAAGTTTCGAAGGGAAACTGGGAAATTCCGTCAAGAGTGGATTTTCTTGAAAATAGTGAAAAGCCTGGAATGAGCCCAGAACTTAAGGTTTTCAATATGTATCATAGATGGACTATTCCAACAAGAAAGATAAACATCAAAGCACATGCCCAAGCAAGCAAAACACCAAAATACAAAGGGCCCAAAAGACCAAGAGTGAAAATCAAAAGAGCAAGAAAGAGGGTCCCTACTTTCAGTGGGACATGTGTGCAAAAAGTGCACAACAGATTTGAGATCTAGTGAATATAGCATGAGCATTATAGTTTCATTTATCCAGTATTTAGTAATCTTGTTTTCATAAGCATACCATATTATCTTTCATAGTACTTTAGCCTCATATCTTAGCTTAATCATATCATATAACTTAGCAATAGAAATTCATGTTGCATAATCTCATTCTCTAAGTTTTCATTCTACCAAGCTATTGCTTAAACCAACTGAGAGCCAACAACTTACATTGAATCCTTAGAGATAGAGGACAATGAGACATTTTTGAAGAAGCTGCTATGTTGAGAGTTTGTTTATCTTTTAACTTTAATTTCTTCAATATAATGTCACATTGGTGTGTTTGTTTATCCTTTTAATCATTACACATATTCACACACACAATATAGCGAATAATGTGTGTTTGATTTTGATTTTGATTATTATTTGATTATACTTATTTCAGATGAACAATCTGGATACAAAGATCAAAGATCAAGATCAATGGTCAATCTTGGTTGAGAGGAAATAGATTTATTAGTTTACTAAACTGATTATTCCAATTTAAGGGAATTGATTGGATAATTAGTGGGATTGAATTGAATAATCCATGGAATTTGATTGATTAATTAGTGGGATTGGAATAATCAATGGAATTAGCAAATTAGATTGAGTAATCAATGGATGTGATTTGATCAATCAAAATGTGTGAGGATAATTAATTAATTAATCTTGAGAGGAATGTGTAAGATGAAATTGATTTAATAAATAAAAGTCTATTTATTAATAGACCACGTTGAGTGTATTTTGGGAAATCAAATAATTGATTTAATTATTTAATTTGGAAGAGGGAAAGTAGATTAATTAAATAATTGATGATAACTATTTAATTAAGTTAGAAGAATAAGTAATGTTAGAGATATAATTAAATAATTAATGTTTATTTAATTAATCAAGAGGAATAAGGTTAAATTAGTGATGACATAGTGAATTAATTAAATAATTCAATCTATTATTTAATTAATAGAGGAAAACAGGGTTAAATGATGGAAATGATGTTAAAAGGAGATTAATGATAATGAAAGTGATGCCAATAATGGAAAAATGTAATTCAAGATATGTGATATGTGTTAATGCATTTTGACATGTCTACATTTCGCCCCTCTTTGACACAATGTACTTGCTGCATTATTTCAAAGAATTTGATGCCCCGATCAAGATTTGAAAAAACATTAATATGCCCCATTGTGCCCTAGCGGTTAGTGGAAGAATGATAAGATGTTGGGTTGTCCCCTCGAGAGGTTGGCCGGAAAATTTACTTTTTAGGTCGGGCTTGTGACATGGTTCTAATGATATTATGATGCAAGATGGATATGTTAGCCAGAAGAAATATTAGTAGGATCAGAGGATAGAAGAAATAGGATGATTGATGCTATGTAAAACATGATGAGTTTTATTTTGCTTCATGGAGACTAAGTAATATTTAGAGATCATTAATGTAGCAAAGAGAAATAATGCACTAGGGTATTAATGACCAAGGCGACTTTGTATATATTTTGTGGACTTTTACTCCACAAACAAGGAGTATTCTTGCTCATACCAGACATACAGAAACCATGTTAGAGTGTATGGGTGATAAGTTTCAAAAAAATTCAGACTAGTTACATAGAGAGGTATGGAGTATCTAACATGCAACCGCTACAAGAATTGCACCAAAATGATTTCCACACACATAAAAAAGAAAGTATTTGCCATGGTAGTATTACAAAAATATACAACAAACACAAAAAATAAAATTGATGATCAATGATCCCATTCATTCTTCTCTAAATCCTTATGGAAATCCCCAAGAGATCCTAGGAATGAGGCATTAAGATAAATCAAAAGATAAAATAATGTTGTTGTATCACTTGCCAAATATGTTTTGATGTTTCATGATGTTATCCATCAATGATGTCTATTGTAGGAATGATTAATCCATTAAGACACATGTTAGGATGTTGATGATGATTTTCAAAAGGCAGGGTAGTTAACACTTAGGCATTGTTTTAGTCTGATGATTCTCTAGTTGTTTCAATTCTTTTCTTGGAAGTTTTGGATTTTGATGTTTTCTTTGCTTGTTGATTGCATTGTCAAAGGTTAAAGGTGAGGATTGTTTATTATGGATGGCGAGCTTATTGCGGATAGGTGATAATAAAGATAGGAGTTTTGAGAGTTTTTGAATGTTTTTGTTCTTTTGAGGTTATTTGATGTTGTTTTTTATATTTTTTTAAAGATTTTTGAGAACAAGATAGACACCTAAAGGGACTAACCTAGTGCCTTGAGGGCTCATCGGTGATGGCCTTGCCTACGTTATACAAACAAAGATGATGTAGTTTGACTGACCATGATTGACACTATTTTTTGGAGTATTTCTAGATGTTTTATGAATGTTTTTGTATTTTTGACCATGTTTAAAGACCAAGAGGGACACCTAAAGGGACTGACCTAGTGCCTCGAGGGCTCATTGATGATGACCTTGCCTACATTATATACTCAGAGAAAATGTAGTTTGATTATTTTGACTCAATGCGACTTTTCCAAAGATGACCTATAATGTTATTGTGATTTTTGATGTTTTACAAGTTTGTTCTAGATTTTTGATGGTTTTCTAATTGTTTTTTATTTTGATAGTTTTTTTGAATCATGGGATGAACAAGGATCCAATCTACTACCAACTTTAGAAGGTTTCCCCCACTTCATAATAGTATTATATTTATTAGAGATAGGTTGATAAAGCAAATGGTGGATAGAGATGGTGCAACAAGGTTCAACGCTTGATCAATTATTGAGCCATGGTTGGGTGAACATTTTATTATGTGGTGGATGGAGTGAAATAGATGCAATAATAGGATGGAGTGGATGTGATAGTAGATGGATAGTGTCGATGGATGAGGATGCAAAACTTATTCAAATGTAGCACCTGTTTACTAGGTTTTTACTACAGTACCGATCCTAGAAGCACCACAAGGTGGTTTTCACTTAAAGGAAGATTTATTTATGTTTACCATTTTCTTAATTTTATATTTTTTTCTCGAGATATTCCAATATGCTAGGTTTAGAACTTCTTGAGATGGCTACTGTTAAGAGGTTTGGAAATATTTTTTCCTTCCAAAGTATCCAACTGATATGCTATAGAGTTGTAGCTTGCTCTGATGATGAAGGGACCTAGCCACTTTGGTTCAAAATTTCCTTTCCCATCTTGATTCAGTTGGATCTTCTGATTTTACTTCAGGACCAAGTCACCAACCTAAAATTTCTTGTTTCTGATTCTCTTATTATAGCTTCACTTGAGCCAATTTTGATAGGACCAGAGATGGTTCAATACACTCAATCATCTTTCATCTCATAGTTCAAGCTTGTTGAGTCTAGATATCCAATATTCTTTATTACTGACCATGTCCTTCAATGATACTATTAGGGATGGGATTTCAACCTCTATAAGAAACATTTCTTCAGGTTTGTATACCAAGGAAAAGGGTGTCACACCTATAGGTGTGTGAATGCTGGTTCTATAAACCCATAAGTCCGGGTTTAGCTATAGGTGCTAGTCACGATCGATGTCATTAATGATATTCTTTAGGATTTTCAAGATGGTCTTATTAGATGCTTTAGGTTGGTTATTTCCTTGGGGATACTATGGGGTTGAAAAATGGTGTTGGATAGAGAATCTTGAGCAAAAGTCAAAAACATCTTGGTTCTTAAATGAAGTTCCATTATATGTTATGATAGTCTATGCGATACCATATCGACAGATCAAATAGTTAAGAATAAACTTGGCTATTTGTTTCCCTGTGATATAAGTTAAAGGAATAACTTCTATCCATTTTGTAAAATACTCTAGGTAGTTATGATGAATTTGTGTCCATTGGATGAGGTTGGTGATATCTTTCCTATTAAGTCAAGTCCCCACTAAGAGAAGGGCCACGGGGTGGTGATAGGACACAACTCTTACATAGATGCATGCACAATATCTTCATGTTGTTGACATTGACGACACTTCTTGGAATAATGAATTGCTTATTGCTCCATTGATGGCTAGTAGTACCCTATTCATAGCAACTTGATCACTAGATTAGGTCCACTAGAGTGTGACCCACAAACACCTTCGTGTACCTCTTGCAAGAAAGTTTGCACTTCTCGCATGTTGAGACATCGAAGTAACATACCATCAAAACTTCAATGGTATAAGGTATCTCCAAGGATGGTAAATCAAGAAGTTTGGTGGATAAAGGTTTTATTTTGATTAGTTTCTAGGTGAGGTGGTATGATTCTATGCTAGACATAGGAAAATGTGTGCTGATACGAATGTGAGTTAGGACCAACAATATCACACACGAGTTTGGATTTTGGGACATTGGAATGCTAGTATAAGCAATTTTTTCACTAGGAATTTGTATCTAGGAATGTTATGGGGTATGTCAAGGAGTGAACCAATAGTGGCCATAAAATTGGTAGCTTTATTGTTAACCCTTGGGATCTGTTAAAGAATGATGACCAAAAATTATTGCTTGAAGTTATCCACCATTCTGTTGTATGACACGAGCTTGTCATATTTAGTCTGGTATTCACTATTGATCTGCCTTATGACTAGCTGGGAGTCACCATAGACTTGTAGTTCTTTGGTTTTCCATACCACGACCATTCTTAGCTTGATGATCAATGCTTCATATTCGGTTATATTTTTCATACAAGGGAAGGAAATTCTATATGATTTGGGTATATTGTTCCCTTATGGTATAAGAAATAGGATACAACCCTTGAGCTGTGTTCAGTATAGGACCTGTTGAAGTAGAAAGTCCATTGGGTTGACTGAGTTGTAAACAAGATGCTCTCATATAAAAATTCTAATATGAATGGTTGATGATCTTCAATAGGTTCTTCTGCTAATTGGTTTGCTATTACTTGTCCTTTAATAGATTTTCTGTCAACATATTCTATGTCAAATTTTTTAAGTATCATGACCCACTTAGCGATTCTTCCTATAAGAGTTGCTTTTTCCAAGAGATATTTTATTGATCTACTTTAGATATCAGATTGATTTTTCTATTAACAATATGTAATGCCTAATATTTTGTGCTATGAAGATAAGTGATAAACATACTCATTCAATGGGTGTAAAATTTAACTCATATCCAACCATGGTACGACTGATGTAGTAAACTACTCTTTATTTGTTCTGCTCATCAAGTTGTGCTAATAGATCTCCCAAAGTTGTAGTTGTTGTGTATACATATAAAATTATTGCTTTATCCTAAATCACAGGCATCAATATAGGGGGAGTGAGCAAATAATCTTTAACTTGTTGTAAAGATTGATCACACCTTATGTCCCATTTGAATGTTACATATTTATGGAGCAAGTCTGTGAATGGATGCCATTTATCTGCTATTTGTGTGATAAACCTTCAGATAGAATAAAGTTTTCCTTGTAAACTTACAAATGTTTCAATTTTCTCGAGGGAGTAATTTCCAAGATAACCTTGACCTTAGCGAGATCCACCTCAATATCTCTTTTGGATATAATGTAGCCTAATAGTTTCCCAGATATTGCACCAAACAGACATTTCTTTGGATTTAGACACAATTTATACTCCTATAGTCTGTCAGATATCCTAGCTAAGTTATCCAGGTGTTCTTTTCTTTTGATTGATTTATCCAACAAATCATCTATATAGTCCTCCATTGTGATGTGCAACATGTCATGAATATAGTAGTCATTTCTCTTTGGTATGTAGCTCCCGCGTTCTCAAGCTGAATGAAATGCCACTCTAGTAAAAAGTTCCCCAAGTATAGGTAAAATCCATTTTGTGTTGATCCTCAAGGGCTATCTTTATTTGGTTGTACTTGAAAAATCCGTCCATTAGTGAAATAATTTCATGACCAACAGTTAGATCCACTATTATGTCAATGTTGGGGAGGGCGAAGTCAACCTTAGGGCATGCCTTGTTAAGATCTCTGAAGTCTATACAAATCCATATTCCTCCAGTGGGTTTCAACAATAGTACGAGGTTGGATACCCACTTAAGAAAATGTATAGGTCTAATGAATCTAACGTCTAGAAGTTTTTGAAGCTGCACCTTGACTAAAATTTCTATTTGTGGGTACATCTTGTGAAGCTTTTGTTTAACTGGTTTTGTTGGAAGGAATATTGTTAGATGATGTACCACTAACACTGGATCTAACCTAGGCATATCTACATATGTCCAGGAAAAGTTGATCTTTCATTCATGGATGAATGCTGAGAAGTTAACTGTTTCCTTAGGATCTAAGGAAGTTGCATGATATGTCACATTAGGTGCCTCTATTGTTCCAACATTGATAGGTTTAGAACCTTCAACCAAGATTTCTGATTGTTCTTGATGCTCTTTGATGGGGAGATTGAATCATCCATCCTCGGGTGCCTCAGAGAAGTTTTCAACCTCAAATACATCCTTTGTTTTTTCTTTTTGATGATCTGATAGAGCCGCATTGTGGTTTTTCCTAGGGGATCTCATTTTTAGATTTTTCATTTTAGTTTTGTGACTGGAGGATGCAATCTCCCCTCCAAAGTATTCTCCTTGTTCAAGTTGCATGAAAAAACCATCCTTGTGATCTTCTTGTGGTATACCACTCCGAAGTCCCATGAACTCAACAATAGCTTTATCATTTTGGAATAAGTCCACAATAGGTGCGTGATGTTGTTGATCCCAATAGATTAACTGTGGGTGAAGAAAGGGTAGTTTATCATCACTATTGAGAAATCTTATAGAGGATGTGGAAAGGGTAAGGATAGTAGAGTTATCAAGGTCTTAGAGGGTATCTAGTTCATAGTCTCTAGAGGCATAAGAATCCCATTCCCATTCGTTGGAGTATGTTTCAATATGGTAGCCATCATATGTAGGTTTGAAGGAGTGGGTAATGATGGTGCTTATGCTAATCTCTCCAAATAGGTTTGTGCTATTTAGTTTTTCATCAATAAGATTGTAGTTATTTGATGTCTCAACAATGGTAGGAGCTATTTCCTAACAAGAGGTAGTTTCAATGCTTGGGGTAACCACGTCTAGCAAACCATAACCTAGTCCCAACTTCTTCTTACATTTTTCTAGTATGATGGGTTCTCTCATACCTTGTTCATTTAGACCAAGGTCACCTTTTCCAGTGAATTCCATACTTTTTTCCAGCTGATAACCTCTATTACTAGGATTAATAGGATTGGGAGGTAGGTTTTTCTCTTCATCTTGTTGTTCTTTGTAAAGCCATGATGAGAGGTCTTCTTTGAATACCACTTCATCATTCATGTCCCCCCACTTGGTGAAGACTATAGGTTTGAATTTATAGGTGACAACTTGAATATTCTTGTTTTCCTTTGGTTTCCCATAAGATCTTGGTGATGGGGAAAGCTTCCCAATGCAAAAGGATTGATCAAAATGGTATTCTCTATAGCCCTTATCAAGTACCTAGATATTGAGGTCAGATTTTGGTGGATTAGTTGATATAGATGAAGTTGAGGATGAAGCAAATGATGTTGGATTGACATAGGAAAATGAGTGGAAGGATATGTCATTACTAGGTATTTGAAGAAGCATTTTTAATTTCTCCTCCAAGTTTGTGCAGTAATGAAAGGGTTAAGGATCAATATATATTGTAACTTACTTATCATTGTAAGGGAATTCTAAGCATTGATGGAAGGTTGAAGGGACTGCTTGCATCACATGGATCCATGGGCATCCCAAGAGAAGGTTATAGGGTAACTCAAGATCCAGTACCTAAAAAGTCATTTTTTCTATTGCTAGCCCCACTTGAATTGGAAGTATCATTATGTCCTCAGAGTTTCCTTTCATATCATCATATGCCCTTATGGTGATATTTTTTTTTTTGTCGATCACTTCATTAGAATATCCCAATTGCTTTACCAATTTCAAGGTACAAATGTTTAAGCCTGCACCTCCATCTATCAGGACTCTCTTGATCTTGTGCTTATGGAAACAAAACTTGAGATATAGAGCTTGATTATGAAAGGATCTTTGGGGAAGGTATTTTTTCAGAAAAAACCAAGTGATGAGTGGAAGTAATGGTACCAACCATAGCTTGAAACTGATTGATGTTAATATTGTTAGGCACTAAAGATTTAATGAGAGCTTTCTCCAGGATCTCTTTATGTGTGAGTGATAACTTTAGAAGCTCAAGGATGGAGATTAGTGTTGGAGTTTTCTTTAATTGGTCAACAATGTTGTAGTTAGTTGAAGGATTAATGGTAGCTTTTTCTTGAGGTGGGGCTCCTTGGATCATGACTTTCCCATTATGGTTATTACATTGATATTGTGATTAGCTTGATAGATGGTTCCTATGACTTCGTCGTAGGTGTAGTTATCTTTTCAATAATATTTTCCCTTACCTTTGTCATTTCCTCTAGAATGATTAGGGATTGGATCCTTGTAGATTCCCATGTCTCTATTTTTGGAGGGCCCAGGATGATGTTCAATGTTAACCTCTCCTTTGTTTGCCTCATGTAGTTGTTTGTTGTGTGACCCTTGATTTTATAGAATTCACATTAATCATTCTCATTGTACCAATGGGGTTTAAATTTTGGTTCTTCATAGTTTGTTCTATCAAGAAGCTTGATAAGGTTTGTTTGAATGAGTTTACACATAGCCACCTCTAGAGGTTCTCCGAATGGAGTGAAATTTCTTCTAGTTTGATTAAATTATCCTTGGCAAACCTCTCTGATTATTCTAACCTTGATTTGTTTGTTGGTTATTTTGAGGATACGTAAGTTGGTCTTTTGGTGTGTTGTTTTGAGGATAGTTTGGTTGATTTTTTTGGATATTATTTTGTGGATTCTTAGGAGGTTGTATGTTTCACACAAATTTGGCATCAACTAATCCATCGTTTGTAATGTTCTTGTTCTTGGCCCATATTTTAGGTTTGTCATTAGAACTAGAAGCTTGATCCTTGTTGTTATAGAGTTTAATGACTCCCCTTGATATGAGAGATTTTTTATTGACTAAACCTTTTTCAATGATTTCTTCAAAACTATTAGGGTATAACATGGTTAGTTGGTAGCTAATGTCTATTTTGAAGGTTAGAGACAAAGATTTCCACTAGTTTCTTTTTGGGAATGGACCACTTAGACTTACTAGCTTTTTTGTCTCCATCTATGTAGGTATGAAGCAAAGGATTTCCCTTGGCTTTGTTTAATATTGTATAGATTGGGGGCCATTATGTCTTTCTCTATGTTATAGGGGAAGTGGTGAACAAATTTTTCCAATAATGCATCAAAGGTTTTGATATTAGGCAGTAGATGACATAACCACTCAATAGATGCACTATCAAGACTTCATGGGAAAAGCCTCATTAAGTAGGACTCATTGTTTTGTACATCCATGCAAATTATCGAGAATTCTCGTATGTATTCTATTGTATCTCATTTTCCCTTGTATTTGTCAAATTTGGGTATTTCAAAGTTCTTAGGGAAGGGTATCATGGATATGGAACAATCGAAGGGATATGGGGATATGTCTTGTAAAGCGTAGCTCTTCTTCAATTTTCCAAGTTGAAAGTCTGATATCCTATAGTTTAGATTTTGGATTTGTAAGTTTAAGTCATCACTTGGTGCATTCATTTGATGAGGAGGGATATTATAAACTTGCTGCCCTACAATGTTTTGTTTATTATATTGTGGGGTTTGTATATATGAGGGCCCTAGGGCCATGTTGTGAGTGTAGGATGATGAATTGGGTCCTTAAGGACCGATGTGAGTGTGTTGTGGATTGATGGTATGATGTTGTTGTGATGTGTAATTTTGAGGATTTTTTTGATGTGTGATGTGTTTTTGTTGATGGGTGTAGGTTTGATATTGTGATAGAGATTGTTGTGCATCGATATTGTGCTATGGGGGATTGGGTGCTTGATTTTGAAGATGTGTTCTTTGTGGTGGTTGAACATACGTTTGATGTTGAGGATTGATATTTTTTGGTGCTGGAATGTATTTTTGATGTTGAGGATTTTTGGGTAGATGATGATCCATATTGGTATTGCATGTTAGGATCATAGTATTGTTGTTGGTGCATGTATTGAGTTTGATCTTGGATATTTCCTTGGTACATGCTTTGATATTTTGGGTTATTGGTTTATGGTGGTTGTTGATATATGGGTGGATTGTTTTGTTGCAATGGAGGATTGGTTTGATTTGTCACCATATGTTGTCCTTGAGGTGAGATGTTAGCATGCAGTTATGGTTGCAAAGGGTTGTTGCCTTGTTGGTTCACTACATGTTGCAGTCTTGGTGGAAGATTTCCCATGTTTTTTATATTAACATTAGGACCTTGTTGTTGGGTGTTCCAAGATGTCTCATATAGGTTCCTAGATATGTTGGGTCCCATTGTATTATTTTTCATATTATGTGGTGTCATGTTTTGACTTGTCAATAAATTTGGATTTTCTTGAGCATGTTGAGCTACCACAACTCATTCGATTTGTGAGGGATGTTTATAAAATAGATTATCCACATGTTGTGGGAAAGATTGATCATTGATAGGTTATTTTGAGAACAAAGGTGGTATCTTGGGATCCACCACTGGTTTGGTCTCCCAAAGGAATGAGAGTAGGATACTTAAGGGTTTCAACATTAAAATTTGTAGGTAGCTTGACACCGCATTGTGCTAGTTTGAGGAAGTTGGTGTTTGGATTTTTCCCAAGAATTTTGTCCATTAGTTTTTCAACTTTAGGATCTTGAGAGTTCTCTAAGATTTGTTCATCGCTGATTTCCTCATCACTATCATACTCCTCTATGATCACATCTTTAGGAGTAGGAGGTTGATTTTGTTGCCTAGCAAATATGTCTTGATGTCCAAAGGGTATTTCAGCATCACTAGGTGGTGGATTTGGTTGAGCTTTGAACATTGGTTGTTGTTGAAGAGTTGAGATTGTATTAGGATCATAACCCCATGGTTGAGGTTCCTCATTAGTGGTATTGATATTTGGTGCACTGGAGCTGCTTTTGTTGGCATCCATTTTATTTTTATGTTGGGATCTTATTGTAGTTATAGATGAGCTCAAAAGACTTTGATGAGTTTGAGATGACAAGTTATGGAAATGGGATGGTGTTTTTAGTTGAGATTTTGTTTGGTGAAATGATATATAAAGGGGATGATTGTAAACCTTTTGGACAAAGGATGTTGATTGTTTGATATGGATTGATGTTGATGTTAGATAGTTGGATGGTCAAGCTTGATTTTGGATTCTTGGATATTTAAGGATGATAATATTTTTCTACTCAACCCTATGAAGAGGAGACAAGCCAGTTTTGGATGTTTGATAAATGACACTATGATGTTGGATTCTCAAACCCTAGGATAAGAGTATGAGTGGATGTTTGATATTTTGATTTGATTCTAGTCTAGGACAGAAGATGCACAAGGCTTAGATTGATGTTTTAATTTATCTTATAGGATATGTTGATTTCTTTACTTGAACTAGCTGTGAGGTTGCAAAGTTGTTGCTAATAGCCTAGAAAACAATAGAAAGATGATGGTTTGATTTGTTGTGTTCGATACATGTCCAAGAATGGGTTGATGATTGATTGCCAATGGTGATATGAAGGATGTTGATAGGATATTATTCAAGTATCATTTTGATGTTGTGTCCAAAAGGTGATAGTTACGAACCCTAGGCAAATCAAGTTCAAAGTGTAGGGTGGTGATGTTGGATTGTGTATAGATGAACATACATGTCTAATGATGTAGTGTTTTTTGACAACTGTGTAAGGTATTAGGCAAATGTTTTGAAACCAATTTTTGATGAATTCTAAGATGTACCAAAAATTAGGATGATAACGACTACTGTCTAGGACGATAGCGACAAAAAATATGACAATACCGGTTATGTTTAAGAATAATTGTGGTAATCCAAGTAATAGCGGTCTTTGTGTAATTGAGTGATGGTAAAAAAAAAATGAAAATAGCGGTTCTATGTACAAAAGTGGTCAAAAATTAAGATGAATGTGGTAGGATTTTGGAACAAAAGTGGTAAAACTCACAGTAGTGACCCAATTTTGATAGTGTTGATTATGTGACAGTTTCAAAAAGTTTGCAAGTTTGAATGTGTTTGAGTTGATGTGTTTGATATACATAAAACATATAAAAAATTAATGCAATAACTGACTTAATGGTAATGGGGGATATTTCATGGTCCTTCTTCCATTTAGATCCACTGGTATAACTCAAATAATATCAGTCAAATTACACCTTAAGGAGTAAAGGTACATTCTTTGATGTAGGCTTACCTCATCCTAGAAAGAGTGATGAATCTGAATCTATAGAGGGGTCAAATAGGACATCTCAAGGAAATGTGCCATCTTGATACTCCTAGATTTATAAATAGAGAATAAACTCTTAAGCCTTATTCCTCAATAATAAACTGAATGTGGTAAGTAACTTCTGGGAATGGTGCTATTCCCATGCACTAGTTTGAAGAACGTTTTAGAAAGACTTGGATTGGTTTCTAGATACAAGGTGTGTAATGAAAATCATGAACACCAGAGGTATGCATAAAAAATGTGAGACACTTAAGTCTCTATCCTAGCTTGTGCAACTCATTATGTTTGCACAAGGACTATTGACATGCTATGGAATTCACACCCTATATTTACACTACTTGCTTTGGCACGTGTCATGCCTAGGCTCACCATGCATCATAATCTTGTGTAATGTCTAGGTCATCAGGATCAACCAACCATCCCCATCCTAATGGTGCCATCTGGCCAAACTCTTTCAATTATATCTTGGAGGATGTAGTCAGTCCCCATGTAACCACCTCTCTAGTAGTCCTAGAATATCTAGTATGTATCCTTGATCTGACACTACTTGTTGATCACCAAACTCTCTCTAGCAAATATCTCTCTAAAATATGATCAACCCGCCTGATTAATCATTAGGTATATCTGTAGTAAGTCAAGTGGAAGTGGTCATCATCCCCCACCTTAGATCTCAACTAGGGTATCCAAATAAACCAAGTCCTCTTGTCAAAAAATCCTCTCTAGTATTACAACCTACAAGTCTATTTGTAATGAAGATAATCATGATATATGTATAAGGATCATCAACATCTCTCTCATCAATACCTAGAGGCCATGTCACTTCTATCATCTCTCATTCCCAAATGTGAAGGATGCTCACACCTGTAGAGATACTGGTATCTCCCCTGTAGCATACCTAGTGCATATTATGATATAGATGAGCCAATATGCATGGCCTGTTAGAGTAATAAGTTATTCCACTTAATTAATTTAATCATATTGGTTAATTAATTAAGTCACTTATTCCTTTAGGTTGCTTAAGCTAAACTTAGGCACATTAATAATTATTTATTAATTATTAAGTGTGCACACTAGGGTTTCCTAATTTTAGGTTTTCTTGATCTCCTCATAAGGATTGATCACATTGTAATTATCATATCATTCAATAATCATATTCTGGTTTGAGGTTGCACATTCTTGTTTTGAGGGTTTATAGAACATCTTATTTCTTGTTCTAGATATCTGTTGCATGTGACAGGTGATTGCATGCAGGTGATTCTTGGGGACTGTGAAGTTGGATTTATCAACTTCTACATGGTATCAGAGCTCCAGACCTATGGCTTCCTGTTCGTGATTTGAAGATAGTCTCTCACATCATTTCTTTTTGTGTAAGGGTTTCAAGCTAGGCTAATTTATTGAGCTTCTAGGGATTGGCAATTTTTCTGCGCATTTCTGGGCCAAACGGATGTCACCATCACGTTCAGAACACCCAAAAACCCTAGAAATTCCTTTCGTTTCATCGATTTTGGACTTGTTGAAAAAAAGGCAATTTTTTTTTGCCAGAGAAGTTGTACGGCCTCCCCAGCACGTAGTCTGAGGCTCACAAATTGAAAAACAATCAAAAAAATATTTAAAAACATGCATTTTTATATATTTTTTTTTACGCGGTCAGAGAAAATTGGAGCACTACCCATCCGCTGTCAAGCGACCACCTCTAGCCACCGCCACCACCGGCGGTCTTCACCGTGCCTGCCACCCCTAGCGGCGGTCTCCTGCACCACCGCCCTTTGCGCCACTCAGCTTATCCCCCATAGGATTTGGAGTCCCCAGCCAGTGGTCACATCCATGACCAAGTGCCAGTGGATTCAGCCCCCTAGCACTAGCAACTGGTCACATGTAGAACCGAGAGCTGAAGGAGAAGGTGCTAATTTTTTGCGCCTAGTTAATGTTAAAAGTGCCTTTTTACAAGCCTTTTTTTCATTTTCTCATAACTTTGGAAAATAGAGGCTTTGTTTCGAAAAGAAAATATCTTCCGAAAGCTGGTTTGACGAACTTCACAGTGGTGGAGGTTAGAATTTTTTATTTTTCTGTTTTGGTGCCTTTTTTGCCTGTCAAAGCCAGAAGTTGCTATTTTTAGTCATGGAGGCGTAACTTTTGTGTCCGAACTCCATTTTGCAAAAAAAAATAGGCATCAGAAAGATGATTCAGTGCTCTACATAGATCTTAGACCTTTTTTCCAAATTCTTTTGCTAGGTATCGGATATTCTTCTTTGATCTCAGCCTTTACCTTTTCAATTATTTTCTTGGGAAGCGTGCAAATAGGCTATTTTTTTGAGATCAGTGAGCATTTTTTTTTTTATTTGAGAGTATATATTGTTTTTTTCTATCATGGATACACATAATATTGTACCCCTTACTCCATTCAACTATTTTGGTTGGAAAAAACAAATGGAGATTCACTTGAAACACAAAGGGTTGTATAGGGTAACCATGGGTACAAAAATTGAACCTACAGGTGCTGCTCAAAAGACAAAGTGGTTTAATAGATGTGATGAAGCTTATGGTACATTATGTCTATCTCTTTTTTTTGACCTTCTTTTTCATATTGAGTCTTGCACTACACCCCATGAGGTTTGGACTACTTTGCAGTCTTTGTTTGGGAAGCAGGATACTATGAGAGGGTTTCAGTTAGAGAATGAGCTTATTGGCTTTAATCCTAGGGATTTTGACAGCATCTAGGATTTCTTCACCAAACTCAAGTCTCTTAGATTGCAGTTGTCATAGTGTGGTGTTCAGAAGGAAGACTCTTAGTTGATTTTGTCCATTCTTTCTAAGCTTGGACCAGATTATTCAGTTTTTGTTTCTACCTTTTATGCTACTAGGGATGCACTTGGTACTAGATTTACTATGCCTTCTTTTGATGATTTTGCATCTTCTCTCACTCGAGAGTAGGCCAATTTGGATAATATGAGCAAGTTGAATCCCTCTTCATCACATGCACTCATTGCATCATAGGATCCTAGAGATCAGAAGGCTTCTACAGGAAAAGGCAAGAAACAAAAACAAAAGGATTCCAAATCTCATGAGCAACAGAAGGATTCCTCAGATTCATCATCCTCTTCTAAGGGTAAATCATCTAGGAAGGAGAAGGGACCATGTGCATATTACAAGAGAGAAGGACATGCAGAACATAATTTCTACAAGAAGGACATTGATGAGCTGAAGAATCTTCTTTAGAAACATCAAATTGATTTGCCTTCTAGGATTTCTGCAACATCTCCTTCCCCTCCTTCTTCTTCTTCTTCAGTGCAACATGAAAGGGGCACAACTAGTTTACATACTTCATCAGATATGAAGGGGCATGCTCTTTTTTCTTCTTCAAGTCTTGGATCAGGGAGATGGCTTCTAGATTCAGGAGCATCTCATCATATGGCTTCTACACAGTCTATGTTCACTTCCTTTGAGTTGCACACTATGTCTCCTATTTTGATGGGAAACAATAATACATGAGTGCTATAGGGAAGGGGTCTATTAGTTTTGGGGAAAACACCTTTCAGGATGGCTTATGTGTTCCTCATTTGACGAACAACCTTCTTTCTATATATCAAATCACACATGGAGGAAATGGTTGGTCTTTGGAGTTCACACCTGATTTGGTTATCATCAGAGACTTGGAGAGTAGAGCGGTTATTGCTACTGGGGTGGTGGATCACTCATCTAGGTTGTATTCCTTTGCAGATTTTTCTACTGATGGTGCTTCTATTCCTACAGCTATTCATCACACTTCTAGTGTGAATCATCATTCAAAGGAGAAATTTGGCTTCTTGAACATTGGAGTTCTCACTTCAGATCCTACTCTTGAGCCATCCATTCCATCTCCTCCACCTAATGTTTCAATTGGTGATACTTCTATGACTACAAATGTGGTTTCTTCTATTTCAGTGCAGCAGTATCTAGTTGATCATCCATCTTTGGAGGTTTCTATTCAATCTTCACCTACTTTGACTTCTTCATTTGTTGAGGTCACAATTGCTTTTATGGAGACATCTTGGGCTACACCTACTTCACCTTCAGAGATTGCTTTCATTCAACCTCTTCCCTCTCACTTCTTTCAGGAGATGGAGTTTCTTCAGTTCTTTTGGAGCTACTTCATTCTGGGGGGGATCTGTGGTCTCTTTCTTCCTCTCTTCTGGGGGGTTCTTTCATGTATCTTTGTGATGGATGGTGTCCTTGGGGGGTCCTATGGAGTCGCCCATCTTTCATCACTTAGTTTCTCTTTGCATTCTATTTTGGGGAGGATTTTTGTTCCCATTGGGTTTTCTCCTTTACCCTGGTTAGTTTAGTTTTCATTGCATTTGTACTTGGGTACCTGATCAGGCCTTTGTTTCTGAGACCCATCTTTGCTTTCATGCATCTTTTTTCTAGTGTTTTAGCTACTCCCTAAGTTCATCTTAAGGGGGGGTGTTAGAGTAATAATTTATTCCACTTAATTAATTTAATCATATTGGTTAATTAATTAAGTCACTTATTCCTGTAGGTTTCTTAAGCTAAACTTAGGTGCATTAATAATTATTTGTTAATTATTAAGTGCGCACACTAGGGTTTCCTAATTTTATGTTTTCTTGATCTCCTCATAGGGATTGATCGCATTGTAATTATCATATCATTCAATAATCATATTCTGGTTTGAGCTTGCACATTCTTGCTTTGAGGGTTTACAGAACATCTTATTGCTTGTTCTGGATATTTGTTGCATGTGATAGGTGATTGCATGCATGTCATTCTTGGGGATTGTGAAGTTTGATTTATCAACTTCTACATGGCCCCCAAGCATACATGGTCCCCTCTATCATCATGCTCTCTATAACCACTCCCCATCTGACTAAAAAGCATCGAGAGTGAATATTGAGCATCAATGGACCCATGATCAATCCAATAAGAATCAAAGTAAAACAATGCACCTCCTTGATGTAGGGTGTTAGGTTGATTTGTCTATCCATAACTACTAGCTGATCCTCCTCAAGCATCCTAGCCATTATTGTTGATCCCTAATCCAAATTGTACTCTACCCTCTTTCCATGAATCAAAATCCCAAGGATGCACCATACATCCTCTAATGTGTTGGTGCACTCTCCTATGGGTAGGTGAAATGTCACTTTCATGGATCTCCACCTCTCTGCTAGTCCAGTCATCATGGCTCGATGTTCTCAGATCTCTAGCATATATGCGATATAATCCAATCTATTAGCTGGAAGAAACTGAAACTCAATATTATCGATGTGAGCTAGTCAATCCAATAACCTCAATCTCTTCTCTCTCACATAGAGAGGATATAGAGTGACATGTAAGCATAGATTCCATGACATCAAAAATTGCAAAAAATGAGCTAAAAATATTACGTTTGCTAGAAAATGAGCAAGCATGTTAGTTTGTGCAAACACGCCACTCTACTCAAATGCAATGCTATTATTTTGGAAAATGTGCCTCTTTGTGTCAAACATGATAAACCCCTAAAATTGGTCATGTGCGAGTGCATTTCATAAATGCATCAATGCAAGCACGTTTCTCTAAGACAAACATGTCGATCTTTTTCAACCACGTCACTTTGTGGAAAATAGGACCTTTCTAAAAGTTCAAATGTAGCAAGACCATTGAAAAAAAAAAAATCCTAAAGGATTGCCACATTTTTTTCCCTACATTTTTCTATCAATTTGACAAGCTAATGAAGAGGGAGCCTCTCCCTTTCAAATCTAAAACAAAACACAAAACACTATGCAAGAAGGCAACAAGTTATTATGAAACACATAATAAGGAAGAGAAATCTGCAATATGTATTATATTCAAAATTTTAAAATGAGTTACATAAACATGGAGCTCATATGCTCACATAAAATATGGGCTTCACACATGCAAAAATCTACAAATTAACATTCTAGCTTCATTTTGGCAGCATTTATGTATGCAACCACCAACTATCCAAAAAGCCCCCTTCTCCAAATGAGCAAGCATCATTATATAGAAATTGTGTGAGAAGAAACCACCATTGGTTTTCCAAAAAAACCTCCAATAACCACCTTGAATTCAAATGCCCAACTTTGAGAAGAATAAAATATAAAATATAAAATTATTCATAGCAAATATTACCCACATATTGGTGCCTAGCTCTTGACCAATGATCTTTGCCAACTATGACACCTTCAATGATTCTCGACGGCTCCAACAACTCCAAATATGAACATGCATCAACATGCAAAGCTTGTGGCACAAATATGAAAATGCATGCATAACATGTACTTGAACATGCAAAAACATGCACCCCAAGTGGTCTCCACCAAGAACAGGATGCCCAAGAGGAGTATTTTCCCAATTTTGCCTTAGAAATATTTATAAATGCATAGTTTCCACAAAAATTACATTTAAAATTTTACCACAAGGGAAATTACAAAGTTGCAAATCAAAATATTTATTCTCCTAACCCCTAATCCCTTATTGAAAATAAACAAAATTGAAATAATAATATTTTTGGTGATGCAAGATTGCTAGTACCCTTAAATGCTCCTACATCACAAGAAAAGTTAAAATGAAAGGAAAATTTAAAAATGCATGTACTGCAATGCCTATGCAGACTGGCCTTTGGAACTGTTGTACAAGGTTTGCGCGATGTGGTGCTCTTGGTACTTAGGCCATCAAGAATGTGTTTTTTAAAGCTAGGGATACTAAGAGATTTGAGAGAGTAAGAAATCTTGATGGCTGAGAGTGAAAATGAGGATAATTTGAGCCTAATTTCCTATCTATACCCCCTAAAACCCCAAGGTTTTACCTGTGGTCAATTTTCTCGATCATATTTTGAGCCTCGATTTTTATCTTGAATATTCCTTGGACCCCTAGGGCCTATTTTTTCATCCTATTCTCATCCAAGCTAGTCTTGAACTCTTGTCACGAGCTCAACCTGAACTGTTTTTGGAAAATCTCTCGAGGGGATAGCCTATCATCCTATCATCCTTTTGTCACTCACTGAGGCATATTAAGGAAACATTTTTTTGATTTGAGTAGAAAAAGTCTTTGAAATAATGTAACAATTACATTATGTCAAAGAGGGGGAAAATGTGGACATGCAAATTTGCCTAATGTGTATCACACATCATTAATATCGTATTTTCATCATATTTATCCTCATTCTTACATAATTCATCATTTTCATCATCTACATTACTAATTCCCCTTTTAACATTATTTTCTATCATTTCACCTTATTTCCTCTATTAATTAAGTAATTTTGAATTATTTAATTAATTAATCCTATTTCATTAATTTTCCTCTAATCTCCCCTAATTGGATAATTTTAATTATTTAATTAGCCATAAATCTATTTTTTTCTAATGTCCTATGATTAAATAATATTTAATTATTTAATTAATAATTTCCCATCCCATTCACTTGGAATATTCCTTATTAATATAGAATATCCTAATCCTCCATAATTAAATAATCTTGAATTATTTATGTCTTAATTTCCCTCTCAAAGGCATATTTCCTTGGAATATTCTTTTTCAAAACATCTCATTCCTCTCATTCATTCTTATCCTTCCATTTCTTGATCTAATCTTCACCCTTCATTTCAAATATCCTCAACCAATTTTCCTAAGTGGAGATATTTTGAGTTCAAATTGATCTTGATCTCTCATCTTCCTTGATTCACTCAGATTCGTGGGTTTTTAAGGATTAATCTCAACTGTTAATCACAAACATGAAAATCTATAAAACAAGCATCCCTCCTTCATTATTATATTACCTAGATCATTTGAGATCATTTAAGCACTTGAGAATATCATATCATGGAGCATTTTGAGTAATTATCACCATCTAGGTCATCAATCTTCACACTTTTAGGATCTTCTTGATTGAGAACTCCAACATCCCATCACCATTAAAGTGGAATACAAGGTTTTCACATTGGTTGGTTTCATGTTTTGAATTATTTTTCATTGCTTATGTTGATTTCTAACCCTTGTATTCACTCAATTTCATTTTGTAAGTGGGATTTTATCTTCCATTGTTTTTGGTTTTGTTTATTGCTAACACTTTTTTGATATCAATTCCATTTTCCACTTCACATGTGGCAACCGATGAAGATCTGACAATGCGACAACTAGAAAAAGAAGGCTCTGATATGGCTGATCTAGAGGACTATAAAATCAGATCCAAAATTCATCTACTAGAACATAGTCAACTAGGAAGGCTAGGTCCTCAAAAATCAGCTTCAAATTCATATCATAGGTGCACAATACTATGCTCAATCCATTTATAAAGTTTGAATTCCTTTGTGACATTCCAATTTTATTGTTTTTGTATAAAAATAGTTACTTTCATCATTAGCGAGGTCAAATCATTGAATTTCATTCCAAAATCCATTCCAAATTTGGTCAAGGGTAGGTTGACTCACCTTTCAGGTTGCAAATTAGTCTCATATCTTGTCCAAAACCATCAAACCCCCACTACCTCAATTATTAAATGAAGTACAATAGAAAAATGCCTAAGAGATAGGTCAATATATCTTAGGGTTTAAATTTTTCACCATTTCATTTTGGTGAACTTGGCATCTTAACATTATAAACCTTCTGAAATATGAAGTAAATCATCCTAGATCTAGGTTTAGTATTGCATTATTTTTCATTGTTCATTGAGGCATTCATTTTTGCATCATAAAAGGCATAAAAAAAAATTCAAATAGTTTCATATCATATGCATTATAGGTTACAATAGGGTTATTTTTAGTCATCATAGGAAAAATTTACATTCCAATTGCATTTACAAATATGCATTAGGTCATTTAAATATGAAATAAAATTTGAAAGCATTTATTGCATTCATTTAAGTATCTTGCATATAGCTCACAACGTGAAAAATTTCATTATTTTATTTCAAAAAGGAATCAACATCATCATTTTTCAGATTTTGGCATATAAGAATCAGTCAATTGTTGCATCTTAGATCTGGAAGTTACATTTATAATTATCTTTTATTGATTGAATATTTTGAAAATTGTTGCACACTTGCATTTTGAATTGCATAATCATAAATTAGAAAAATTATAGAAAATAATTCATTGTTAGACTTGTATGCAAATAGACCTGAGATCCTTAAACAATATAGTAAACAACCAAACTTTAAAATTTGTAACAACCTATGCAGAACATAGTCGCTCTAGGTGACTTAGTCCAACTATTTTTGTCTCAGATTTCTATCAAACCTTTGTTTCTATGTTCTTTGTCTGCTTCTTCTTTCTAAATTTTTCTTTTGAATGTTTTATTGTGACTATTTGGCAATTTAGTGTTCATAGTAGGTACACCTAGTGTCTTGAAGCTCGCATGAGCTTCACAACCTAGTGTCCTATTGCCAATACTTCAGTGAGATGTAGTTGTAGACTTATGGAATCTCATGTTGTTATTACATTTGCTATGGATAATGACTCCTCTAACTCTTTCACACAAGGTATTGTCAATACCCAACCTATTTTGGAATCTATCCCTAATCCTACCATACCCATGATAACTTCACAAACAAACACCTTTATGGATGTTGAGTCTATTGTTGCACATATTCTTGAAGACAAACTAAAATAGTTAGATAAAGAGTTAGAGGTATTGCAAGACTATTTAAGCATTGAATCCTTGGTAGGACAAACAATTCCTATAGTGGAAAACTTAAGGAAATTGATCGAGATGCTCAAGGGTTAGAGGCTTTGTGTAGTCTATCCCACATAATTGATGCTAGTATACCTATAATGGCTAGTTGTGCTAAAGAATTATGATATACTCAGAGCCAAGGAGGAATCCAAGTATCCCTCCCTACAACTATAACCTCTATTCATACATTCACATTACCAACCATAACTTAAACTATACAACAAACAAACAACATAACTCCAACATTAGGGCTTTCCAGTGGGCACCCTTATAGTTTCATGACATCACATGTGACACCTCAGTATTCATCACCTCTTATAAAATTACAACATAGTAGTCCACCAAGCACTTACACAATCCCACCATATTCACCACATTCTCGAAACATGTCAAGTAATGATCAATCATAAATAAACTATTTCAAAATGTAACCTCACTTCAACAACAATTCTCAACATTGAACCAAACCCAAAATGGAAAACCATTACAATATGTCAAAAGAGCCCATTGTCACTTGAAATATTGAAAACACCCATGCCACAAAATATAGAGATTCATATATTTGGCAAGTACAATGGTAAAGGAGATATTAATAGTCATATATCAGCTTATACAACATTGTGTAGTGATTTCATCTTTGAAGATAGGCTCCTAGCCAAGCTCTTTCCTATTTCATTGAAAGACATGGCCTTGGAATTGTTTTTCTCATTACTGAATAACTTGATACATTCATTCAATGAACTTGCCGATGCATTCCTCCTACACTTCCAAGAAAACATATGTCCTCAAATTACATTAATTGATTTAGTCAGATACAAAAAAAGAAAAAATGAAAAAGTAATAGACTTCATTGGACAATATCAGTTACTCTACACATAAATCAACTACACTCTTCTTGATGCTGATGTTCAAAGAGTGTTCATAGGAAATTTGCAACCTGGTATTAGGGATAAGATCTTATTGATGAAATATCCATCCTTTACATATTTTTGTATGAAACTTTATGACTATCAAAATTTAGTTAATCAATATGAAGAAGAATCTTCATCAACTCCTACTAAGAAATTTGAAACCTTACTTCAAAACAACTATCAACCATTCAAAAATAAAAAAATAAATTGATCAAAATAAGCACACGTTAAACAACAAATCATATTGAGACACAAGTTAACCTCCCTATCATTTAGACCAAGAGATAGACAATTTACCCAATTTCTTGACTCCCTTTATTTAATCATGTCACATATTTTAAGAAAAAACTTAATCCAATTATCTTTGATTAGAACTGTGGATGCAATTGTTACCACATTTTCACCTATGGGCTCAATTGGGAAGAGCCATCTATGCTTCAAGATAAGGGGTACATTTTGTTAAAAACTTCTATGCTACATTGAATTATACAAATTAAACAGCTTTATAGGATTACAAGATTACAAGAAACATAAATTTATTTTATTCATACAAATGAATGAAATGTAAAAGATTTTTTACAATCTTTTGATGAAAAGTAATCTTATTGAATGTAATCGTAAACACTTGTCTCACACAACAAGTCGTGAGATTGACTTACTCATTTGATACAGATAGGAATTAAACTATACATGAATGAGTAAATGCTAAGGAAATTAACATGAAAAGAAGGTAACCAGTCATTGCCTGAATGACTGGTTCTACAAAGGTGTCTGGTGTCTGATGACTTTGTCTTGCTCCTTGGTCCTTAGGTTGCCTTGTGTCTTGTTACCTGCAATGGGTAAAGGAATGAGTTAGAACATTAGGTTCTAAGCAATGAAAGGTTGCATTTTGAACATGCACATCTACCCATGCATGCATACACTAATTTATATATACATCAAATGTGATGCTTATTCTAAGTGTCCATAGGAAGCCAATAGAGGACTATTATATACACTTAAGGTAGGCATCTTTTTCCTAACTTGTTTGCTTCATGTGCAAGAAATAGGTGTAGTTATTTTTTGTTTTGATCTATCAAAGTTAGCATGTGGGTTAAAACGTGGCTCCCACGAGGGTTGATCCCGACATGCTACCCTTTGTTTTAAAGAAATAAGAGGGATAGTAATATTTCTTATCACGAATGGATCCTTCAAGTCAACTTTCATTTGTCATGGTGATACTGATAAGAATGGATACCATTATTAATTTGAGTTCTCTCACATTGATAGTGACACTCCTTATCAATAGTAGCATAACATCAAATAGCACATGTAGTCTGAAGATCCAGAGTCAAAAGGTCTAAGCCTACAATGATTTTTCTAAAACACTTATAATGTATAGAAGTTCAATATTGAGTGTTAGGATAGTTGTATTAGTTGCCAACAGGGCCAAAGAGACTTCTTTTCAGAGGTTACATTGGACAACCATAATGAAATGAAAATCGATTGATAAATAGTTGTCACAGATAACTAATACTAGGACAAACAAGAGGTTTGTTTCAATGGAAATGAGCAAGCCTTATCCAAACACCAAGAGGTAGTATGGGCATTATGATAAAAGACAATAGATGGAAAAGTAAAGTATGGCATGAAAATTTTAATATAGAATGACATGCCCATAATCAAACTAGGCCATAGCCAAAATTCAGTCATCACAAGTGGGAATGAACATGTAACAGAGATAAGACAGAGACAATTTGGAGTAACAGAGAAGATCATACAGACAAAATTAAAACTTAGTCCATTGATATCTTAACAAGAAGAAAATAGATGAAGAGGATACAACATATGTCACAGACTATGTCTATGGTAGTCATAGGGAATCTACCAGGCTAAAGATATAGGGTGGAAAATTTTCATGGCAAGATTGTCATAATAGTAGATGATCTCAAGACATTTAACATTTTCCTATCTTTTTGGAAAAATTCTCCTTGATGGCAGATAGTAAAATCAGAACTGCAAGGACATACACATAGAGCAAAATCAAAGTAGTAGATTGCCATTAAACAGAGAAAAGAAGCAACACAATACAAATATAGTGCTTTCATGTTTATATTTGCATCTTTCAGTTGTAATATTTTAATGTCAAGCCTTGAACCATGAAAGCAGAGTCCTAAGCTACAGGAAAACTAAAAGTTCCAGGAGAGCTCGCAGCCAGTATTTTCAAGAAGGGAGAAGACACAAATGTTTAAGGAGGGAAAGGAATGCAGATATGTCCTCATATCATAGAATGGCCGAGCCACAATTTTAAATTACAAAAAAATAACCCTAGTTCAAGTATAATGAAAATGAACTCATGGTCAACTCTCAGCCTACAAAATAAGGGAAATGTGACCATTTTTTTTTAAGAATGTCACAGAGGGCCGAGCTAAATCCACAATATTTATCATCATTTCTAGAAGTCAGGCCAAGGCCAAATATGTACAGAGATGGAATGAAGACACAAGTCTTGAATACCCAGAATGGTCAGTTTCTTGAATACCCAGAATGCTAAAGAGAAAAAATAGCCTTGTGTCTCATGAACAGAAATCATAGTGCCTGTAGCATGAATGGTTTGAAAGGAGTGACAAAAATGCATGAAAATATAGGAGAATGAAGACCCAAAATGATCGATATGAAGTAAATGCACAAAATATGAATTGGGGGCTTGGCTAGAGTGCTGAGTAGAGATATCACGACTACAGGAGAATGAAAACCCTAGAGATTTGCAAAAAAGGCTTGGAGATAGCCACAGAGGCTAAATCACAGGTAACCCCCAGGCTAGGGATTTGAGGAAATGAACCTTCATTTTCATAAGGTACGAGAAAGCTAGAATGGCTATGTAGATATATGAGACCATAAATCCAGAATGCAAGCGAAGTAAAAACCCCAGCTCCTACAAGAAAATGTGAATCCATATAGAGCCATGTACATAGGGCGCATGAAAACAATACTTCTGAAAAATCAAACACGGAGAGCAAAAACAATATATCTAGACTAAAGCTCGGCTACAAAGTTTTTCTTCACAGAAGGATCAAAATAGTGATGTAAGGTATTTACTTGGGTCTTCCTCAAAATTTTCTTACTCAGATTTGTTCAAAAGAATCTCTGTGTTGCAGAGAATTTTCCATGGATATCTTTGGTAGACTTCTTACAACCCTCACTGGTGGCAGCTCTAGCTTCTTCGTGAAGCTTCATTCAAAATAATGCAAAGTGATGATGTTTCTTTCTTTTGGTTTGTTTTAGGGTTTTTACCTTAAGTCAAGTGGTGGCTGATTGAAAGTTAGGCAATTTTTCCCTTTTCTCTTAAAAATATACATTATCAACTAATTCCTGTGGTCTTGTAAATTACTTTTCTTTTGCCTTGTAATTTTGGTATTCAAATGTGCCTTTATGACTTTGGCATGATCAAGTCATTCCTTGACTTTGTAAACCCTATTGTCTAGGGATTTAGCTTGGCCGATACATGAAGGTTTTGTATTTCCTTTGCATTCATTACATGATGTGCAATATTTACCTAGGTGATTATGTATAAATCACTTAGAATAAATATTATTTTTAGAATGCAAAAGTTAAATAATGGAAGCTTTGAACATATGGAAGAATAAAGATATGTTTATCTTCATAATGGGACCAAGTCATTGAATGGAGAGTGTCTTGTATTGATGGCATGCCATGAATGGAGGGGAGTTGTGAGAGGTTTGTAAACATTAGGAGAGAATATAGGGGTGATTATTTTATTTTTGATTTAAATGGGAGCTTTTGAAGGACTGTTTAGAGTGTCATCATGTTGGAATTGGTCCAATTTAAATTTTTCATGCATATTGATGCCTTTTGGAGTAGATTTGGATACTAGATTTTGAGGCTTATTGTTTCATCCAACCCCAACTGCTTCTAGTTCCTTTTTTGGTGGAGCAACTTGAAGCTTGATTACTTAATCACTTTTGTAACTCATTATTTAGTTAGTTCAGATTAGGCTTATTCATGTATTAGTGATTTTCATAGTCCATATGCAGTGTTGGCCATTTTTTGTAACTCTGGAGGTACTGAATACACATTTTTCCCTTGGATCTTATTGGTAATGAATACTTGCCTTTTATTTCTTTGAATTTTAGTGTATATGAAGTGATTTGATGAAGCCATCAGTGAAAGGGTCATAACTCCCTTCCTTAAAGAGAATTCAGTCTACACCACCTGGTGTTAGGCCTGAATCAGTATTTTCACCACCAAGGAGGAGAGGAAGGCTATCTAAGAGGAAAAGTGAAGCTCTCTCTGCTTCACCAAGTTTTAGAGCAGCAAAGTCACCCTCAGACAGTCCAAGAAGAGCTATTCCTACTACAAGCTTTGTGCCCGTTATCCAGTTTCAAGATAATCAATCACAGTCACCTCTAATGGCTACAAGAAATCAACCATTCGTGCCATTTAATGGAGGCAGTCCATTAAATCTCGCACAACACAATGCTATACCGATGGCAGCCCACAAAAGTTTTCCAATCTTCACCTGTGAAGATCAAATAACTCCCATTGAGCATATACGGGATGTTGCTTCTTTATGTGGTGTTCATCATATTACACAAGAGGATGTAGCTATAAGGATACTTCAACATCTTTTAAGGGAAGAGAATTAGAGTGGTTTAGAAGTCATGGAGTTGGTACTATTGCCATGTGAGATGAGTTAGGAGATAAATTACACAAACAATTTCAGGACAGGTCTGATAATTTATCCCTACTAGAGCAATTGACTACTATAAAAAGGGCTCCTCAAGAGAAAATGAATGATCTCAACTTCAGATTTCAGAGGACCTGGGATATAATCCCTACATAGTAAGGCCACCTCTTCAATATGCATTTTTGTACTTTTTGAAATCTATTAACAATGATATAGCTGTAATGACACAGTCTATGGGAGGAGTGTCTCCACTTGATGCATTTGAAACAACAATTAGAGCAGAAAATTATTTAATTTAGGCAGGGAAGATTGCTTCTAGGCCACCAATGCCTATTTTTCCTAAAATACGGTCAAGTATGCCACTTAAATACCACCTTTTGCCTCATTACCTATTGTTCCAGTGTTACCATCTACTGGTGGACATGAGGCTGCAACCCCAATTCAATCACATGGGTTGCAAGAAATTAAAGAGAGTCAACAAAAGATTGAGAGTATTTTACAAACTTTTGGGAACAAGTTAGTCAACTTGGAGAAACAACAGTCCTACAGACCACCGTACCATCAACAGTACCAAGGGGGAAATCAGTCGTACCAAGGTAATAAACAACAATATCAAGGTAACTATCAAGGTCTAAGGAAAAATGTGAACACAAGACCTTTTCAAACTTACAATCCAGCACCTGTTAGTGCAGCTAAGGATCTTGTCCCTATTCAAAATAACCTAGCAGCTGATTATGAGTGGTGCTATCCATGCAACCAACCTCACAATCAAGCTACCTGCTCCAATAGACTCATAAATTAATCTCTAATGGTGCAGAGCATCACAAGCTCACAACAAAACGTGCCTAATGATGTAGCTCCACAACATCAGGAGTAGCCTACAAATGATGCTACTCTGCTAGAATTTCAGGGATAAGAGTTATGTGGGATCAATGCGGATGACCCAGTATCAACAAATACAAGAGCAAAGAAAAGAGCTCTTGATCTTGAGAAAACAACTAATAAGGGGAAGGCTGCAGTTGTTGAACCATCCACATCACAAGTGCCTCACATTGTGCAAGAGAACACTCAAGGAGCTACTAAAGAGCAACCACACTTGCAAGCTAATTTTGTTGGTGTAAAGGTTCACCATAAGGTAGGTTCAATTGTGCCTTTTATTATAATTGAAAATATGAAGAAGATGAATGTAGCAATGTCCATGTGGTATTCTCTAGCTATCCCAGGTCAGGAGGATATGTTACAGTTAGCTCCGTGGAATTTGAAAGTGACAGAAGAAACAATAGTAGGTCAAGTTAGGACTATCCTAACAAATACTCCCCAGGACAGCAACCACCAACCCATTAAACAACAAAATAAGGATGTTAAGCCACCTCCTTTTTACGTTTCCTTAATAGTAGGGGACAAGCTGGTTCATAATTGCATGGTAGATAGCAGCACTAGTAGCTCAGTCATGCCCAAGAAGATTGCAGATCAGTTAGGATTGATGTATCAACCATTAGAAAATGGGGTTCTTCAATTAGACAGTTCAGCTATTAATACTGTTGGTATCATCAAAGACTTGAGTTTGACCTTGAGGCCTGTCCCAATTTTTTCATACCACAGGATGTTTTTGTCATAGACTTGCCTCCATTTTTTGCATTATGTCTGTCTAGGGATTTCACAGCTAAAATTGGGGGTTATTTATCGTCAGACTAGTCCCATTTTCGTTTTAGGATGAGATATGGGACCAAGGTTACTATCAGGTCAAAGAAATTGGCTAAGGATCACATAGAGCCTTATAATCCAAGTGTGATCAATGTTGTCCCTACTGCTGTAGACACAAATTGTGTCATTTTTATTGACAGTGAACTTGTTGTTGCTCAAGCGCTGCAGGATGAAAGTGTTCCTGAGTCACTTTTGCATGAGTGGGCAGCAGAGAACGTGGTAGATAACCTTGACAGTCACATTTTGGATGTTGGTATGGGAAATTATGTGTTAAATGAACCTGAGGCAAATATGCCTAACTTGGAAAAAAGTGCAGATTCGTTGCAGTTGCAGCAAGAGGATTTATGGGAGATTTTTTTTTATAGTTCCAAAAGTAAGAATGGAGCTAGAGGGGGTGCAATGCTTGTTTCTCCATAGGGTGACAAGTATTTTTTTGCTGAATATGAAGGGCTTATCCAAGGTCTAGAATGGGAAAGGAAAAGAGGAGTGAACTGTCTCAAGGTTTATGGAGATAGTGAATTAATAGTAAATTAGGTTAGAGGCCTGAGTGTTGCAAAAAATGATGCTTTGAAGTCCTACATAAATAGAGTGTGGGACCTGATCGAAGAATTCAATGCATTCAACTTGACTTCTATTCCCAGAAGTCAGAATAAACATGCATACCAACTTACAACTGTTGGAGCACAGTTTGATATCCATAATGATATGAAGAAGGAGAAAACACAGAAATATGTAAAGGTTGTTAGGCCATCAATTCCTGATAACAACATTCACTGGCAGGTGTTTGACAATGATGAACAAATTCTATCATTTCTGTTGGAGGAAGATCAATTTTCTGTAGTGAATCAAGAAAATCTCAAGCAATAGTATGATGATCAAGTTATGCAGCTGAAGATGAAGAAACTGCCAAAGGGACTTGTCACTTTGGAGTCCATTTTCAGCACAAATGATCAGCTTAAGAAAGGTAAAGCTGGTTTGTAGATCAAAGAAGAACATTATGAAGAGCTGGAGATTTTTAAAGGTAAGCTCCTGGAAATATGTAAAATATGTTCAACTGAGGATAAACAAGCTTTTATTGCTTTATCTCAGGAATTTCATGATGTATTTGCTTGGTAATATTCAGATTTAAAAGGGTTTGACCCCCACATTACCCAGCACACAATTGAGTTAGAACCTGGAGCCAAGCCTGTTAGGCAGAAACAAAGACCTTTGAACCCTAAGTTAGATCCTTTAATGATCAAGGAACTGAACAAATTAGTTGAGGGGGTATTATCTTTCCTATCAAACATACTTCATGGGTTTCTAACCTTGTACCAGTTAGGGATAAAAATAGAGAGATTAGGCTCTACGTAGACTTTAGGGATCTTAATAGAGCATCTCTAAAAGATCATTACCAATTGCCCTCGATGGAGTAGATTCTGCAAGTGGTTGTTGGTTTCGAAAGGTTTTCTCTATTGGATGGTTATTCTGGTTATAACCAGGTGCTGGTCAAGGAAGAAGACCAATTCAAAACTACATTTACAATGAAGTGGGGCACTATAGCTTACAAAAGAATGCCTTTCAGCTTATCTAATGTTGGTGCCACGTTTCAAAGAGCCATGGATATGTATTTTCAAAGTCTAATCAACAAAATTGTGCTGATATATCTAGATGATGTTATGGTATTCTCAAAGAATGCTGAGGAACATCTGTCACATCTAAAACAAGTGTTTGAGAAATGCAGGGAGTTTGGAATATCCCTGAATCCAAAGAAGAGTATCTTTGTAGTTGATCAAGGTAAGCTACTGGGACACATAGTGTCAAAGCAGGGAGATACTATTGATCCTGAGAGGGTCCAAGCCATACTTGAACTGCCATTACCCAATCACAAGAAGGGTTTACAAAGCTTTTTAGGTAGGATTAACTTTTTAAGAATGTTTATTCCTGATGTTGCAAATTTGCGGCAGCCTTTGACTGCCATGCTTAAGAAAAATGTAGTTTTCAATTGGACTAGAGAAGCCAAGAACAACTTTGAAGCAATCAAAGAGGCTTTAGCATCAGCCCCAACACTGGTAAATCTAGATTTCTCTAAAGATTTCATTTTATATGCTTTTGGTAGCATTAGCTCAATTTCTGCTATGCTGGTTCAGAAAAATAATTCTAATTTAGAGAAGCCAATAGCCTTTTTAAGTCAAGGTCTTGTTGACTATGAATAGAGATATTATTTTTTGGAGAAGCATGTTCTTGCTGTGATTAGAAGTGTGAAGAAATTTAAGCCTTTAGTTTCAAATAGTAAGATTCATCTTTTAGTTTCCCACCCTAGTGTGAAATAATTATTGTTAAGTAAGGATCTGAGTGAGAAAAGGGTAGGTTGGATCACAAAAGTTATGGAGTTTGACATTGACATCAAAATCATGAAACTTGTCAGAGGAAAGGAACTTTGTGAGCAGCTTGCTACAGGGTCTAGCAATGAAAAGGAATCATAAATAAATGTTGTTTTAGCTAATACTAATGAGCCTCAGAATGCTCAAGATGTTACACCTGTGTTAGGTGCAGGTTGGGTTTAGGACATGACCCATTTTTTACAAAATGGTGAGTGTCCACTAGGTTTAGATAAATCTAAATGAAGATACTTCAGATTATAGTCTATTCCATATGTGTTGGTGTAAAATATTCTTCTTAGAAAGGATCTTAATGGTGTACTATTGAGATGTATTAATGCTGATCAAACAAAAAGAGTGCTTCATGAGTTTCATGATGGAGCTGCAGGAGGTCATTTTCTCCTAGGATGACTACTTGGAAAATAATGAGAGTTGTCTATTACTGGCCCAAGTTATTCAAAGATTCCCATGCTTGGGTGAGGAAGTGTATTAAATGTGCTTTATTTGCAAGGAAGGAAAGGTTTCCAACCATGTCTTTGCAACCAATTCAAGTTGAACAACCCTTCATTAGATGGGGCATTGACTTTATTGGACCAATAAATCAACCTTCCAGTGCTGGTCATAGGTGGATACTTACCACCACATACTATTTTACAAGGTGGATAGAAGAAGTAGCTTTGAAAGAAGCTAATGAATCTTCTGTATTGAACTTCTATGATGACATAGTAACTAGGTTTGGGGTTCTTGATTCTATTATATCCAATAACGCTCTAGCATTTGTGGGATTAAGAGTTACAGATTGGGCTATTAAACATGCCATTCATTTGAATACATCTTCAAATTATTACCCTCAGGGTAATGGTTTGCCTGAAAGTACAAATAAGAATCTTATCAGAATCATCAAGAGAACCCTGGAGGATAATCAAAGGACCTGGCACATAAATCTGAAGTATGCACTTTGGGCAGACAAAGTGACCCCTAAAAGGGAAATTGGTAACTCACCGTATATGCTGGTTTATGGTAAAGAGGCAAGACTGCCTCTATCTGTGGAGCTACCAACTCTTGACATGATACACCAGTTAGAGATGTTTGAAGATAATGAGCCTTTGACAGTCAGATATGCTCAGCTTATGCAGCTTGAAGAAGTTAGGGACAAAGCAATGAAGTCTATGGAGTATCATTAGCTCCAAACAAAGAGGGTCTTTGACAAGAGAGCTACACCCAGAGTTTTCAGAGAGGGCGATGGTGTTCTTAAGTGGGATGTACTGAAGACTAGGCCAGGTAAGCATTCGAAGTTTGATAACTTCTGGACTGGTCCTTATGTTATTTCTGAGTGTAAGGAGCACAATGCTTTCCAACTGTCAACAATGGATGGTGAATTTTTACCAATCCCAGTTAATGAGATTCACCTCAAATGTTGTTTTGAGATATAATCTACCTTTGTACATATTAGGATAGGTTCTTATGTTTTCAATAAGTGCTATTGCATTTTAGTTTAGTTGTTGTTTCATTTTCCTAAGTGTTGTTCCATCACAGTTAGATAGGTTCCTTTCTGTAGTTTTCCTATTTTCAATAAGTTTCTAGGTAGTCTGATCTGTTCTACTGAGTTACAAGTGAGTTACAGCTATATGCAAAATTTCTCTAGGTCTATTTTTGAGTTTTCCTAATGACTCCATGCCCAATGGAAGAGTCTAGATCATTGGTCTTTGATGTTTAGCAAGCAAACATCTCGCAGATGCCACCAAAATGTTACCAAATTTTCACCTACGGGTTGAATCATGAAGAGCCATCTATGCTTCAAGATAAGGGGTACATTTTGTTAAAACCTTCTATGCTACATTCAATTATACAAATGAAACAACTTTATAGGATTACAAGATTACAAGAAACATAAAGTTATTTTATTCATACAAATGAATGAAACGTAAAATATTTTTTACAATCTTTTGATGAAAATTAATCTTACTGAATGTAATCATAAACATGTGTCTCACACAACAAGCCATGAGACTGACTTACTCATTTTATACAAATAGGAATTAAACTATACATGAATGAGTAAATGCTAAGGAAATGAACATGAAAAGAAGGTAACCATTCATTTCTTGAATGACTAGTTCTACAAATTTGTCTGGTGTTTGATGACTTTGTCTTGCTCCTTGGTCCTTATGTTGCCTTGTGTCTGGTTGCCTGCAATGGGTAAAGGAACGAGTTAGAACATTAGGTTCTAAGTAATGAAAGGTTGCATTTTGAACATGCACATCTACCCATGCATGCATACGCTAATTTCTATATACATCAAATGCGATGCTTATCCTAAGTTTCCATAGGAAGCCAATAGAGGACTATTATACACACTTAAGGTAGGAATATTTTTCCTAACTTGTTTTCTTCATGTGTAGGAAAATGGTGTAGTCATTTTTTGTTTTGATCTATCAAAGTTAGCATGTGGGTTTAAACGTGGCTTCCATGAGGGTTGAGCCCGGCATGCTACACTCTATTCTAAAGAAATAAGAGGGATAGTGATATTTATTATCACCAATGGATCCTTCAAGTCAACTTTCATTTGCCATGGTGATACTGATAAGAATGGATACCATTATTAATTTGAGTTCTCTCACATTGATAGCGACACTCCTTATCAATAGTAGCATAACATCAAATATCACATTATTCTGAAGATCCAAAGTCAAAAGGTCTAAGCCTACAATGATTTTTTTGAAACACTTATAATGTATACAAGTTCAATATTGAGTGCTAGGATGGTTGTATTAGCTACCAACAGGGCCAGAGAGACTTCTTTTCAGAGGTTACATTAGACAACCATAATGAAATGCAAATCGATTGATAAGCAGCTGTCATAGATAACTAATACTAGGAAAAACAAGAGGTTTGTTGCAATGGCAATGAGCAAGCCTTATCCAGGCAGCAAGAGGCAGTATTGGCATTATGATAAAAGACAATACATGGAAAATTCAAGTATGGCATGAAAATTTTAATACATAATGGCAGGCCCATAATCAAACCAGGCCACAACCAAAATTCAGTCATCATAAGTGGCAATGAACATGTAACAAAGATAAGGCAAAGACAATTTGGAGTAATAGAGAAGATCATACAAACAAAATTAAAACTTAGTCCATTGATATCTTAACAAGAAGAAAATAGATGAAGAGGTTACAACATATGTCACAGACTATGTCTATGGCAGTCATAGGGAATCTGTTGGGCTAAAGCTATAGGGTGGAAAATTTTCATGGAAAGATTGTCATAATAGTAGATGATCTCAAGACATTCAACATTTTCCTATCTTTTTGGAAAAATTCTCCTTCATGGAAGATAGTAAAATCAGAACTGCAAGGACATACACATAGAGAAAAATCAAAGTAGTAGATTGCCATTAAACAAAGAAAAGAAGAAACACAATTCAAATATAGTGCTTTAATGCTTTCATGTTTATATTTTCATCATTTAGTTGTAAAATTTTAATGTCAAGCCTTGAACCATGAAAGAAGAGTCCTAAGCTATAGGAAAACTAAAAGTTTCACGAGAGCTCGCAGCCCATGTTTTCAAGAAGGGAGAAGACACAAATGCTTAAGGAGGGAAAGAAATGTAGGTATGTCCTCATATCATGGACTGATCGAGCCACAGTTTTAAGCTACAAAAAAATGAACCCTAGTTCAAGTATAATGAAACTGAACTCTTGGTCAACTCTTAGCCTACAAAATAAGGGAAATGTGACCATTTTTTTTAGAATGTCATAGAGGGCCAAGCTAAATCCACAATATTTATTATCATTTCTAGAAGTCGAGCCATGGCCAGATATGTACAAAGATGGAATGAAGGCGTGAGTCTTGAATACCCAGAATTGTTAGTTTCTTGAATACCCAGAATGCCAAAAAGAAAAAAATAGCCACGTGTCTCATGAATAGAAATCACAGTGCCTGTAGCATGAATGGTTTGAAAGGAGTGACAAAAATGCATGAAACTACAGGAGAATGAAGACCTAGAATGCTCAATATGAAGTAAGTGCACAAAAAGTGAATTGGGGGCTCATCCAGAGTGTTGAGTAGAGATATCATGACTACAAGAGAATCAAAACCCTGAGATTTACAAAAAAGGCTTGGAGATAGCCACAGAGGCCGAATCACAGGTAACCCCCAGGCTAGGGATTTGAGGAAATGAACCTTCATTTTCATAAGGTTTCAGAAAGCCAGAATGGCTATGCAAATATATGAGACCACAAATCCATAATGCAAGTGAAGTAAAATCCCCATCTTCTACAAGAAAATGTGAATCCATATAGAGCCATGTACATGGGGTGCATGGAAATAATACTTCTGAAAAATCAAACACGGAGAGCAAAAACAATATATCCAGACTAAAGCTCAGCTTCAAAGTTTTTCTTCACAAAAGGATCAAAATAGTGATGTAATGTATTTACTTGGGTCTTCCTCAAAATTTTCTTTCTCAGATCTGTTCAGAAGAATCTCTGTGTTTCAGAAAATTCGCCATAGATATCTTTGGTAGACTTCTTACAAGCCTTACTGGCAGCAACTCTAGCTTATTCATGAAGCTTCATTCAAAATAATGCAAAGTGATGATGTTTCTTTCTTTTGGTTTGTTTTAGGGTTTTTACCTAAGTCAAGTGGTGGCCGATTGAAAGTTTGGCAATTTTTCCCTTTTCTCTTAAAAATATACATTATCAACTAATTCCCGTGGTCTTGTAAATTACTTTTCTTTTGCCTTGTAATTTTGGTATTCAAATGTGCCTTTATGACTTTGGCATGATCAAGTCATTCCTTGACTTTATAAACCCTATTGTCTAGGGATTTAGCTTGGCCGATACATGAAGGTTTTGTATTTCCTTTGCATTCATTACATGATGTGCAATATTTACCTAGGTGATTATGTATAAATCACTTAGAATAAATATTATTTTAGAATGAAAAAGTTAAATAATGGAAGGTTTCAACGCATGGAAGAATAAAGATATGTTTATCTTCATAATGGGACCAAGTCATGAAATGGAGAGTGTGTTGTATTGATGGCATGCCATGAATGGAGGGGAGTTGTGAGAGGTTTGTAAATATTAGAAGAGAATATAGGGGTGATTATTTGCTTTTTGATGTAAATGGGAGCTTTTGAAGGACTGTTTGGAGTGTCATCATGTTGGACTTGGTCCAATTTGAATTTTTCATGTATATTGATGCCTTATGGAGTAGATTTGGATGCTAGATTTTGGGGCTTATTGTTTCATCTGACCCCAACTGCTTCTAGTTCCTTTTTTGGTGGAGAAACTTGAAGCTTGCTTACTTAATCACTTTTGTAACTCATTATTTAGTTAGTTTAGATTAGGCTTATTCATGTATTAGTGATTTTCACAGTCCATATGTAGTGTTGGCCATTTTGGTAACTCTGGAGATACTGAATACAATTTTTTCCCTTGGATCTTATTGGTAATGAATACTTTCCTTTTTTTTCTTTGTAGTTCAATGTATATGAAGTGATTTGATGAAGCCATCAGTGGAAGTGTAATAACTCCCTTCTGGTTTTTATCTCATATTTTTACGTTTTTGCAAATAGTATGTTCATGCAGGTCATTAATTGAGTAATAGGTGCTTTTACTTGCTCATTGTGAAGTATTTAGTGAAATACTTATGCAAGAACATAAAAAATGAATTGTGCATATTTGTTTCTTACTATTTGAAATCATGTGTTAGTTTTCTGAGTTTGATTTATCTCATTTTCAGTTTGGTGTATCACCCATTTAAAACTTTCAGCTTTTCATTTATGTTCTTTCTCCCCTTTTTCTCAACAATTTAGTAGTTAGGTGATATCATACCGAACGGAAGCTGGCCTTCTTCGAAGGTTAATTTCAGCTTTAGGTGACCCATAGCCTTGAAATGATCCCATGTTTCTTCAAAAAACTCAGCTTTAGAACTTTGCAGTAGGGTGCATTTCTAGGAGATAACAACAACAAAGCCTTTATCTCCAAATTTCAACCCAAAATGCTTTTATCAATATCATCGTACACATGGACATGACATAGAATGATGTATACATCTTAAACATCAAGTGAAATACCTCATTTATTTTAATCACATCCAATTGGTTGATGTTAATGATAAAGGAAACAAGTTTGTTGCTCAACCAAATAAAAACTTACAAGTTTTCATAAACCCAATATAAAGCCATACATCTAAATTTGTGCAAGCTTGTGATGATAAGAATGATGACAAGAATGATGATGAGGATGGTTTAGATAACATGATTTCTCTAATAGATGTTCAACATCATAATGACCAAATCACTTTGTTACCCAACATAGCTTCCACACATATTGATGCATCTATACATGTGCCAGATGGTCCTTTCTATATTGCCAAATGTATCAATGAAAAACCTACACAAGGGATACTCGTTGATACCATGTAATTAGAGAATGTGACCATTGAGGAATTCTTGTATGTACATGATCTTTATCAAAATTATAATGAATAATCAAAAGCATCGTTGAAAACTTATATGGTGTTGCTTGCCCTATGATAGGTTAAATCACTCTTCCTCTTAAAGTTTGACCAAATAAACTAGATGTATCATTCTCTATCATACCAATGTTAGACCAATTCCATGTGAAGCTAGGCTATCCATGGCTATGATCCATGAATTTCATCTCGTCGGTCATCCACAAGTGCATAAAGTTCCCCTTTGAAAATCAAATATACATAGTGCATCATAGTGGGTTTAATACTTTGTCTTCCCATGGAATTTTTTCATTAGATTAATTTTCAACTCAACCTATGGAACCTGTCAATCCTCATGCAAAATTATTTTTCAAGTCATGGGTGGGTGCATGGAAATGGGTAGCAATTCCATGGACACCCTAAAAAAAAAGGATGAAAACCATAACGCGAGCGCGTTCTAACGTGCTCGCGTTATGTCTTTCGTTAAACCTAGGCAAGGTCTCGACGGCTACAAATCCAAAGACATTATGAGAGTGTGTTATAACGTGCTCATGTTATAAACTGTTAAAAGAAAAAAAACAAATGCAAATCTCTCATTTGCATTTCAACTGATTTTTTTATTGCACCCGCGGCCAAAAAACCTAGAATATCGTGCTCACGTTCTAGGAGGAGAATTTCTTCACCAAGAATCTGTATTTCTTCACAATGATGGTGCCACGATGATGAGGAGCTGTAAGAGGTAAGGATTCTATGGTTTTTGTTTTGAATTTGTTAGTTTTAGGTTGAATTTGTTAGTTTTAGGTTGAATTTGATATCTATTTGTTTGAATTTTTAGGAGATGCAAATCAACCTGCAAACCCTCAAAATCCTCAATAGGAAGACCAACCAAATCCTTAAGATCAAAATCAACCACAACATCAACCTCCTCCACCAATCACTCAACCCGCTCGTGGCACTCAACAAAATTTAATGAGTGAAATTGAGAACAACAAAAAATAAATTGAGGATTTGATCAATAGGTTGAGTGATCCAAATGGTTCAACCACAGAAAGAATGACCCTAGCAAATTCATTGAAAGATATGTTAAAAAATGTAGATCCAATTAGCAAAGAAATAACTGGATGTGAAGATAGGAGATAGGCGGCTAGGGACTATTATGCAAATAAACTATCATACAAGGATGTGAAAGATTTAAAAATTACAAAAGGTGATTTATGCTCATTATTCACTGACCCACGCACAAATCAAAATCTTACCCTCAATGTGAAGAGGTTTCCTATCCATTGGTGCCACCACCAACAAATGAAGGAGCGGTTTTATGAAAGGTGGTACATGGTCTTCGATTACCCACCATGCAACAATTGCAAGGTCCCGCAATATTTCCTTAGGAAACTATACAATGAGTTCATATTGAAAAAAATCCCAAATTATTTTGATATGAGGGATTTCCAGGGGAGAGGTCGAGGGTTAGCTCAGGATAGACCTGGTGCACAGCCGGATCCTATACGGCAAGGTAGACGAGCTCTCGCTAGGCCACCTCATGAGCACATTTTTATGCCTTCCGTCATGAAGCAAAGTGCTGATGTAGAGACATTGCAAGCAATCAACACTTTGACCCAGAGTGTCATCCATCATACTAGCCCTATTCTACAACATCATCCAGGGGAGTCTTCTAGTGGTGGCCTTCGAACACATGTGTGTCAATCTTGCGGGGCTACTTGTCCACATGACCCCACTGACCCTCAGGAGACTGGTACGCAAGATCCATCTGCAGCTATGGAGATGGAGAGGGCAGCTAACATTTTGCATGAGGCATATGGCATTGATAGTCAGGTAAAATTTAGTGCATGTGTTCATTGAATTTAATTTATTAAATTTTGATTTTGAAATGCAAGATTAACTAAAAATGTTTTATGATTTTAATAAAATTGCAGGGTCACAGTGTTGAGACTGGATACATCGGCCCCCCACCAACCTATTTTTGCAGTACACCTATCGCTAGAGTATGTAACTAGTAAACAATTATAAGTTTATTGCATATTAATGGCATTGTTTTATGAATGGTAATTTAATATGAAATTTTGGATGTTGAACAGACTAATATTGGAGGTTTTGATGGAACACTTCCCAGTGGCGGTGGATTTACTCAAACCTTCACGCAGGTAATAGAATAAAGAGTTTAACTAATGAATCAAGTACTTAATATATTTGTGTAGTTTATACATGCACATCGTTGATTATGTTGAATAATTTTTTGTTTTATTTTCAATTGTTGCAAGATGATACACCTCCGAATGTGACGAGGGCAATGGATATTGGTGTGACATATGCTATACAATCCTCGATGGCTCTAACAGAAGAGGTATAAGGTAAATTAGTAAATTTTAATTTACATTGTTTATTATAGATGTTAGTTAGTGAAAAATCAAACCATTATTGATTCATGTAGTTTTTGTCTATTTGTATGGTTTATACAGGGCTTGAGCATGCCTGAGGATGGGTGTGAGGATATTTCCCTCATGGAGAGAGATTGTGAGATGGCTGTAAGTGATTATTTTGTCAAATATATCATTTTTTATAATGTAATTTCTATATATTCATGTCTTTACTTCTTATTGTAACAGTTAAAACTTCACCATGAACTAAACCCTAGGAGGAGTAGCAGGAGCACTCCACGAGCGCAGCAAAAATGAGTGACAGACCTATCGCCATCCGAGTGAAAAGGAAAGGGAAAGATTTTATTTCCTGGGCATGGAGAGCAATGACTTTTGATTCCAGAGTCCTTTGTTGTATGCCTGCATGGCAGTTTTGTACATATTTTTTATTGGACATATTTGACATTGTATGCCTAGATGGCATTCTCATAAGCCTATATGGCTATTTTGTACATATATTTCATACTTATATCGACATATATTTATGTATGCCTACATGGCTATTTGGTTAATACAAATATCTTTTATCGATGCTTGTCCATATTTGCATTCTAAATTGATGGTTCAATAGATATGAGTTACGTGTATTCAAGTGTATACTTTACAACTTACATGTATACTTTGTGGATTACATGTTTTCATACATACACCTTGTATTCATGCATATACTTTGTTTTAATTTGTGTATACTATGTATTCGTGTGTATACTTTTTGAGGCTTACGTGTTTTTGAGTACTTGTACTTCCCTTATTGACATGTACATGTTTGACTTATTCACATGTATAATTATTAATTAGTTAGCCCTAGCATTGATCTATGTCATCCTCAATGCATGATCCTTGAGATGGAGTAAGTACACCCTCAAGGTCAAAAGGAGTTTCACATGCATTCTTTGTAGGCTCATTTTGGTAGTGAAACCAAAACCTCTTGCATCATTGAAATGAATTTTTTTTTCCTTTATAGTAGGTCTGAAGCCATTATCATTCTCCATCAGTTCTTCATGTATCCACTCCCCATTAATGGTTGTCTCATGACCTTCATGAAACCAAGCACTTATCTCATTTGTGATAGAAGAAATGTATGAAGATTTATCTTCCTCCTTATGAACCATTCATTATCATGAGAGATGTGTTCTTGTGAACCACTACTAATGAATCATGGGTTAATGAGTTTGACTTGTAAAACTACACGATTGAATCCTGATAGCAATATCACAATATTTATATATCTAAATGTGTTATTTCCTTCAGCTAAAATTTGTGCTTATACTTATGTGATTGATGTATGTTTGTGTATGGGATCATAGTAATTTCTATTTGATGATGCTATTGTGTCTTTAAGGTTTATTTATTAAAGGGTGCATGAAACAAGTTTTAAATCCTTAAAAATCTTTGAATTTATTAGGTTTTTCTATTTGTCGAGTCTAGGCTCCGAGCTCGAGTCCAAGTCAAAAAATGGCTTGTCAAGTCTGAGGCGAGTCCTAGTCTTGTAACACTGGTGTGAACACATCAAGGAATAATGTATATGCCGATGAAGAGAGAACCCATCCTTGTTTCCAAACAAACCATGGTATAGATATGGTTGGTAGAGATAAAACATCACTCTCTTGGATAGTTCGAACCATAATCTTTCATGGCTACAAACACACCTTCATTATGTGTGTTATTGATCCTACTGAAGAAATGGTGGAACATGTTGTAGATCAAATATTGCAACCCTAAGTTCACAAGAAGGTTACTTGTCTTGATTTCTGCAAATGTCTTTAAGATACTCATCCTTCTTGAGTAATGTGAACTATTGATGTTATCTAGATCTTTGAAACTATCTGCAATCATGTGCAATATTGTAGAAGCTAGAGCTATATCTAATACTACAAATGACTACTCAATGGAATCCTGATAGCAATATCACGATCTGACACATTGTAGAAAATACCTCCTACTTATCAATTGATAAGCTAAAGGGGCTCTATAATGAATGTTTCATAAGGCACGACACTTGTTGAAGGTTTTGCAAATGGGGTTGCAAGCTAACTAGGCTTAACCTTGGGGAAAAAATTCATGGTTAAGCGCTTGAGCTGGAGTATACTGGAATGGGTGACCTCCCGAGAAGGCCTAGTGCCTCACCTCTATGAGCATCACTTAGATGTAATGAGTGCTAAGTGGGCCATTCAATATCATTTCAAATTTGTTGGTTTAAGCAACTTACAAATTTGCAACTTAAGACTCCTCCAACCTAAGGGATCGATTTAGTGGAACATAGCTCAGAGCAATTCCATGTGTTTCGGTGAAAAAGAGGACCATGCCTAGCGTAAACATACCTATTTGGATGTGTTGGAATAGTTCACTTGGTCACACAAGTTGCAGAATGAAAGTTGCACCACTTTGCAACTTTGCACTGCTTGCATTTGATGCTTCTTCCATCAAGTGAAAATCCGCCACCAATGGAAAACCACTTCGAGATAGCCAAAACCAAGAGAGGTTTTTGTAGATAGGCTCAACATAATCCTATAGGATTAGACGAGAAGTTTCTAAGCATCATGGTATCTGAGTAATAGCATGCTAAAGTTTGCAGCTATTTTGCACATTGGACCCTTAAGGGATTGATCCGGTGGAACATAGCTCGGAGTGATTCCACATGTTTCAGTGTGAAAAAAGACCATTCCTAGCATAAAAATACCTATTCGGACGTGTTGGAATAGTCCGCTTGGTCACACAAGTTGCAGAGCGAAAGTTGCACCACTTTGCAACTTTGCACAACTTGAATTTGACACCTTTTCCATCAAGTGAAAATCCGCCGCCATGAGAAAACCACTCCAAGATAGCCAAAATTGAGAAATTTTTTTCTAGAGGGGTCCAATGTCTTTCTACATGATTAGACGAGAAGTTTCTAAGAGTCACGGTATCCGAGTAATAGCATTCTAAAGTTTGCAGCCATTTTGCACTTTGGACCCTTAAGGGATCGATCCTGTGGAACATAGCTCAGAGTGATTCCACGTGTTTCGGTGTGAAAGAGGACTATGCCTAGCGTAAACATACCTATTTGGACATGTTGGAATAGTCCGCTTGGTCACACGAGTTGCAGAGCGAAAGTTACACCACTTTGCAACTTTGCACAGCTCGAATTTGACACCTTTTCCATCAAGTGAAAATCCACAACCACGAGAAAACCACTCCAAGATAGCCAAAACCGAGAGAGGTTTTTCTAGAGGGGTCCAATGCCTTTCTGTAGGATCAGATGAGAATTTTCTAAGTGTCACAGTATCCAAGTAATAGCATGCTAAAGTTTGCAGCTATTTTGCACTTTGGACCCTTAAGGGATCGATCCGGTGGAACATAGCTCAGAGTGATTCCACGTGTTTTGGTGCAAAAGAGGACCATTCCTAGTGTAAATATATCTATTCAAACATGTTGGAATAGTCCGCTTTGTCACACGAGTTGTAGAGCGAAAGTTGCACCACTTTACAACTTTGCACAACTTGAATTTGACACCTTTTCCATCAAGTGAAAATCCGCTGCCACGAGAAAACCACTCCAAGATAGCCAAAACCAAGAGAGGTTTTTCTAGAGGGGCCTAATTACTTTCTATAGGATTAGATGAGAAGTTTCTAAGTGTCACAGTATCCAAGTAATAGCATGCTGAAGTTTGCAGCCATTTTGCACTTTGGACCCTTAAGGGATCGTTCCAGTTGAACGTAGATCGGAGCGATTCCACGTGTTTCAATGCAAAAAAATACCATGCCTAGCATAAAAATACCTATTTAGATGCATTCGAGCAGTTAGTTTGGTCACACTAGTTGCAAAGCGAAAGTTGCACCACTTTGCAACTTTGAACTGCTTGAATTTGACACTTTTTCCATCAAGTGAAAATTCGCTGCCACGAGAAAACCACTCCAAGATAGCCAAAACCGAGAGAGGTTTTTCTAGAGGGGCCCAACGCCTTTCTACAGGATTAGACGAGAAGTTTCTAAGTGTCACAGTATCTGAGTACTAGCATGCTGAATTGTAGCCATTTTGCACTTTGGACCCTTAAGGGATTGATCCGATTGAACATAGCTCAGAGCGATTCTACTTGTTTCGATGTGAAAAAAGACCATGCCTAGCGTAAACATACCTATTCAGATGCGTTGGAGTAGTTATTTTGGTCACACGAGTTGCAAAACGAAATTTGTACCACTTTGCAACTTTGCACTGCTTGAATTTGACACTTTTTCCATCAAGTGAAAATCCGCCACCACGAGAAAACCACTCCAAGATAGCCCAACCTAAGAGACATTTTTCTAGAGGGGCCCAATTCCTTTCTATAGGATCAAATGAGAATTTTCTAAGTGTCAGGGTATCCGAGTACTAGCATGTTGAAGTTTGCAGCCATTTTGCACTTTGGACCCTTGAGGGATCGATCTGGTGGAACATAGCTCAAAGCGATTCTACGTGTTTTGGCATGAAAGAGGACCATGCCTAGCGTAAACATACCTATTCTAACTTTTTGGAACAGTCCACTTGGTCACACGAGTTGCAAAAAAATGTGTACAAATTGTTTACATGACCTTTATATGACCTTTTTCACATTGTTTACATTTCAAAATTCAAAGTTTGCAAATTTTCCTACTCAAGGCATTTACAGAACAAGGTGCTACTACACCAAACATGAGCTCCAACCTTACAATATTTGATTATATCTCATTATGTAATTAAATCTTATTACAATGCCTCTGGCACTTCATTCTCTCAGATCTCTTACAATGTCACTCATACATTCAAAATTCTCTTTAAATGTCTACATCATAGGTGCTCATTATGAGGTTAACTTCAAATGAGTAACTTAAGATTCCCTCACTAAGCTTCACATGCTCTCTTATAATGGCTTGAAATCAAAATTGAGATTTGTCAAAATCATCAAAATAAGTATGTTGCATTGCTTTTTTGGCTGAGATTCTCTTTGATGGCTCTTAAATCAGCATTTTCTAAAACGAAAGATCAATCAACCCTTAGTAGTTTACTTACAAACACGCAAAGTAAAAGAGAAAAAGAAAGAGCATCCAAAATGAAAATGAAATAAAAATAGATGGAAGGCACTTACAGATGTTGCATGCAGGCATCAAAATAAGGATGTTGCATTGTTTTTCTGGTTGACATTCTCTTGGATGGCTCATATATTTGCATTTTTTGCAAGGGGACACCAATCACTGTAAAAGAAGATGATAGCATTGGCATCAAACAAATTAATGTGCATACAAGTATAAATTAATAAGAACCAATGTGCATATACTTACAAATTAATCCAACGAACCATCCGGGTTTGCTCTACTCTTTATTGTGTCAACTATTGCCTCATGGTCAGGCTCACGGACCTTCCATAACGTCTTGTTCAAAGGTCTACCCCATATTTGTTCAAATGAACATTGGATGCCACGACAAGTTTTGAGTAATGAAGAATCTTACAATGCATGTCAAAGTCCTGAAATAGCCAATGTTTAACACTTGAATGTGGGTACCTTCTAAGCCATGTTCCAGTAACCACAACTGAGCCTATAGGGTACTCGATGTTTTCTCCATCTATAACTGGGGCCTCCAATTTCTTTTTGGTCTCAACACAATGACACAAGTAATAGTTTGTTCCCTCTTCATTGTCTTCATCTACAATAACTGCATAAACATGCCCTGCATTGATATGTGCAAAAAATCTCTTGAAAATTTTCAACATTACGAATACAGTACAAAGTAAGATCTAACGATATGGAATTTCAACAACTAAGAAAGTAGATATATCACCTCGTTGAACTAGATCTGATATGTGGTCAAAGTCAACCAATGATTCTATCTGTGTCAGTTCCAATGTCGTAAGAGGGAAATACGTGTGAAGTGGGCTAAGATAACTTGTGAACCATTTTTCAACCCACTCCCCTGACTCACAATCATTTTAGTCTTGCATTGTACATGAAGAACAAAAGCATGCCATCTTTTGTGTATCGATACTCCATGAACCTATATTTGAGCTAAGGAAAGAGTGTACCTCACTCGATCCTATTAGTGTACAATATTATTCATATGGTGCATTGTTAGTATCATCCATCAACCAAACAAATCTATGAATTGAAGATGTACCTTCATTACCTGGACCCATCAAAGCATAACACCACTCGACGATTGATTTTGCATCTGTCAACTTTGCACTGTCTTTATACTTTAACTCTTCTTGTGCTAATGCTCTTTTCATGCATGCTCCTGCACCATCATGCTCCCCCTTTCCATGTCCAGCCTCACAAAAGTTCCACATATGTTGAACACCTATAATGACATGCATCCTGCACAACCAGTAGAACATGCATGAGTTCTTGAACTATGCTACACAGTTATCAGACCATATTATATGTTGATCATATTGTATGCCCCTCTGAGCCAAACCACTATAGAACATCTACAAGCAACCTTGCATGAACTCTAGAGAACGTGTGCGATCATCACTAATGTAAAATTGGTACTCCCTCAATACCTTCCTTTGCTCATCTGTACTATCAGATGCATGAATGAATGCTATGTGCACAAATATCGAAACTTGTGTGGAGTTGTAATACTGTGACTGCACCTCATGTTGTGGCTGTAGAGTGTAGTTCTATGCAAATTCAACCACATATACTATGCTTCCAACTGGAAAGGTGTCCTTGCATAGCTTGAACTGTGTGTCCAACCATCTGGCTCTATGGGTATGCATTGCATACTCAGACAGTATACTATCACGAAATGTGGTCATAAATTTGTACACTGGAATTTTCTCAATAACCAAATCACACCTTTTTGCTTGAGACCCATCTTTTGTAGCATATGCCACTATTTTATACTTCTCGAACTCTACTAGTTTTTGTCCCACCTCATCTGTGCTTTCCATATGTTGACATACTGGCATACGCTGGAAGTCACTGCAATGCCCACATGAACTATCCAAGCATGTTGTCCTATAGAATAACTGACCATCCTCTATTTCACATAATTTTTTTGATAAGAACTCTCTTGAAGATTTTGGTGGGGCTTCTATGCAACAATCTTGCAAAACATCATTAGTATGAAAATCTAAACATATAGAACGATAAAAATTGTAATGGTTAGAAAATTCAATATGTAGTCTACAACAACAAGTAGTGCATGTGTGATTTATCTTGTTATAAAAAGGTTTAAGCAGCTCAAAAAATCTTTGAGAAATACTAATTTGAGGATAATCATTTTCAAATTTCCAAAAAAATTGGGTTTGATTCATATCCAAAAAATGCTTTGGATGTGGCTCACGATTCTAACTATCGATTCTCCTTCTTGCCACATCCCTTTGATTCAGAGATGGCCTTGTGTTATTCTTCCAATACTCTTAAATTAGTTTTCTCAAGGCTTTGACAACTTCTTTATCTTTTCGTGACAGTTTCCCCGAGAATGCCCATAATTCATTTGTATCATTGCCCTCAATTCTTTACCGCCTTTGAATGGCTCTTGATAAATTTGTTCTACTAATTCCCGTTTTTTCACTAGTCTTTTTAATTAGGCGAGCTCTCTTTGTTTGACAACTTACCAAAGTCGATGTAATGACACGTCGGGTGACATTACTATCCTTTGAGTGTGAGGTTTTACCCACACTCTCATAAGCATCCATTAGATTCTTCACAATAGTGTCTTCACTCAATGCATTCAATGTTCTCAACCCAAGAGTCTTCATGATGTTCCTATACTTTACACCCCGCATCATTTCAACAAATAGTTGACATCTTACAGTCTCATTTAGCCTTTCAAAGAATCATTCCCAAATCTTATCAGCATATCTTCTACAAGTGCGTGTTGAAATATTATCTTCCATGTGCTACAAAATCTCATCATCAATATTAATCAAATACTTTGGCTTTCTACGCAAAATTCTTAGTGGTGTTCTCCTAGGTACATACATCTCAACATTAGGAATTTCATCAATATTTAATTGAGGTGGGCTAGATTTCATACCTTCGATCAAGGGTGGAGAAGAATACATACCTTGAGGTTCACATGGGAATGATGGCATACCTTCTTTGTCAATTTCGAGTGATGATGTACTCTCAACTTGAGATGTGTTGGATGGTGTCCAACAATATTCACTTGCGATAAATGGTGTCCATCCATATTCACTTACAGTAGATGGTGTCTGTCCATATTCACTTGTGCTATATGGTGTCCCTCCATATTCGCTTGTGCTTAATGGTGTCCCTTCATATTCACTTGTCATAGAGGGTGTGTCTCCAACTACGGTATCTGAATCTATCTTACGATGATGCTTTCATATTCATGCTTGTTGTGCTGCCAATTCTCGTTCTCTTTTTGACGGTTGAGGTCCTCTACAAGCGGTTTGTTTTCATTAATCATTTCCAATTTGTTCTTTTCATGATAGGCCACCACCTGAACTCTCTCCTTTTCTTTCAAGGTTTTGTTCTCTTCGTCTGTTAGTTTCCTCTTTGTCTTTTTCTTCGGCATGGCGGATAATTTTATCTATACCATGGTAATGAGATGAATATTAGTTCCTAAAAAAGTGTTGAAGGAGTGGTCTATGTAATGAACTTTTGACCTTGTGCAAGGTATTTTTAAGATGTTCGATGCTTTGGAATGGTCTGGGAAGGCCCAGGTATAGGAGTTTCTATAAACCCTCCCTCTTTGCATTGAAAAATGGGGGTTTTTGTATTGGAAGCCCTGTTGAGCACGTAAGGTCCTAAGACCTAGAAATTATCTTGTTTTGAGACCTAATTAAAGACTATTTTTTGGTTTGGAAGTCTGGTGTGAAGATCTAAGGGTAGTTCCTTTGTAAAATTGGCCTAATTGGAGGCCTAAAATAGTGAAAAAGGTCAGTTTTCTTAATGTTGTCCCAAAGGAGTCATGTGATGGGTTAAGGTATGTCTTGCAACTTTGAAATTGGTGCTACAATCATTCTTTTATTTTTTTGGTGTTTTTTGAAATTTTTGGAGTTAAGGGCCCAATTTTGCACAGTAACTAGATTCCAAGGGTGAAATTTGGGAAATAATGTTTTTGTTTGTTGTCTAGCTTGGAGGAGTGTTGGGACTAGTCCATTACACCTTTTTAATCTTCTTAGATGGCTCTTGAAGGAAAGTTGACATCTTCAATGATTTTGGGTCCTCTAACTCTGCATCAAAAATGAGTATCACAATTTAAAGTGTGTGCATGGTTTGGGAGATACATGTGACAGTTTGTAGATGCTTGGCTACTAGTAATGTGGACAGTGAACAAAGGAACTAAGTTTGTGTGTAAGGGAATACTTCTGAAAGGTTTCATTTTTGTTGTACTAAGTCAAACAAAGATTTATTAAGCAAATAATGGTTTGGTTGTGCCTTAAGACTTATAGTTTGTGTTTGTAAACAATGGTGCCATTATGGAAGATTTAAGACAACTTGTGAATGAAATAATCATCGGTTGATGTTTTGAGGAACCTAGCTGATTGTAATTAGTTATTTTCAATATTTTCAAAGTGTTTTGAAGGTCCTTAAGGAATTGGGAACTCTTAATGCTAATTTGAGTATACGAATCAAATGTTTTGTGAAGGGAAATATAGTTGAATAAGTGTGCCAAGAAAGGTGTTGATTTCTTCCTTTGTACTACATCAATTTGTGTAGAGGTATTGGAAGGTGTTTGGACCCTTCAGAGGAATGGGAGAGGCTTGGAGTTGTCTTAAAGGATGAATTTTGGTGAATGGTTCTGAATTTCTATAATTGGCAAGTGTAAAATGGTAATTGGCAAGTGTATATAATTGTGTATATAATTTGGTAATTTAAAATGTGCATTAACAACCTAAGGTTATAATGACAAACAAAAATGAAAGCAAGCCATAATAGAATGAAAGAAAATGTGTAAAGACTTCACATACCTTAAAAACTATACTTTCAAATGGAGGATTTTAACCCAATTATGTAGCCTTAGCTTCTTCTTTCTTCAAACTCCACAACAATTTGACTTGTTCAAAAGCTTGTTCCCTTCCACACTTCAATTGTATATCATTTTTTAATGGAATTCAAACTTCAATTGATATTATATGTCTTTCAATGTGGAAACTCTGCTATTTCATGCAAAGGTGGTAAAAATATCATGGAAAAGGTGATGGAATGTGAAAAAGATGCTTGCACACTTCACAACATCATCAAAAAGCTATTTTTAATCAGAGAACAGGCAGAACCAGGGGAATATGCAGACTGTGGGCCTTCAAATCATAGGTATATAGAGTTTTTTTACCGTTTTAGTGGATTGAAAAATGCGCTCGCGTTATAACGTGAGCGCGTTATGTGAAATTTGGTTTTCTTAGTATATAGAGAGGGAGAGAGGGGGAGAGTGGGAGAGAGTGGGAGAAGGGGAGAAGCAGAGAGTGGGAGACCAAGAGGGTGGGACATAGAGAGGGAGGGAGAGATGGTGAGAGTGGGAGAAAGATAGAGTGGGAGAGAGTGGGGGAGAGTGGGAGAAAGAGAGAGTGGGAGGGAGAGAGGGGGATAGTGGGAGATATAGAGGGAGAGAGAGAGGGGGAGAGTGGTAGAAAGAGAGAGTGGGAGAAGGGGAGAAGCAGAGAGTGGGAGACCGAGAGAGTGGGAGATAGAGAGGGAGGGCGAGAGGGTGAGAGTGGGAGAAAGAGAGAGTGGGAGGGGGAGAGGGGGAGAGTGGGAGATAGAGAGGGAGGGAGAGAGGGTGGGAGTGGGAGAAAGATAGAGTGGGGGAGAGTGGGGGAGAGTGGGAGAAAGATAGAGGTTCAACCCCTATACCCTCTTAATCCCTCAACCCTCAACCCTTAAACCCTAATCACTCAACCCCTATACCCCCTTAAT